>OZ010796.1:456083396-456447396 GCA_963932465.1 Maratus speciosus
TAAATATTTTTAATAAAATAAGAGACATCAGTTATACCTCCAACTCTTAATCTTTTAATTAAAAATGGTATCAAAATATTATTTTTAATTCCCAGTATATTGAAAGTAAATGAAATTTTTTTACAAATATACACTTTCTAACATTCAGGTTGTTTGTTTGGGATAATTCCAGGCATAAATATGCAAATTATAATTTTATAGACTTGTTTATCTTGTGTATGTTACATTTATAGGAAAATTTCTTATTTGTCTGATTATTTTGTAACATAACATATTAGCTATTTTTTCTGTAGATTTTATAATTTTGCTTTATTCTTTAAAATCACAGGGACATCTGCATGTGCTAATGCTATGTTTCACTGTTTGAATCCTGGTTATATATCTTATGACATACCATCTTCTAGAGTGAATGATAATATTTGTGGTAAGTATTTTTTAAATGTTTTGAACATAGCAGATTGCTGCACATCATTGGTGACTGCTGTTCAGAGCCATCCTTAGGGATGTGCGACAGATGCTGTCACACATGGCCTCGCGTCTAAGGCACACAAGAAATATATATATTTTTTAAATAAAAAAAATTAAACATTTAGCATTTGTTTGCATAGATATTTAAATAGTGAGCATTCATTGAGCAATTCACTTTATTTCACGTAAGATTTTTTTAATTGAATGTATATTGTGTGTTTTAATTTCTAAATTTGTAGTGTCAGTGTTTTAATATCGCTAATATCAAAAATGAAAATTGATTCTTATCTTTTCTCAGCATGCAATATATATATTTAAAATACAACTGGTGTGGCATTTTTGAATATTGGAATAAACTAGTTCAGGCTACTATACCTACTCAAGATAATCAAGAATAGCTACGGGTCTGTAGGAACCGAAATTTCGAGGCAGCCCGGACCGTGTGAAAACATTATTGAGGTGGCATAAATGCTAAAAGCCTGTCCTGGTTTATGTAAAAAATCGATGAAATTATGGCATTACATGTAGAAATCGGGTGTCAAACATGCTAATCCAAGAAAGCTCTTTTTATTTTTCTCGTCTTAAGGACGGAGTTCATAACATCAGATCACATGATCTCTGGTTGATCTAATTGGCTGAGAGAGCTCTTGTTTATTTCTCCCTTCCTAGCATAACTTTCTCAGTCAGTGTAGTATGTGGAGATCATACAATCTGTTTTCATGAATTGTGCTGTAAACCACAGCAAACAAGAGTTTTCTTCACCAGTACTGGAGTTGTCTCTGCACACAAACATGTGGCATGATTATATGATTGAGGAGATACTGAAAGTTGAAAGGGAGGGGAGGAATAACTAGTTTGAAAAAAAAAAAAAGCCTCGCAAAAGTGCTTGCATTAGACCTTGCTTTCACTAAGGACAGCTCTGCTGCTGTTAGATTTTTTTAATGGATTTTTGTCTTAAGATCAGAATATAAATTATGACTAAATGAAAAAAAAAAAAAAAAAGACTAGATGGAAATCTTAATGTAAACAAAAATATAGAATATTATATTGTTTTTTTTCTATCCGAATATGCAGTTAGTATTTTCATATTGCATTTTTATCTGCTACAGCTTATTGACTGAAACTGTTAATTTTTTTGCTGTAACATGTATTATTATAATATCTATAGTTGGGGAAACTGTAAGTTGACACTGGATAATATATTAGGAGAAATATAATTCTGCCAGAGAAAAATAATGCTGATTTTACAATAGTGTAAACATAACAGTGAAAACATAATAGTGAAACAATAGTGAAAACAAATTGATCTTTTCATTTTATGCTTTTGGTAAATCTGAACTGCATCAATACACAATAATCCAATACAATTTGTTTCTAAAATTTTTAAAAGATAGGGTAATAACTTCTAACTTGTAAATGAAGATTTAAAATTTTTATGTATCTTTAACACCTCCTCTTCTACTTCCTTTTTCTTTCTTTCTTTTTTTTTTTTTTTTTCTGAAAATGATTTATCATTTTCTGTAATTCCAGTTGTAGTGTTTCTTAGTGCTTTACATATTTTTGAACATCTGAGTCTTGCCTACTGTGTTAATCACCTGATAAACATATTTAAACCTGTTTCTCAGAGCAGCCTTATAAAATGGGAAAGTTGGATGTCAGAATAAATTTTTTGAATGCATCATTCAATTGCATGCTTGCAATTATTCTGCAATTCAATACAATTTCATACAATTCAATTAATCTGCATGTGTGTAAAGATTCAAATTCCATAACGGTCAAGTGTCTTGATTTTTTACTACCCCTTTTTCTGTATAGAAAAATGTTTTAAATATTCATAGAGTTCTGCAGTCAATTAAAGCAACTATTTCTATTCTAAATTAGTGATAGTCTAAAATCAAGGGACTTGGCAACTATAGAATTCATAATGAAATTTGTTAACTACAGAAAAAGCATGCCTTTCTCATTTATATTTAAAATCCTGTACCTTAACAGATAATAATAATAATAATAATAATAATAATAATAAAAAAAAAAAAGAACATAATATAAATATGATAAATTCCAGATGTGCATCTTTACTTTAGGAAAATAATGCTGCATACAACTTAGAAAAAATTGCACAAAGTGTTCAGAAAATATCATAATAAATGTATTTGAAGGAACAACTTGATATAATGCTTACATTACATATATCTAGAATAACTGCCATTAGAAAATACTGGTAGTCCCTGTGCAGTTTTTAACATTTTGAAAATTCAAATTTTCAAACATTCAACTTGTTTTGTTATTAAAATTCATGATAAATTCAATTCTTTCAAATAAAATATATTATTGTTTCTTCCATTCGTTTATATTAAAACTATGAAAAGAAAATATGGGAATCTTCTCCCCAACCCCCTTCCCCCTTTAAAATACTTTTAATGCAATATGTTTTGTAATAAGCAACAGCATTCGAAATCCTTGGTGGTCCGCTGGTCCGAGACTACTAAAAATTCAATTGGACCACTAATTTAAAAAATTTAGTGGTCTGTAGTACCAGTAACTTTTTCCCTATCTGACAGGTAAATGTAAATTTTCCCATCCCTGAGAAAAACCGCAACCAAACACAAACCACAGAATTTTATTTTATTTAAAAACATAAATAAATAAATTGCATTAAAACTTAGTCAGTTGAAATAAATAGTCGGAAATAAAATATATAGTTAATAATTTTATAGTTTTTGTTTATGTACTGTTTATTTAATTTTTAGCAAATTATAACTTACATTTTATTATGCCGAAAATTGTGGGTAACTGAAAGGAAGTTTAGTTTATATTCTAGGAGGAGGAGGGGAGGGGTGTCACTCAAAGGGTTAAAGGTACTTAATAGAATTTTATGTAACGGGCCAGTAACGATGTCTATGGACCAATAAACTCTGATGTTTACTGGTCCTTGGGACTAGTGACTTTTTTTTTTTATCAATTCTACTGCCGAGCAAGTAAAAATATTGCTTCACATGTAAGTAATCAATAAATTTTTTTAATTAATTAATGGAATTGGAAACAAATCCGATCACTCAGGGGAGTTATACCTCCAACTCTTAATCTTTTAATTAAAAATGATGTCAAAATATTATTTTTAATTTTCAGTATATTGAAATGAAATTTGCATTTTTTACAAATGTACACTTTCTAACATTTACAAAGTGAAATTTGCATAAATTAATTTGTAAAAATTTAAAATATATTTCTAAGATTTACTTCAAAATTTCTTGTCGCAAGAAATTTACATATTTTATTAAAGTTAAATTAACATCTTGCTGTTCACAATCAGTTAAGTATTATCTATATTGAATGTTAGTCTTTTTTATAATATTTTTACGAATTCAGTGTAAAAATGATTTTCACTTGCCAAAAGCCTCTTATTTAATTTGATTTAGCAATCTAACACAAATTCTGTAAAGTCCTGCTTGCCTTTTCTTGTACTATCTTGTAATATTTTCTCTAACTATTATTGATGTATGCTCCTATCCATATCTCACACGCTATAGAATGAATAAATTTTACTGTATGAATTGAACATGTGTGCCGAGATAAATCTTTTTACATATTGTTTCAATATTAATTATTTTATAACTTCATTTTATGCAAATTTTTGGATTGCTAGGCTAGATTTCTATGTAAAATTATCAAAGACAGTGATATCTTGAATGAGTGTCGAATTAAGGAACATATTTTTGTTAGACAACGTATCACTCTTAATGAGTAATTGTTGATTCTGTGGGTATTAAAATTGTAATAGAATGATGTACTGAATTTATTGGAGAAGCTGCGATTACTTTTGCTTGCCTTTTATGGTTTACAAAATTATAATTTTATATCCCATTGACAATGTGACACATCTGTGTTTCATTTCTTGCATTTATACTCAAATTTATTGAGTTTAGCAGTTGATTTTCCAATTACGGATATGTAATAATAAAAAAGACTTCTTTTTTGTTTTCAAAACAAAAGTTGCATTGCCATATGTGAGAAAATAGGTTATCAAAAACTTAAATTACTGTACAAAAAAAAAAAAAAAAAAAAAAATTATTACTTAAATTACTGTATTAAAAAACTGTAATATAAGTTTTATATTGCTGTATATCACATGCTGCTTTTGCATTCCCTGAAACAAAATACTAATTAGAGTATTGCGCATTCCAGTTTTTATTTGCAATTTGCCAAAATTTACATTTTTATAGAGCTAATTTTCAATAGTGCTATCTTTTGCCTTATGCAGAGCTATAACTATCGGAGCAGATGGGGCAGGGGGTCCCTCCTAAGTCAGTTTATGTTTTCATTTTAAAGGCTAGGAAATTAAGAGCACCTAAAAATCCACAGATCTATCAATAATTAATCACAGTTCACTTTCGTCAAGTTGTACTGAAATATGTACAGCTTGCAGTAATCGTTCTTGTTCTTATGATTATATAGATAAGACCAAATGGTCAATCTAAAAAAAATTACAAACTGCTCATGAAATAGTACGGGATGGTAGAGGTCAAAACTTTAGTTTTAGTCTTAATTGAGAGTGATTGAGCTCAACATATTAGCTCTAATAAAGTAATCAATAACTTTGCTTTTATGAAATTAGCAAAACATAAATTTTCATTATCATTTATAATCACAGAATACAACATAAGATTGATCAATATGAGTGTGTAACTAGAATATATCAATATAGATGTTCAAGCAATTTAATATTGTATATTTATATTATGCTTGATTTAACTTGTATCATTTTTATTCATTTAATCACTTTGCTCTTAAGTATAACAAAATTAATGCTGTTTTGCATATTTGTCTATTTTCTCTTTGTTATTTGGTTCTATTGTACCTGATTGTAATAGGCTGATATAACTAATTTGCAAGTCAATTTGATAACTTTTACTTCAGTCATATGGATTCTGCTTTATTTAATATTACATTCTGTGTGAAAAGTCAAAAGGTGTTAGTTTTGCACATTATCTAAACGTCCATTAATACATATCAGCAAGACTTAATGAAAGAAAGTGCAATAAAGAAGGGGCTGCCTTGTCATTCTTTCTCAGGACCCTCAAGCTACTAGTTAGAATGCTGGTCTTATGAGTTCCACAATGTTTTAATTTTGTGTGATGCTTATGTGCTATCTTTGTAAATTTTGTTTGTAAAATATATTCTAGTTTTTATGTAATAAAAATGCAAACAATTTTAATAAATCTCTGAGGGTTTATTTGAAAATGCTGGATCAAGATTAATTCTGTATTTGGATGCAAATGTCTGAGTTCTCGATTCAGTCAAGTTTTGGGATAGCTTTGAGCTGAGACGGGAGTATTTTAAAACAAGCCACCTGGCATTCGTGTTGGCAACAAAAATTGCAATTTTTGTCTGTTTTTACTCATGGAGGAAAGAACTAGATGGAGATGTAGTAAGATGGCTGGAGGTGATGCCAAAAAAAGTAACCCTAAAATCTGCTACAGTAGGCCCAAACACAAGCATGTTCTTTCACAAAAAAAAGAAGGGAACAGATGTTATACATTCCCGTGGCTGCCATATTGGATTTTTTTCTTGGCATGAAAACTCCTTTTGCACCAAGTAGTAAATGTTGCCAAGCAGCGATTTATGCCCATGTTAGACTTCACAGGGTTGGCTGAACACATCACTCGTCGGGGTTGCCTTATCAATAAACACCAACAAAAAATCACCAAGAAATCCAAGATGGTGGCCGCGGGAATACATAACATCTAAGTCAAAAGAAGAAAACTTTTCATAATACAGTTTTTTATTCATAATACAGTAGAATGCTGTTTAGAATGCTTAAAAATGAGCAGATCACTTTCATTTAGAGAAAAAAATGCACGGGTGATGTCAAAGAATTTGGTCCCTGTTCCATGTGCTTGTTTTGTTTGGGCCTTCTGTGGACATTTAAATTTAAGCGATAAATGGCTTCATATTTCAAACCTTTTTTATGGCATACTGCATCTCCATCTATCTCTTTCCTCCATGGTTTTTATTTCAGTGCCATATGCAGTGTGACCCAAACCAAAAGTTTGTTCAGAAAGAGGTTCCTATGGAGCAAACAAACCAGCGTGTGAGGAGCTTGTTCGGTATATGCTGCAGTAGGCCAGAATTTCTGTCAAAAAATGGGCAAAACTCTCTATTCGTTTTCATTGGGGAAGTTTGCTCGACAGTAATCATGCCCTGGTTACGCTTTATTAGAAATGGTGATGGATGCTTTCATAATTGTTACCAAGGGCTGTAGTGTTGATATGTCTGTATGAAGATGTGTTCTTTTCAGGAGGTCTATTATGAGGTTCTTCTTAGTGAGTCAATCAAGATCAAAGTTTAGATTATATGGGGAGCACAACAATAAAGATTAAGTAAATTGCATTGGACAATGCAGTTTGCATATGTATGGTGCTGGGTTGTTTACAAAGGTTTTTCATGAGAGGGGTTTGTTCCCTAGTATTTCTGAAAAGTTTGATGGGAAGGATATGTGTGATAAAGAATTTTTAATTATGTGACCACTAAAAATTTAGTTGGTATGGTGTGAAAGGTTGAGGCTCTCCTTCGTTGTGGGGATTGGCTTCTCTTAAAAAGAATAAATATAATTGAAATTTTTTCTTTCTTCAGTGTCTGTTTTTCATTTGCAACTTTTTTCATTAATGAAGTCTTTTGTGCTGTCTCACACTGTGGGGCCCTGGCCCATAGCCTAGACAATGCTTCCAAGAAAGGATATTCTTTTTTCAGAAGGGACAAAATTCTTTTTCTAGACTTTTTTAATAACTTGAAAACAATTGTACCTTATATTCAGTATATAACTTTTTGCATTTTTCATCATAATTGTAAAGTGTTATCCATTCATCTCCTTATCTCTCTGCATTCTAATTTTTGTAAATAGGCTTGGATTGCCACAAAAGTGATGTGTTATTGAGGTTTGCTACAGCAAGTTTCTTATTGACCCTTTCATGGATGGTGGTATAACACTTAATTTTAATTTCCAAATGCCACAATAGCCCCAGAATTTTGGTAAAATATTTTCCTTTTATTATGTAGTATGGGAAATATAGCCTTTTCTTATTTCCAAATTTGTTTGTATATTCCGATGCCATTCATTTATTTCAACATTTTAACAACAGAAGTTGTTTGCCCCTGAAAGGGTTTTAACCCTTTCAGGGGCAGTTGCATGTGTAGCATTGTTTTATTACTAGGTACACACAAAAGAATTTGGATATTTTACAGTCTATTGGTATAATTATTTGAAGTCCACTTTAATGATGTTACAGTACTTCAAATTTAATGAAAGTTGATTGAGATCTACTATGATCTCTAGAAAATAGCATGTGGTGCATTTTATCATTAATTTACTGTGTCAAATAAGAGAATTTTGTTACCTCACAGTCTATTGTATCATAGTAGCGATACCGCAAATGCACTATGGCACATCATTTAAGTAAAATATTGAAGAGGGATGCATAAAAAAAATTCAGATGGGTCTGTTAGGATGCACAATTTTTCTCTTCCAAAGAATAAAATATTTTGTTGATAACTTGAACAGAGGCATATTTTGTATTAAATACATTGAATTAATTTTTTTAAGTCAATACATCATACATAGTTGATGCATTATACATAGTCGATGCATTATACATAGTCGATGCATTATACATAGTCGATGCATTATACATAGTCGATGCATTATACATAGTCGATGCATTATACATAGTCGATACATTATACATAGTCGATACATTATACATAGTCGATACATTATACATAGTCAATACATTATACATAGTCAATACATTATACATAGTCAATACATTTTACATAGTCTATATGCAGGACCGCACAAAGTACTTCAAATGCATTACCATATATATGCAGATGTTATTTGAAATAATTTTCTGTGATATAATATGTTTTTAAACTGAACAAAATTTTATTTTTGATACATATTAAAAATATCTTCACATACATATAATTTCTGCAAAAGTACTTTTACATTCACTTCCGAATAACAAGTAGAATTAGTTTTGCACATGCCTTGCAAAGTAAAGGCAAATGTTCAAATGGGCCGTGCCAACAAAAAAATTATATGGGCTCGGCAGATAAAAAAATGAAGCAGGATGACCAGCCTGATATAAAAATTTAAACAAAGCCAATAAAATAGGAACCAATTTCAATGGATGTGACTTTTGTGAGAATAAGTATAAATAAATGTGTTGCACAAGCCGGTTCCAGTTTGACATCATCGATACAGAAATATAATATGTCCAGCAGAGAGATCAGTATCGGACAGTTGCACTGTGTCTGAGCCCAGGCTTAATTTTTAAAAGAAGACCCAGGCTGGGCCAGGATCAGATTTACATTTTTTTTTTTTACATTGGCCAGAACTGGACGTAATTATTCCTAGGACATGCCAGGCAGGGGCATGCAATATGTTTTGTAAAAGTAGTAATTGCAATAATAAACTTCTGTTAGTGGAATCATTGTAAATATACCTTAATAAATTAGAGAAAAATATTTTTAAAATCTACTTTTTATTATACAGCTTCAAAAGTTATGTTTTAACTTTCTTTTTTCTTTTATTCTAAACTACATTAATTTTTTTAATGAATCTTTATTTGAATGCAATGGTATAAGATTCTGAGTAATCATTAATGTTGTTATTGTATATTTTCTGTCTAGCGAACACATAGTAGTCTTATCTAAGGTATGCTGTAAAATTTTCTTATAAATATGTATACAGTATTTTTCAAAAGAATCTTAATTGTATGCTAAGCAAAACCTGAATTTTTTTGTAGAAATTCTTCTGGACTCGATTTTTGCACAGGCCGGGCCTTTTTTTTCACTGATTTTTGTATGTGTTTGGCTGTGAACTGTGAAAATATAAACAGGCCGGACCTGTAAATTCCGGTCCGTGCATACCTCTATACTGGATCTCCTATTTTTAAATTTGATACATTAACGCTATACTACTAATGCTTGATTACATCGCTGTAATATTTATCACTTACACTCTGTCACATTTCCTTGGTACTTTTCCTATTGAAGCTGTTGCAAAATAATTTTTAAAATGGATTAAATACTTAATACATCGATAGATTTGTATGAAAATGTATGCAGTTCTTGCAGCAGTGATTTGCAACATTCAATAAATAAGCTCAGTTGGAAGTAAAGTTTAGGAATTATGTTCACACACATTCAAATCATTATTTTTTTTACATTATGTGTTTGGGAAGTAAAATAGTAGAATTATACTTTATATTGTATGTCTGTAAATGGGATTACTGCATGTTAATAATTTTACTCTAGCAAATATATATATATATATAATTATATGCATCTTGAAATTACATATGTTTAATTTGAAGTAATGTCATTTTAATTGCTTTTTTTTATATTAAGCTGAGGTTATTTAAGAAAATTAAATGTTTAAATAATATACGTTTCATCAATTATACAAGTAATGTAACTTTCTTTATGGTTTTAAAAACTTATATGTAGGATAAATCATGCATATATCACACAGTATTAAATTTTTTCATTTTCAATAATTTAGATTGTTGTGATGGTGGAGATGAATATAACAGTTCAGCAGATTGTATCAATACATGCCTGTAAGTATACAAATTATATGTTAATACCAATACTTCTCCATAATTAACTTTGTCAAATGAGCTAAAATATTGGTAAAAATTGTTTTCATAGAAATTTCAAAATGTTAAATTTTTTTTTTTTATTTTGACTTTTCTTTTAATAGTGAAACAAAAAATATCACTAATAAAGCTATTTCATAAAAATAGGTTTATATTTATGAAGACATAGTTATACTCAATAGTCAATATTATGGTAATAGAAAACTGAAAAGGTCCAAGCTTTTTGAAAACACTGTATTGGGTACTAAAAAGAAGAAAGTGCACACAGGGACACCCCTTAGAACAGTGGTGTAGTTTCGAAAAATTCTGTTAGAGCCAAAACTTTGTAGAAAAATTAGCTCAAAAGCCACACTCACATTTATGCAGTTGTATAGCTATTATAATGAATTACTAGTATATACTAATTATAATTATGAAATTATTCATTTTAGTCCATTTTAATAATTTAATATTAAAAGCAAATATTAATAATTTTATTAAATGTAAATTATTCAGCAACATTTAATATATATATGTATATATATGTATATATATATGTGTGTGTATATATATATATGTGTGTGTGTGTGTATATATATATATGTGTGTGTGTGTGTGTGTATATATATATATATATAGTTATTATAAAACTTAAATTTGCATTTTAATTTTTGAGGTGGATTGTCAAAATTTTTCAACTTTTTCCATAATTTTATCCATTTCTACATGTTTTAGGGCCAAAAAGAATAGGCCTGGTTTACAGGCCAAGATTTATAGGGTTTCATCCTTTTAGACTAAAATATCTTTTGAGAACTTAGCCAGTGAACTTTATTATGATAAATTATGTAGTTGATCATAGATTCTCCTTCAATAGTCTCTTAACCATCCAGACTTTTGTACAAGTGAAAATTAAGTGGTTGTCAATAAAGAACTCTTTCTAAACAGGATTCAGCTGGTATTATGGAAACACATTGTTGTAGATTTATGACATTATTTTCCATGACCTTTTGGTTTTGGTATACCGGAAAGATTATTAGAGTGTATTTCCTGAAATAGTGAAAAGATAAAAAGTAAACATTATACATTTTATATTCATTATATATAACTGAAAATGTATCTATTGTAATATCACTCTGAAAATTAGATTAAATTTTCCTGGAACTATCTTGTAAATACTGAATTTTTATGACATGCTTTTCAAAAAATTTTTTTTTCAAATTCATAGAGACATATTTAAGTGGTATATATGTATAAAAATAAGGATTGTTTTTGTGTGTGTGTGTTTTATTTCTGGACTCAGAGCTATTAGATTTGGCAGGAATGTACCCGTATGTTTGAAGTTATAAGCCTTGAAAACAGATTTTAGATTTTTTTAAAATGCAATTTTTAGCATTTTTTTCGCATTTTACGACAATCTTTCTACATTAGTAAAAGGAATCCAGTTTCAATATTTTAGCTCAGTCCTCATTTTAATAAAGTTTATTATGAATTCACACAGTGATTTTTGAATTTTTCATAAATTTTAGTTGATTTCTAGAATTTTTTTATGTTCTGCAGCGATTTTTTGATATTTGTAAGAGGAATTCTGTTTCAAGCTTTTAGCCAAATATACTGTTCTGTATATACCGTTTATCCTATATTTTTGGTTGATCAACTACCAAATCTTTAAAAAGTAAAAATAAAAAATTAAAGTATCATTTACCGTAATATTTCCAATACCCTTTAAAAAAAAAAATTAGTGATTTAGGATTTATTTCATGTTAAAGTATTGTATATATATGTATTATATCGGAGCCAGGCAATGGGGTGCTCTGTCACGGGGGGCAACTACGGGATGCTTTTTAGCATTTTTTGGCCCTCTCCGGAATCCCAGTACAGTGCAGCGGAGGTTTACGATCTGTGGCTGGTTCGTTGAATGTCATTATTTATGGTAGTCGTGGCATGTTCACTATGGTTTGATATGAATCCAGTAAAAAGGAGATAGTTTGTTTGGACTTGGTTTTATTGTGCCTTCCAATTACATGTGATCCTTTTGCAAAACCCAGGTCCAGATGAGTTGAGAGTTGTCGTGGCCCGATTTCCCCAAATGCGCTACTGAGGGGCGGCAGTTAATCTAGCACTTCATGGTCATAAAAAGCCACAGGTTTTTCACCGTCCCGTCTTACAAACATACACAATGGTACTACAATCCATGTAGGATTTTGACCTCCTACAATATTAGTCTCCAGACTTTCAGATCTCTGGCCTTTACTTTATAATTTATAATTTGATTATCTGCAAGATCTTTCTCTACCTCTTTTATCCATCTCTTCCTGGGTCTACCAATACTTCTTTTCCCAATTAAATTACCACTATAAATCTTCTTTGTGCTTCGCTCATCCCTCATTCTGTTTAGATGGCCTAACCATTGCATTCTTCTTATTTTTATAGTATTTATTATATCTTTTTCATTATATAACTGTTCTAACTCCATATTTGTCCTTATACGCTACGTATTGTCTTCTTTAATAGGTCCAAAAATTTGCCTTAGGGTCTTCCTTTCCCAAGTGATAAGTAGCTTTTCATCTTTTTGTGTAGTGGTCCAGGTCTCACTACCATAAATTACTATTGGTTTTATAACAGTTTTATAAATTTTAAGTTTGGATGTTCAAGATATTAGAGATGATTGCTGTCCCATCTTAAATATGGAATATTTCCACTAGAGTGTAACACTACAGAAATAAGAGGTCATCTCATTTAATAGGCTAAAAATTATCCAGGCATCGAGACGATTTATGGGGTTTGGCAAATCTGGACTCAAATTCAGCTAATGGGATGACTAAAGAATTTACAATTGCATTTACTCAGCTTTTTTATTCTAAAAGATGGATCAATTTTGAAGCATGAAAGTAATAAATGTTGGGTTGGAAAACCAAGTTAACAGGGGCAAAGGAATTTTCAATCATTGAGACACAATTACTAAAGCATTTTAAAAAGTTTGAATTTTAATTTCTAAATTTATATTTGTTAAAACAGGGATTTCAAATTTTAAAAGGGGCAAAAAGGGACTTTTAAATTTTAAAAAGGGACTTAGCTTTTATCGTTTCATATATATATATATATATATATAGTCTTATATGCTGTATAAAACTGTGGCAATATTTTTACTTCTTAGTGCTAATTCTACAATGTAGACAAATAAACAAAGCAGAACTGTTGAAAGTGAGAAGAAACAACATAGAGAATACACTGTTTATCTGCCTATATTGATATATATATATATAAAAAAGAGCCATGAATGTTCATCAAAAGTATGGTTTGGCATGCACCACCCCAATTATTTTTTATTTTAATCAGCGTATGGCATCAGACTAAATGACATACTCTGATTTAAGACTGAGTATTTTTTTAATCAGTACATTTTACTTTTCATATCTCCATGGGTGATAGTAAACAGCGAAAGAATGTTTTGCTACACTGCTTCTTCAGATTGGCAATAGCTCTGTTTAGTTTACTTTCAACATTGTCACATGCTTACCAGAAGGATTGTTTTTTGATTTGTCAAAATCATGAAGCATTTAAACATTTTTGTTAATTTATTTTTTAATTGCTTTTTGTGTAAAATTGGAATGGCAATGCGACAAGCAGATGACTTGGGATACCAAAAAGATTACTAGAGTGTATTTCCTGTAATAGTGAAACATTATACATTTTATATTCATTATATATAATTGAAAATGTACCTATGTCTTATAAATGTAATAAGAAAATGAGTGTTTTGAGCATAGAAACAAAAGTGGGGGGGGGGGGGGGGGAGAAGAAAAACTTGACAAAGGTATTTAATTAAAAATTTAAGTAACGGCTATAATGTTGGATTACCAATGATTTAGGATCTGAAAAAGCAGAAATAAGATATTTTTAAATTTAATAGAGATGCTAAGCATCCAAACCTTTTATCTGGCTGAAAAACGTTGTGTCAAGTCGAAAATGCGATGTTGACACAGTTTTGATGTGGTTGATCAAAGATTGCAAAAGTTTCCAGCTTAACAGAAGCATAATTATGGCTCAAAGAAAGAAATTTCACGAGGAATTACATTTGGAAAAAAAGAAAAACATTTTGACCAAATTTTATTTTCCAGCTCATTTGAGATTCCATTAATCTAAAATTAGAAAATAGCCATCAAGTGAATAGATGGAAAATGATTGAATTTTAATAGTAAAGCATTTTCTTTTCAAAAGATCAAACTCAAAATATGGACTAATTTCATTTTCCCACTAACTTAAAATTCCAATAATATAAAATTAGGAGAATAGCCATCCATTTAAGGTATTGTATTTTTAATACCAAAACTTTAAGGATCTTCATTTTCCATAAAACATTTCAGCATGCAATATCTAGTATAGTCTTTTGGTTGGTGTAATCTCTCCTAAGCAGCTCACTGTTGCATGAGTGATGCATACATATTGTCAGAGGTGGGGAATTACAAAATCTACTCAGAAATAGTAAATAGATTTTCTAAGGAACTGTGTTAATTTTTAGACACCTTTAAAAACTATGGCTGGAAATAGGCTAAAACTTTTTTTTAAAAATTTGTTTGCTATATTTTGAGTTTTCTTAATTGCCACAATGTAAACATGCCACTAAATTCTATTTTACAATACTTTCCTTTGTTATAATATCTTAATTTCATACAAAACTTTTATGAAAATGCGTTGTAGTCAGTGTTATAGTCATTTAAAAAAAAAAAAAAAAAAAAAAAAAAAAGGTATATGCTAGGCAATATGCATTAGAGCCGTATTTGAGAAACAGTCTATCCAGAAAGTATATGATGTATACCATGATATATCCTGAACTACACCCCTGTTTGTACTAATGAGGTGTTTTTTTATAGCCATAAATTTTGTCATACTAATTTGATTGAATTTTGTAAAGGGTTTGTTTTTCTGATATTTAATTTTGTGTAAGCTTCGTAAAGAGACCTAATTTTCTTCTGGATATATATTGATAATTTGTTGTGAATGTTGATTTTGTATGTTGGGGCAAGGTTGCAGTTATTTGTTGCAGTTATTATTTACTTTGTATATCATTCAGGGAACTTGGGCGACAAGCAGTTGAAGAGAAACAAAGACAACAAGAATTATATGAAAAGGGCTATGCTTTAAGGCAACAGTATTCTACACAAGGAAAAGTAATTAAGGAAAACAATAAGGTAATTTATTTTACGCTATTCTATTTCTTGTCTCTATGTTGAATTAAAAAAAAAATTCTAAAATAAAGTAAGAGATGCCCCTTTTAGTGATATGTTACTCTTGACAACAAAATATTTTAACTTGTCACTTCTGACTCTGAATTTATTACTTTTCAAAATGAATTCATTAACTGATTTGAAGAATTAAAGTAATTCAAGATATATCATGACTATACTTGTAATTATTTTTGCCCAATCAATTTATAAAAAAAGAATTATGTGCTTTTTAAAAATCTGATTAAGTAATGTGTTTGTACTAGAGTCCTCAATAAGTCAGGTTGCACCCAACCTGAACCTAAAAATTCCATTTAAAGTCAACCCGACAAAAAAACATTCCTTCCACCCCCAACCCAACAAGATAATTTTTGTTGACCTGCAACTTGACATATTTCGACCTGCGTCCAACCCAAATCCAAAATACTTCAACCCACAACCCGACTCGAACTTAAGGCTGTTCTCAAATTCAAAGGTTCAACTTTCTGACATATGTTTTAATTCATTTTTGTTCGTAAACGCATGAAACTAGAAGGTGTTATTATTCCGAAACTATGACATTGAACTGTTTTTTTCAGTTTTCTTGTAAACGCAATAGATCTTTCAGAAAATACTGTCAAAATTGGCATTTTGAACTGAACTTCCGAACAAAAGAAGAAAATCCAGTCAGTAAGGAGAGAAAAATGCCGTGTCACGAGATCAAAATCGCTTATAATTCAATAGGTAATTGATGGATCCAAAAATGGAAAACACATTTTCGATTCCAAATCGCTTCCATGGTTAGGCTTTCCAATTTTATATCTTTCCATTAAAAAATGAATTTGTAAATGTGTCAATGTTTTGCGCTTGTTGAGCAGAGCAGTTGAGAACAGCTTAATGTTTTTAGAATAAGCAAACTTTAACTACTTTTCTTGTGCATTTTCTAAATAAATCTACCGCTGAATTTCAACTAATTGTTTTGAGAGTACCTATTTAATTTGTCTGTCTATATCATTCTTTTTTATATCTAAATAAAAATGTATATTGTAAAAATAGTTAACAGAATAAATTCCTCAGAGTAAAAATTAAAAATTTAATTTTATTAATACAAGAAAGCAAGATTATCAAAAAGAAAACCCCCTCTAATAAAGAAAAGTTAACCAACAACAAACTTACATTTGTGTATTTTAGTACATTACATATAATTTTATTATAGACTTATTTGAAGATTAAAAGGATTAATAATAATTTAATAAGATATTAATTTTTCTTCAAATTTATTAGTATATCCTCAAGCTGTCTTGTTTTTCTGTTTCCATACTTAAAATTCAAACACAATTACTTTCTGGTGGTATATGCAAATATTTGAAAAATCTCAATTTCAACCAATTAATTAATGTTTCTAATGTTTATTAAACAATGTATCTTCAAGCATAATAAAAGATATAAACATATTATATACAAGTGTTACATATTGTTACTTTGTAGAAAATAGTAAATTTTATTTTCCCCCAAAAAACCTGCCCGGGCTGGGTATAAAAAAAAGTGTGTTTTTTACGACCCCACAAAGAGTATTTCAACGGTCATGCAAATAATCTTGTCTATCCCTTTTTAATCTTTCCTTGTAACTGAGAAATTTTCAACTCTAACTTCACTGAAACATTGTACTGAATGTTGTAGGATTGATTAGATGTTTCAGTCTGTTTACTTATCTTTGTTTTGGGACTGAACATTTGTTAGCTTAATTTATTGAATATTTATTATTTGTATTAAAATGTGTTGAAGTAATATCTGTGTTTAAAACTGTGACTGATGTGATAACAGGGGCGCCATTTCAGAAATTTCTTTTTTTGGGGGGGGGGGGGGGCAGGCAAACATTTTTTTAGAGATGCTATATAGCTAAGGGTAGGATCCAGCCCCCCCCCCCCCCCCCCGTATGAGAATCGTTTACTGACTTATGCTTACCATAACAGTAAAAACTTTGAGTACGGAAGCTCAGAACCAATGAAATATTTCGTTTTAGACAGGTTTCTGCCTTAGAAGGTAAAATTTTAATATATTGGAGATGATTTTTTTTCTTTTTAGGCAGGATTCTATTATAGACAGGTTTCATTTTTACAGGTATCCTCACTGACTGTTAAACCATCTGCTCTATAGTATATCTCTGAAAAGAGATTTATTAGGTCTGTCTATAACAGATTTCTTTCTAGAAGGGAAAAAATCAGATTTCGTTGGAAAAAACATTATACAATTAACTTGCTAAGACGGAAACCTGTTTAAATGGAGCTCTTTTCTAGCCCCTTTCGAAGTTTTACTTACAGGGGCGCCATTTCATGAGTTTCCTGACGAAGGACAAGCAAAATTTTTCTTTGAGGAACAGCGAACGTGGAAAATTGTACAACTTGTAGAACTGCATAAATCACACAGAAAATAAAATCCCGCACAATAAAAAATGCTCTACATGATTTTGTCTCCATAACTTCTTTCACAAGCATGTGATTATTCCATGATTTTTCTTTCTTTCAAAACTGCAAAATCAATTCATCAATGGGTTGCAGGAAAAAAATCACGAATCTTGGAAATTTTGAAAAAAAGTCTCCAAATGGTCGCTTTTAAAAAATCGCTTATTTCTTCAAACGACCGTAGAAAATATCGCTAATTTCACTAAAGATCGCGAAAAGAAATACAAATTTAGTCAAATGATTTCACAAACAGAAATCTTGAATTTCGTAAAAGGATTGCGAAAAAAAAATAATGAATTTCATAAAAGGATTGCGAAAAAATAGCGAATGTCGTCAAAAGATAGCGCAAAAAAATCTCGAAAATTTAGTCGAACAATTGCGCAATAAAATTGAGGAAAAATTTGTCAAACGATCGCATAATAAGATCCAAAATTTTGTCTAACTCTTGCGCAAAAAAAAAGAAAAAAAAATCACAAATATTATTAGTCGGTGGCAGAAACAAAATCACGAATTTCAATAAATAATAGTGATAAGGAATCGTGAATTTTGTCAAAAATCACGAAATCAAATATTGAATTTCGTCAGTTGGTCGCAGAAAAATATTGTGAATTTTGGCAAGTGCTTGCGTGAAAAAAAATCCATTTCGTATAAAGCTTGCCGAAAAAAATCGTGAATTCCGTGAGTCGATTGCGGGAAAAAATCGCAAATTTCGTCAGATGATCGCGAAAAAAAATTCATGAAATTCAATCAGTCATGAGATAATCAGCCAACAAACGTCATGAATAGGGCACGAAATTTGCAAATTTTGTGATCTGTAAGTATAAGAAAATTTTTGTTAGTGATTTTCTGCAAGTGAAGGTAAAGCGTTAATTTTTTCAGATTGTGTTTTCACTATTATGAGATGGTTTCATGTTAATCCAATTTACAAAGAAATTCTGAATATTTTTCAGATAAAAAAAACTACATATTTGAACATTAATAAATACTATGTATATATATCTTCATTTTGCTACAGAAAGGGTAAAATTTAGAATTAATATTCATATATAAAGCACAAATAAATGCACAAGAATTACTTTCGTGCGTATACATATAATTTAAAATCACTTAAAATACATTAGAAAAACTGAGAACATTTTCAGTCGTCACAAGACCATCATCAGTAGGATTTAAAAGTTATTATTTTCTTTGCGCTTATTCGAGAATTGGCTAGAAGAAAATCATTGTGATTGTTGTGTCAATGATTTTGACGAGTTTTCCCATGATCAATTTGCACGCAGCTGAGAAGCAACTGATTTTTAAAAAATTGTACTTTTTAACGTGTAAAATTGTGTTTTTAAAACGTGTATTTTTTAAATTAGCCAAAGTACTCATTAAAGATATAGGTCTCACCTTGAGGGAGTTCGAATAGTAAGGCTTTAGGAACTTTTTTTGATAATTATTAATTTCTATGCATAAGCATTTATTTAATGCATATGTTTTTATTGCAATAAAATCTGATAAGTTGTTTTAGAGCTTGGGCAGTTTTCTAATGTTTGTTTGAGTCTGACATTTGATTAGGGATGCACCGAATATTCGGTATCTATTCGATATTCGGCCATACTACCGAATATTCGGTTAGGCCGAATATCAAACTATTCGGTTTGCTGAATACTTAAAAAACCTCTTAAAAATATTTTTTTTAAACGTTACACAACTTCTATTTTTAACTGTCAATAAATAAAGATATTCAGAATAATTGGAATCTTGAAACAAAAGAGAACGATTTTATATTATTTGTTGTTTTAAAAATGTCACTTAAAAAATTAACCATTAATGACATGTCATTTGTTCATTGGAATTAATAAATGTGGAAATGCAAGTTACTCAGCATTGTCTGGTAAATAATCTGTTTCTTGCTTTTTTGCAAACAGGGCATTTCTAAATAAAATGGAAGAAAATTTCAGGGGTAATACTAAGCATCAAAACAGGCAATTTTTCATCCAGTAAATCAGGATCGCAATTCACTTATTCAGTCAGAAATACAGTATATCCTGAAGTCAAACTTTAATTTTCTTTTGTTACTTTAACAATAATGAAGGTATTGTAACTATATTGTCAACAGAGTTACTTTAATTTCTGTGAAATATGATAACATGACGAGAAGTGCTGGAAATAGCAACCATTCATATCTAAACAGCACTAAGCTAGACATTATTTGATTAAGAATGCACCTAACAATACTTATACTATAACCAGTATCCACTCTCTTCCAAGGATATCATCACATTCTATACAAGCAAATTAATGTGATGCAAATTTCACTAAAATATCTTCATTTTTATACAGTTATAAACGAAAATTCTGCTACGGCTTGTACACCTTTAATTTTTGATGAAAGAACTGGGATGGTATGTTGCTTCTTGTTCATTATGAGAGACTTCTTTTCATTTGTTTGAATTAATTGAAGAAGGCATGTAATTTAAATTTTGTTATTTAAAAATTTTTTAAACCATCCTCTTCTTAAATAATAACTCAAAGCATACTTTTTTTAGTACAAAATTTACTTATAAAAATAGTCTTGTTTGTCAAAATGGAAGTATCTGTGCTAAATATTATAAAAAATTGTTTAAAATTTAACTTTTAATGTTAAACACTGAGATATAAAAGTATTTGGCCATCCGAATAGATACTATTCGGCTGGCCTAATATTCGGTATTCAGCCTAACAGTTACTATTCGGCTGGCTGAATATTCGGTATTCGGTTTACCTGCAGGCCAAATATTTGGTATTTGGCCAAAATCACTATTCAGTGCATCCGTACATTTGATGGTTGATAAATTTTTTGAAATATCAAATTCCTTGAGGGGGGGGCTGTTGCCCCCCCCCCAGCCCCCCTCAAATGGCACCCCTGTGTGATAAGAATTTCATCTTGATTGGACAAAATGGATAGAACCTGATGCTAAAAATGTGTATGTTTAGCGTATAAAATGTTGAACAATTTGTAAATTTTGTAAGAATTTAACTATTCAGTAGTTACTTCAAAATCACTTGCGAAAATAAAGTTCCAATCTCAAATTCACAGCTTTTAAGAGTTGTGTATAACATCACAAAATCTTGATACATGGAAATTTTTTCCAGAACTTGTAGTCCAGGGGAAATGTACATTTTACCTTGCAAAAAATCGGGTAGAAGATTTTTTTTTTTTCTGACTTGTTTATAATGATGCCAACATGGAAAAACCAAGTTTTCCAACAAAATTTCTTAAGGCTAAATTTTCTGTGGCCAAAAAACAACAAAATTTTGGGACTTTTTTTGATTTTTTTTAAATATCTTGATAGCTGTTGCCGTAGCATGATTTTTGTCAATTACAATATTAAAGAAGACAAAATTCTCTACAACTTTCATATTTACAACTTTTTTATACACTCAACAGCAAGCGCAATATGCCATTTCAAAAATAAGACAATTTTTTCAATTTTCTTAAAAACCATGAAAACGTAGTTCTGCCCCGGTTATTCATATGTTTCTCACGGAAATGTATTCTCCCAAGGCCATCGGTCACTCCCTCGCAATTATTTTTTGGACTGTCCACCACCGTGCCCCCTTCCGCGTTCTCTGCATCGAGTGTGTATGTAAGTTGAAAAAATAGCCATATATATATATATATACATCAGTGCCGAAACTAACCTTCCTTTCTTGCACCAGGGACAAACATGCATTTTGGCACCCCCCCCCCCCCCACACACACACACACACACAAACCTCTGCAAAATAAATTTACAAAAAGAATTTTACTGATTTCTAATAGCCGAATTATTTTAAAATTTAAATGTAATCATGAAATACGTAATGCTGAACTGCATAACCAGCTTTGTCTAATATTGATTCATTAAAACCTTTAAAAGGGAACCCAAAATATTCCGCTTTATACAGGTTTCCCTCTCAGCAGTTGCAATTGCTAGTATTCTTTCTGTACTTTTTTCATTTAAGACAGGATTCCGTTATCCTATTTTAATGCATTTGTTTCAAATTTTCTTTTGGATTAACATGTAATTTTTTCATTTAAAACAGGATTCTGTTATCCAATTTTAATGCATTTGGTTCAATTTGCATTTTGGATTTTCCTGCTGTGAGACAATTTTAGCCAAATTTCATACTATATATTTTTTGGTATCAAACAACAAAAAAATCTTTATTTGGCACCCCTTCACCTTCCACTCTGGTGCCTGGGGCACATGCTCCCTCTGTCCCCTCTAGTTTCGGCCCTGATATATATGAAATTTGGATAAAAAAGTCTCGCAGCCGGAAAACTGACCAAAAATAAAAAATAATAAAAACTGTAATCAAAATAGAAAAAGTAAACACTAATACGGTTGGAATTCAACGTCAGCACTTCTAAGCCCCTCAAAAAAAAAAATAAATAAATAAAAAAAAAAAAAAATAAAAAAAAATCATTTAAAAGTATTAAATTGCAAACGACAAATTGTAAAAGGAACGCTTCCATAGGTTTAACCTTAGCATTCCAGTTTCTTCGCGTGAGTATTGAAGTCTCACGTGAAAACATTTGCACGCTCATGTTAAACCTACAAAAGTTCCTACAAAACCTACAACTTTTCAGAATTCTTGATTGAATTTTAATATTTATTTATTTTTTCATATGATACTGAGGTCGATATCTAACGATGTCTTTGTAGGACTAATTTAGTCTCATAATTCATATAACTATGAATTATGAGATATACTATAATAATATTCATATAACTATTAAAATAATTAACGAGGGGTGGGGCAAAACATGCATGAATCCCCCCCCCCCACCCCGAAAGGCTAGTTTTGGCCCTCAAATACATAATTTACTGCTACCAATATATAGAAGTTGACATACATGATTAAATCCGTGGGAAACATATGAATAATTGGGGGAGAACTACGTTTTTCACGGTTTTTAAGAAAATTGAAAAAATTGTCTTACATTTGAAATGGCGTACTGCACTTTCTACTGGGTGTATAAAAAAATTGTAAATATGAAAGTTGTAGAGAATTTTGTCTTCTTTAATATTGTAATTGACAAAAATTATGCTACTGTAACGGCTATTGAGATATTTTTAAAAAATCAAAAAAGTCCCAAAATTTTGTTTTTTGGCCACAGAAAATTTAGCCTTAAGAAATTTTTTTGGAAAACTTGGTTTTTCCATGTTGGCATCATTATAAACAATTCAGAAAAAAAAAATCTTCTACCCGATTTTTTGTAAGGTAACCCCCCTTTTTTTGTACATTTCCCCTGGACTACTGGAAAAGTCGAGGAAATTTATTGCTGATCTGGAATAGACACCCTGCTAGATGCAATATAAATGTATATTCAAAAACAACTGAAGAGTCGTAAACAATGTTCGAAGAAAAGTAAGTTAAAACTATATGGACAACAATTATGATTTTTATAAATCTGATAAAGAGAGATAGATGATCTTTTCTGTAATTTCTTAAATTATAATGAAGATCCCCTTGCCTTTAGATATTAAATCATTAGACTTATAATTGAAATATTTGTCTTTTTTTTTTTTTTTTTTAATTGTAAAATAAAATACAGTGTTCCTTTTTAAAAGAAAATCTCTAATTTTTTATTTCCTGTAAGATCCATGTTGTTTTATCCAACTGGTGGGCTAAGACTGAATGATTTTATTTTTTGATAATCATTTATTAATACAAATGTGATAAATTAATCATATATTTAAAATTATATTATGGTTCAAGAATAAGTTCAGAATATGTATGCAAAATTATATTAAACTTTAGAGATGAAAGAAGCAACTTATAATGCATGCAGTTTTATCCTACTTTAGCATTTGAAATTTTAAATATGGTAAAGTTATTCACAGTGTGTACAGTGTTTTTTGGAATATTTCACTATTTACTTACACTCTGAGAAAAGTTGTGAATGAGAACTTCAAATGAAATCTATGGCATGCAAAAAATTTTTAAAATATGCTCTTAGCTATTTTTTAATTTTCTTGAACTTTAATCAATAATTTTCTTTTTCCCACTTTAAAACAAATTATCCTGTTTTTCTAATAACTTCAACAAATCCTTAAACTGTTTCCCCTATATCTTTGCCATTTTAAATTCTGAACTGTTAAGTTCTGTTGTACTTTTGTTTAAACCCTTGTGGTGTATTGCTTACTTACTGTTTCATGTGAAGAAATGAACTGCTATTTAATTACTTAGATCTTTTATTAAAGGTGTAAGAAGCATTCTGACTTTACCAACCTTTGTTTTATGGTGTTTCTGAATTACCAAAAAAAGAGTAATGGTTTTGTATCCTTATTTTAAGTTATAACAGCAATTTCATTCAAATTTCAAAACGTGTTTCTCAATATTGTATTTTTACTTATTTTCTTCAAGATAAAGCAGTGAAAATTAATTTGGATAAATGATGCATCATAAAATGAATTCTTTTTTTAAAAAGGAGGGAGGGATATTAAAAATTTGAAGGTTCATTTAAAAGTAAATATGCAGACAATTCCTAAAAATAAAGACAAAAAACAGATAAGCAACATAAGACTTTACTGCTAACAGCTTTATTTTGTGACTTTTAAAATTTTAATTATGACACACTTGAATTTTCTTTTACATTTTGTGCATTTTACAGTTATTGTATTGTCTTGTTTTAGCATGAATAATTATACTTTTTATAAGTGAATGTGGTTTTTCTTCTTAATAGGAACAACTGAAAAATCTTAGGGAAACTTTAGCTGAAGAAGAAAAAGTGAAAGCTGAAAGGGAAGGTAAAATATCTTTTTCTTAATTTTAAAATTATCTCCAACATAATGGACCTTTTTTTAATAAGATTAGTATATGAATAAATTTACAAACTTTTCGGCTTTTTATATCACAAGATAACCTTATTATTGAATTTTCAATTAAAATGACAAGAGTAAATATTTCATTAATTCCTGATGTCTAAGAAACATAAAGTATATATATTCATTGACATTAAATACTTTTATAAAATCCTCAGCATTCATGGTCTTAATGACTACACCTGCAAGTTTTATTAAAATCATTTGTCAAGTGTGTACATGACTGACTGTAATATTTATATTCCATCTTTACTGCATCAAGAAATTTCATGTATACTAACACATCTAGAATTGAAATATTTATAAATTCTAATAAAATTAATAAACATAAAAAATGTAATACATAACATTTTTCTTTTCTCAAACTTAGCTTTCATCAGTGATGATTGTGTTCCGGGTTTTTCGATCAATCCTTCCGGGTTTATGAGATCGTTATGTTTAGTGGTAAAAACAAATCAAAAAACTCGAAAATCAAACTGAAAATGTGATGTAAAAAAGGGCAAAAAGTTAAACAAATATTAGTTTTGAAAACAGCTTTGAAGCAATTTTTGCATCCCTCAAAACCTACTGATCTTAAGAAAAATGTGAGTTACGCCAATTTGATGACAGAAAATAATCACCATTTTCATAAATCGTATGCAGAAAAAATCGCAAATGTTGTCAATTGATCATTGAAAAAAAAAATCATAAATCTCATCAGTCGTTCATTGAAAAGAATGAAAAAAAATGAGAATTTCTCGTCAATCGGATGTTGAAAAAAAATCGCGATTTTCATTAAGCGGATATGGGCAAATAATCACGAATTTTGTAAATCGGTCGTTGAAAAAAAAATCGCAAATTTATTCAATCAGTTGTTGAGAAAACATAGCGAAATTTATCAATCGCTCGTTGAATAAAAAATTCAAATTTCGCCAATGAGTCACGGGAAAAATACCTACGAATTTCATTTATCAGTCATGAAAAAAAATTGCTGTTTTAGTCAATCGTATTTGGAAAAATTCATGAATGCCTTCAATCATTCAAGGAGAAAATCGTAAATTTTATCAATCGATCATTGCAAGAAAATTGTGAATTTCACTAATCATGAAAAATCAGTTATCAGTTCAAAAATTTGGAAAATAAAATGTCACAAATTTTGACAAATGGCTGCTGAAAAAAATCAACTTTGTTAGTCGTTCGCAGAAAAATCGTCAATTTCATGAAAGAATCACAGAAAAATCTGAATTGTGTCAAAGAATCATGAAATAAACATAAATTTCATCAAAGGATCGTGAAAAAAGTGCAAATTTCACAAAGGATCGCGAGAAAATGTAGATTTCGTTAGAGGCTAGCAGGGAAAGCGCGGATTTTGTCAAAAGATCGTGGGAAAAACGCGATTTACATCAAAAGGTCACGGGAAAAACACAGTTTACATCAAAAGATCACATGCAAAAATGCAGATTTTGTCAAAAGATTGCTGGAAAATCACAAATTTTGCCAAAGAATCGCAGAAAAAACACAATTTTCATCAAATGACCGCAGAAAAAACACATAATTGAAACCGGGAGGAATCCTCCCCCTCAGCTTTGAGAAAAGTTGCTGTGAATTTCAGATTCATTTGTTTACAGAACCACTCCTGTAGTATTATGCTACCCATCTCAGTATCAGTACAAAAATTCCAGAATTGCGTATAGAAATGCTAATGACATCTTTAGTGTGCGATACCCATGAAGAAAGCAGGAAAAGAAAATTGACCTTCTGTAAGAGCGAGGCTAAAAAAACAAACCGAATACTATCTATATATATCTATATATACTTTTTTACTGAAAACACTTAAAATTTTGGTTCTCCGTACCATATCCTCCTAATACTTAGTCACTTAGAAATAAAATTGGTTTTGACTTTTTTTGTATGGCTTTCAAATAACTAGGTCTCATATATATGATTTGCACTAAATCTGCTAAGAGATCCCACCCTTAGCACATAATTTGTACTTGTTTCATGAGTACTTGGAATAAATTTATTTACTGATTATAAAATTCGAACTTATCATATTTAGCAAGACAAACTGCATTCTCCATTCGATGAAGTCATTTAGCTTTCAGTGAAATTAATATTTACCACTAAAAGGACTGTGAAGGGACATTTGACCCCTACCCAATGAATATATTTCAGTCCAGAAATTTCTTTATAAAATAAGTGTAAAAGACAAATAAGAAGACAGATGTTAGATAAATAAGTTAAACAATTTTGAATAAAAATTCTGGTGACAAGTATTTTTATAAAACTTGAGTAAAATTCTCAGTCTTTTTAGTGTTAAGTTTATCAAATTATGTTTTTCTTCAATTGTATATTTCAGACAATAGCAGAAATATGTCTTTTGACTGTCATGCTGTTACAGCATCAGTTATCTAAATTGATATTGGTATATTTTGCATTGATAATTTTCAGGGGTTTTCACTTTATATCAATAAATTTTCAGAGTTTTTCACTATCACCCCTTTACAATTACCCCTGTTGCATAAACTGTGTTCATTATTACTTTTACAAATATTCTTGGCATTCTTATCAGTAGACTTTGTGCATTTTCAAATCAAATTTATTGTTATCAATGTGTAATTTTGTTTAGTTGGAAATAATAAATGTAAAATGAAAGGCAGAAGAGATTAAACTACTAATATGGTTGTAATTGTTTAATAAATGCACTTTTTTTTCAGACTGAGCTGTATTTCTATAAGTATTTTAGTCAAGATAAGTTGTTCTTTTTTTTTTATTATTCGTTATACCAGCATTGGCTGTGCTTGGATTTCAGACACCCCCCCCCCCCCCTTAAATGAGAGGTATAACTCAGATCACTTAAAAAAAACTAAAAGCTAGGGATGTAACGAATATTGATTTTGGCCAAATACTGGAACAAAATACTGAATATTCGGCCTGCCGAATAGTAACTGCTAGGCGAATAGTAACTATTTGGCCGAATACCGAATATTTGACTTGTCGAATACTTTTATATTTCAAAGTTTAAAGGCATTAAAATGTTACATTTTAAAACAATTTTACATAATATTTAAAACAAACTTTTATTTCTAATAAACAAGAGCTTTTTTCAAGTAAACTTTATGCTGAAAAAAATCTGCTTTGAGTTATTTAAGGCTGTTCTCAACTGTTCTGCTCAACAAACACAAAACATTTTGACACATTTACAAATTCATTTTTTAATGGAAAGATATAAAATTGGAAAGCCTGATCATGGAAGCGATTTGAAATCAAACTGTTTTTTCCATTTTTTGATCAATCAATTACCTATTGAATTATAAGCAATTTTGATCACGTGACACCGCATTTTTCTCCCCTTACTGACTGGATTTTCTTCTTTTGTTCGGAAGTTCATTCAAAATGACAACTTTGACAGTATTTTCTGAAAGATCTATTGCGTTTACAAGAAAACGGAAAAAGCAGTTTGATGACATGGTTTCTGAATAACACCTTCTAGTTTCATGCGTTTCCAAACAAAAATGAATTAAAACTTATGTCAGAAAGTTGACCCTTTGGATTTGAGAACAGCCTTAAGAAGAGGATAATTAGAAAAAAAATTTAATTAATAAAATTTTAAATTTCATGGCTTCTTCTGTGAATTAAAACAAATGAATAAAATTTTCTTAAATTATTAAACAAATATTTTAAAATCAAATAGAAATTGAAAAAATTTGAAGAAAAATTGTACAGGATCATATATTATTTGTTTGTCAGGAAGAGACAAAAGTAAATAAATAATACAATCAATTCAAATTTTATATGGTGGCAACTTAGCAAGAATAACTATTCTACTCCTTTTGATTAAGCAAGGAAGTTTTTAAATGCATCCTAGATCGGTGTCTAGAGTGGGCAATCTTTTTCAGAGATTGTAAACGTTGTTCTTAAAATCTTAGCAAGAAACAGATTATTTACTGGACAATGTTCAAGAACTTGCATTTGTACATAATTCCTATGAAAATCCTCATGATTGGTTAATTTTCTTAAATAATAAACAAACAGCAAATAAATAATGTAAAAACATTCTCTTTTATTTAAATATGATTCTGTTTCTAATTATTCTGAATATCTTTATAAGTTGATTGTTAAACGTAGAAGTTGTATAAGGTTTTAAAAAATATGATTTAAAAGTTTTTTTTAAGTATTCGGTTTGACCGAATATTTCGATATTCGGCATGCTGAATAGTTTGATATTAGACCAAACCGAATATTCGGTAACATGGCCAAATACTGAATAGATACCGAATATTTGGTGCATCCCTACTTAAAGGATACCTTTTATAACAATATGTACAAAACTTGATGATGCCGCCCCCCCCCCCTCCTCCTTTAAAAATTTGTCATTAAAAAATTTAGTAAAATCTTTTAACTTAATTAAGATTATTCTTTTACAATCTTTTTAAAATTGCATATAAGAGTACCTAATTAAGAAAAGTGTTTCAATTACTTTCTTTTGTATGTGAGAATTTACAATGCAGCACACTTAAAGCTATATGAGTGGCAGTGCTATGTATTCTCATACTGTACCTTTCTTTGATTTAGCAATAAAGAATGAAGCTGAAGATAAAGAAAAGGCTGCCCTCTCTGCTTATAACAGTTTGAAAGAAGGTAAGTTACTGCTGTCTTGTAATAAAATATCCATCCACGTTGAATGAAAAATGTTGATTGCATTTGGCTTCAAGAGTTATAAAAAAAATGTCAACTTATTATATTGAAGAAATTATATTTAATCATTAATAATACATTTTTATGCAAGAATACCCACTGCCCTTATTTCATAAAAAAAAAAAAAAAACTTATTTGCTGCTAAGCGAAGATGGAAGCCTATTATAAGCCTCTTCTACAAGTTAATGTTGCTTAACAGTCATTTGTTAATAAAATACAGTGTGTCAGTAATGTCATGGTGTACTTTTAACTGGTTACAGGTAATCAACGAAACAAGATGGAAATGTGAAATTTTCATCAAATAAAAGAAACTCTCCAAGTGTCATACCTGTTCATTACAGTTTGATGTGGCCTCCATTTGAAACAGAGAATCACCAAAGTTATTCACTATGTTACAGCAGATGTCCTTAACTGTGTACGATTAACAATGACTTGAATATCATTTAGATGTGTGTAGGGCAACAAATGGAGGCCATATCGAACTGCACTGAACAGGTATGAAACTTAGTTTTTCTTTTATTTGCTGGAGATTTCACATTTCCAGTGACTGGTCAAATGTGCACCATAACTTTACAGACATACTGTATAAAGTGGAATTTTGCACTTCTCCAGTTTTCGGTATGCCAGTTTTAATCTTATGCTAGTTGTAAATAACGTTATACACTATATAGCCATTAATGACCGGATACTATCAATTTTAGACATTTGTTGAATATTTAAAAATATACTTGTCGGACTCCTCTGGAACTTAAGGATTATAAAGAATGTTTGACATCATATTTATCAACATCGATTTGATAAGGAGGACAATTAGGGAGTCAACAAAAAATCAAAGAAAAATAATCATCTTTGGGATCACCCTGTAAATTAAAATGCACGGAAAATCTATCGCTGCAGAATACAAATTTGTGTATACTGTACATGTTTACCGATTTGTGCAAGAATAGCACAAACATGGAGATATAGTTTAAGTTAAAAAAATTCTTGCATGCTATTAGCTTGTGTGCAGGATTTTCAACCAAATTTAACGCTAGTTTCAGAAAAATTAGCAAAGTGTAGTAGAAACAATATTGTGCAATTGAAATATATTAAGGGTCAATCCATTTCAAATCACCCAGGTGGTGTCACTCGACATTTTTAATTTTTGTAAACTAGGGATGCACAACCTTTTTAAGAGAAGGGCCACTTACGAAAATGTCTGGGTTGTCGAGGGCCACATCAGTAACACAGAGAGAATTTTATTTAGAGGAGGGGATTTGTGGCCTATAATCAGATAAAAGTATGGTTTCATAGGGGAGTGGGTAGTTTTACTCCCCTAGGTTCTCTACTCAGTCAACATATCCAATTCAGTTGGTAAGGATATATCAACGGTGTTTACATATGTATATATAACAGATATAGCAAGGATTATTTTCAAGAAGTTTTCACTTTATTCAGGAGAATATATTTTTTTATTAAAAGTGCTAAAAAACAAACATAGGCATGAAAGCGGCTTGTGCCGGAAAAAAATATGAACTTTATGAACCAGGACTGGGCGATGCATCGATACATCGCGTGATATCGATTTGAATCATAAATCGTCAAACCGATTTCCCGATCTTTCGTTTAGTGATGAATCGCGCCCATACGATGCGTCACGCCAGTACGATGATGAACGAGGCCGATGAGTAAGACCGGTTTCACCTCCGATCTTCGAACGCTTGCGTGATGCATCTCTTATACGGAGATCGCATGGATGATGAGCGAGATCGGTGGGTAAGACCGGTTTTTCCCACGATCTTCAAACACTCGCTTGAAGCAGCACTAATATGGAGATCGCATCGATGATGAGCAAGACCGGTTTCTTCTACGATCTCCGAAGTAGATCGTAGACAACGCACACACGACTTGTCGCTTAAACGGAGATCGCGATCGAATCTTTCATTTAGGCATTGGGATTATCAAAAATCAATACCAATCACAAATTTCCACATTCTCGATTACAAGTCTTTTTAAATGATCGGCGAGCAACACCACGATCATGATGTACGTATGAGAAAAATCGGCGAGGTGATATGTCAAGTATACATTTTCGCACTGAATTAGTTATTCCAAAACCTATTGTAGTCAATATAATAATTAAATAACAATTTACGCTGTTAGTTTTAGTAAGAAATACTTCATAATTTTCTAAATCTTTAGTGAGGAACTTTTATTTTAGTTTATTTTTTAATGGCATTGCAACTTATTTGGGGGAACATTGTAATTATTGTATTATTCGTAATTATTTATTTAAAAACACTTCATATTAATTTTAATCAATTGAGACCGAATTTGCTTTTATTAATCTAGCTAAAAATGTATTTTATTATCATCAAAATTAGGAATGAGCCTTCTATCAAATATTTAAAACTGCTTTTTAAAAATGTAATTTTTTTTTCTATAGGATCCTACATATTTTTGGTTACTTTGAAATAAATACTTCAAGATTTGTAAATAATTTGGTTCAGAATATTACTTTTTTAATTCTTTATATTATTTTTGAGAAATTAAGTTTTAATGTTCTAATGTTCTTGTAATCTACAGCCCTCCAATAATTATCTGCGGTAAATCAGTGTGTTTGTTTTATAATACAAATTTGAAATGTCATTTAAGTGTGACAGGTATTCATTACCTTTTTGACATTTTTCAAAGGGCGCCGCGCCCAACCCCTCTTCCCTGTATCTTCTTTCTACCTGTTTATTTCAAGGGGGTTTTTTTCCCTCTTTTTACCCGGCAAAAACATGCTGACTTTGGAAACAGGTGTTTTGTTGCTTTGTATGACTCTCATACAAAGTCCTAATATGTCATACTCGTATGAAAAATAGATAAAGCAATGCATTCTGCATTGCATTTTCTGTTTGAAAATCGTTCCAGAACGACACGTGTTTTCTAAATTCATCTGGATTTTATTTTTTAGTTTATGCCTTTAATACAATCTAAATGGCCATTAAAGGAAGATGTTAATAAAAAATGAATGATTATCCTAAAAAAAAAAAAAAAAAAAATTGATGTATTTATCGAATAAAAATCGAAAGCTTCTTATTTTAAATAAATACTTTTTTCTTTAATTCTATGCAGCCGCAAAAGAAAACATTATCAATGGATGGAAAGCTTATCTGATTGGCTTTTAGTGTCCGACTTCTCCCAGCTAAATAAACAAACCGCAGATCGCACTTTTTTTTCTTTCCAGTTCTAAGAGTTAAGAGTGGACATTTTTGTGGGTACTATAATTTTCTTATTACTTATTATATTTTAATAAAAATTTACTACGTAGCCCAATTCATTATTATTGCAACTTGCTAAAAATTTGAAAGAAATCGGCCAATTAGCAACAAAGATAGCAATTATTTTTTTAATAGTAAGGAAAACAAGCGTTCTTTTTCTTTTAATCATTATTTCTATTTGCTGCTCTTTTTCTTTTTAGACGCGAAATTTTCTGACACTTACACGAAAGGCTTTTTATACTTAAAGGGAATTAAATTTTCAGGCCTTGACTATTGAAAAAATTTATAATCGCAAAGCGTGTTCCTTTTTTTGATAAATATTTTAGATCTTGAATTTAAAATATCTACAGACTGCGAAAAAACTAGAAATCGCGTAAAAAAATTCGCGAGATTAAAATATATGCAAAAAATCGCATAAAAATTAAATCATATTGGAACAAAAAGGTAAACTAAAAGCTTGAAACTGGATTCCTTTCACAAAAAAAAAAAAAAAAAAAAAAATTGCACGAAATTGAAAAAAATCGCTATACTCTATTGAAAATAGGGCAAAATTTATTATATTAGGCTAAAAGATTAGAACCTTTTATGAACGTCGAAAAATCCCAGCGAATCCCGAAAAAAACCTAAAAATCGCATAAAAAAACGAATTTATTAAATAGAGGTAAATGATTGAAACTGGATTACTTTTACTAATGTAGAATATTGCATGTGAAACGCGAAAAAAAACCCGCTCAAATTATCGGGAAAAGAGAAAAAAATAGTTAAATTAAAAAATCGCATACTGCAAAATTTACTATAGATTAAAATCGGATTTCTGTGTTACGAATTTCGAAAAATTCTGTGAAATGCGAGGGAAACCCTGCAAAAACCGCGAAAATTCGAACATTGTTGTACGAATTCAGATTAAATTTTATTGAAAAGAGGTCAAAAAGTTTATTAAACTGAACTAAAAGTTCGAAAGTGGTTTCCTTTATGTGGAAAAACTGCCGTAAAACATGAAAAAATGAATTAAAAATTAGATTTTTTTAAAAAAGAACGAATTTAATAACGAGATTAAAATACCCAAAAATCGACTTTGAAATGCTTAACTTCCTACATACAGGCTAAAACAGGGGTGATTCTGAGTAAAAAGAAAAATTTCTGAAATTCACAGGAAATTTCCTGAAAGACTACAATGGGAGGGGGGGGGGGGCTCCCGGCACTGTCTTTTTCCGCGCTCCTTTGACTACATTTGTGGTTTTTTTACGCTCTTTTGACAAAATTTGCCGCTTTTCGCGATCTTTTGACAAAATTTGCCGCTTTTCGCGATCTTTCGACGAAATTTGCCGCTTTTCGCGATCTTTCGACGAAATTTGCCACTTTTCGCGATCTTTCGACGACATTTGCCGTTTTTTCGCGATCTTACCACGAAATTTGTCATTTTTTCGGGATCATATGACGAAATTTGCCGTTTTTTCGCGATCTTATGACAAAATTTGCCGTTTTTTCGCGATCTTACCACGAAATTCATCGTTTTTTCGGGATCATATGACGAAATTTGCCGTTTTTTCGCGATCTTATGACAAAATTTGCCGTTTTTTCGCGATCTTATGACGAAATTGGTCGTTTTATCGCGATCTTATGACGAAATTTGGCATTTTTTCGCGATCTTATGACGAAATTTGTCGTTTTTTCGCGATCTTATGACGAAATTGGTCGTTTTATCGCGATCTTATGACGAAATTTGGCATTTTTTCGCGATCTTATGACGAAATTTGTCGTTTTTTCGCGATCTTATGACGAAATTACTCGTTTTTTCGCAATCCTTTGACGAAATTTGCATTTTTTTCGTGATCATCGGACGAAATTCACGAATTTTCTCGGAAAGATTGACGAAATTGATTTTTCCGGCGACCATTTGTCGAAAATTGCGATATATTTTAGGTCCGAATTTTCGGATTTATGACTGATTATTTTTTAATTTTTGGAAATGTCTTCTGTCTGCCTCAATTTTTCAGAAAATTCAGAACAGAATCACTCCTGGTCTGAAAACATATAAGTTCCTCCCTTTGCAATCCTTTGACGAAATTCGCATTTTTCCGTAATTTTTTTAACAAAATTGCGTTTTTAAGTGATCTTTGAAAAAATTCATATTTTTCCGCGATCTTTTGACGGAATTCGCGTTTTTTCCGCGATCCTTTGACGATATTTGCGTTTTTTCGAGATCCTTTGACGAAATTCGTAAAATTTAAATATTATCTTTAATTATAAATCTAGTACTTTGGGGAAGAACTGCTTTAAAAAACAAAGCAAAGAAAGTCAATTTGCATATTATTTAACACTTTCCGGCCCGAAGTTTATAAACTAATAAAATAATGGACTGACACCAGAATTTATAAAGGAATTTATTAGAAAATATAAACTTGCTTATTTTCACGCGCATTATAAAAAGAAAATTTTAATTAAATATTCTTGGTGCCGTTTGTCAGTTTTGGAAAGTGTCCTTTTTTAAGGACACCGCCCTCGAAAGAGTTAAGCTGAGTAATGAGCACATACAAGGAGAAATATCCCTATTTCTCCTATTTTCTAATTTTTTAAATATTTTCTTAACTTTCATGATGTAAAAAATAATTCTTAATTGATTTTAAAAAGTTAAACTTTTAAAGAAAATCATAATATTTTAATAAAACAATGTCTTATGACAATATTATTACCCCCCCCCCCATTCCACCCGTGCCAAAAAATCTGCTGAAAATAGTAATACATAAGTATATGGAAATAATATGTAAGCCTAAGATATGTAAAATCAATTTGTTAGTTAAAGTATTTATTATACAAATTTTAATTAAAATTTGTTGTGCATTAAACCTCTACTTATAAAAAAAAAGTTTTTTCAAAGCATAAAATGAGCTTGAGTATGTAAAACTATTAAATTTTATATTAAAATTGCAACAATGTTTGCAATACATAGAGTCTGATATCGCGATTCAACTTCAATGATACATCGTGATGTAGAAATCCTAATATCGCCCAGTCCTATTATGAACCAGGCCGATCTAGGAGCCGATCAACAAGATTTGCAATTTTTCCGCGCCCGATCAACGAAATTTGGAATTTTACGGCACCTCATCGACGAAATTGGCTATTTTTCCGCCCCAATCAACTAAATTTGCGATTTTTCCTTGCGTGATTGACAAAATTTGCGATGTTTTCGTGCCCAACCAACGACATTCGCCATTTTTTGGAGTTCAATCGACAAAATTCGTGATTTGTCCGTGTCTGATCGACGAAATTTACGATTTTTCCACCTTTGATCGTCGAAATTCGCGATTTTTCGCACCCGATCAACGAAATTTGCGATTCTTGACTGTCTCTGAAGAAATTTGAAATTTTTTTGCGTCGCAAACTGACAAAATTCGTGATTTTTTCTCACGATAAACTGACGAAACTCACGATTGTTGCGAAGCCGAGAAAGTTTTAGCATTTCTGCACATCATTGACAAAATTTGCGATTTTTTTCATGCCCGATCAACGAAATTTGCGATTTTTCCGTGTCTGATTGATAATATTCGCAATTTTTTCATGCCCTATCAAGGAAATTTGCTATTTTTTCGTGCTCAACCAAGGAAATTCGTGATTTTACTGAGCCCAATTGCCAAAACTCGCGGTTTTTCCTCGCCTGATCAGCGAAATTTGCGATTTTTCTGCACTCGATCAACGAAATTCGCAATTTTTCCTTGCGATAAACAGACGAAAGTGGCGATTTTTCAGCAGTCGACCAACAAAATTTGCAAATTTGCCAAGCATCATCAACAAAACTGACGATTTTTCTGCTCCCGATCAAAGAAATTTCCAATTTTTCCATGCCTGATCGACAAAATTCGATATTTTCCACACCCGATCAATGAAATTCACGATTTTTTCCTGTGACCTATGGGCAAAAATAATTTTTTTTCTGTTATAAATTGACGAAATTCAGGGCCACATGTTAACCCATCGCGGGCCACTATTGGCCCACGGGCTACAGGTTGTGCATCCCTATTGTAAACTTTTAACTAAGTTTTCTTCATAGTTTTCTGAGTTTAAAAATATGATAGAAAAATTTTTTTGATACTATAGTTTTTTACGGGTGGCCATTTTTAACAAGCTACACAGCCATTTTTGGGTGAAAAACATGTTTTACAGAAAATGCTGTAACTGCTTTATATTTCTATCCATCAAGATGAATCAAAAACTAAAATGTTCAACATAAAATTGTCGATATTTTATGTAATTATAAAATTTTCATTAGACTTAAGATCTAGGGCAAAAACATGCTTAAAAACTGGAAAACTAAAAGGTCAAATATCACATTTCGCTGCCATTATTTTTTATGAAGGAGATCAAACTCATCTTAAATATTTTTTTCTTACACAGATCTCTTATAGGACTGCTGCTTTTTATACATGTCAATCCTGAAAACCTTTTCATTTTTTTGTACAGCTTATCAAAAACTGCGTTAAGTCTGTTTTTGGCAATTGTCACTAATTAATATCTCTAAAGGGACAGAGTAAAAAATTCTGAAAAATTAGGATAATAAACAGCTTTGTAAATATATAGTTAAATTGTAAATTTTTTGAGTGAGACTTACCTTGTTTTTGAATAACAGTTCACTAAAAATGCACCCACCCCTCCTTTTCCTTTTTGTTTTGTTCCAGATACATACCATTACAGGTACTTCTTGCTTAGGTATGTTAAATTGCCGATAAAAACAAATTTTATGCATTATTGCTTAGTTAAATAGGGCAGTGTTACTTTTTCTAAACTTCCTTGAAGGAGGAGGAGGAGGAGGGGGGGGGGATTTTATTGTGCACAGTGGAGGAGCACTTGATACAGTTTTATTCTGACATGTTTTTGAAATTAGCCTGCTAAGATGTTACTTCACTTATGCAAAAGCAAAAGCACCCGCTTGCTAATGAAATTTTTATAAACTATCTCATAAAAAGCAAGCGGCAGTGGTGTGTGCAAATGAGATATTTTATAAAATTTCTTTAGCGAGCGGGTGCTTTTGCATAAGTGAAGCAACCTCTTAGTGAGTACTTAGACTAAATTCAAAAACATGTCCAAATAAAACTGTATCAGATACTCCTCAGCTGTGCACAATAAAATCAAAAGACCCCCACTCCCTTTTCAAGAAAGTTTTGAAAAGCTGCCAGAGTCACATCAACACACCTTTTCTCCCTGGACCCCTCAGATTTTGATGAAACTTGGTTTATCATGTGTCCTTACATAGTTATGAAAGAAAACACTAAAATTATTTTTTTAATGTATTTCATTTTAATTCTATTAACAATTAAAGCGTTTTTCATTAAAATTTGCTACATCTTGAATTACTTAATTACCATCTTCTCAAAAACTAAATGTGGTACAAACTTCGTTTATATATCATTTTAAAGCTCTTTTTATGACCTTTAATTTGATATGCAACATGACCAAATTTATTAAAATTTATTTTTTTAATTCAAATTTAAATTTTAAATTTTTCAAAAAGTGACATTTTTAAAATTTTCAAAATATTCTCAAATTGAAGTTCATATGTAAAGTGAAAATTTTAACTTTCATTTCAATATCTTTATTTTCAACTGATGACAAAGTAATGAAAAAGATTATATAAGTGCCACAAACTAACATTTTACACATTTTAAATAAACCTTTCCATTTTCTACGTACATTAGAACAATAAGAAGTGAAAATTGGATATTATTATTTGATAATCCACGAATATATACCTTATAAACACTATAGATCCTTTTATATTACAAGATCCAAGTCCAATTTATTTTTGAATATATAAATTAAAAATTTATTTTCCTTTGTGAGGTATATCAGACACAAATACTTTGTATAAACACTAATTCATTTTTTTTATTTAAGATGGCTCCCTTTATATTATACATGTTTAATCTTTCTTATTACTCCTTAACACTTTGTATATACTTAACCCCTTGAATGGCAGTGGGATATATTATATCTTATCTAATTTTAATCAAGATTTGTACAGGAAACTTTTAAATAAATTTTACTTTTATAACTTTGGTGAAAATAGTTGTAAAGTGACTTTCCTTAATTTCAAAGAAATATTTTTGAAAATTACGGTCTAAATTCAATATTATAAAAACACAATTATTTGCCCCTGAAAGGGGCTTTTTTACTATATTTTTTATATTTTTACTATCATTTTATAAATAGTTAATATAGATAACTTTTTAAATACAGATAATAAAATATAAATATTACATTTTGTTTGCAAATAATTGATGTAAATAGTACATGAAAATATGCTATGAAAGAATTTAATTACATTGGCAATGTCATTTTTACATATGGATACATATTACATTTTGTCGAATGTATTTTCTGATTTATATGCAAGATATTTTTGCCCTCCTCACAAAGTAAAATAATTTTTTAATTTATTTATTCAAAAATAAATTAGACTTGGTCTTTTCATTATTGTAAGAAATCTGTAAAATTTTTTTTCAATCTTGTTTGTTTTTCATGCGGTTGCAGAGTATGTGTACAACCAGTTGGTGTAGTAGGGTTTACTTTGTAAATGACATCAGTTGATGAAATCCACAGAACATCAGGTACCGAAGGTTAACCAAAAGAATGGGCTGGTCCTGGTGGATGAACAAAGATAACCTTTATTTAATTTTCATCTAAAATATAACACAGCCACCATGCATCATTGTAGTAAGAAACAAGGTAGCCAGTTAATTTTTCAAAATCTAATTTTTCTTCAACGTGAATAATTGTGTGGGTTTCTAAATTCATGAGTTCAATAATGAAAATATCTTTGTTTTTACTTTCGTCCCACATGTTGAAGTGAATTTTCCCTTCCATTACATGAAATTTTCTTGTACTAGGTGCTGCCACAGTCTGACCGAGTCTGTGTTCAATGTGCTGCTCAGTTTTAATATATTCCTCTTGTGTTTGGGTTACATAACAAAATTTAATTCATTCCAAAATCATTCTTGTTATAGCAAAGATCTGTGTTTTTTGTATTGGGCTGCACTGCCATCTGTAAAATAGTAAAGTTTCTTTACTTCATAGAATTTTGATTTTAAAAACTGAATAAGTTTTTCTGAAATGTATATACAGCTATGGTATTATGTTCAAGACATTCTGAGGTGATGAAACACAATGCTTAATTTCATTTTCTTTTTTAAAATATACTACAAATGGATGTACAGTGCACGAAGCACAGTCCAATGATATGATTGTGCTTAGTTTTATAAGATAAAACTATAATTTTATGAAAAGTCGCAAACTACAGCCATTTCAAAAGCTAATAAATTCTCCTTAGCACATAACATTTAAAAGCACTTTGCTGCTTACGTGCTTAAAGTTTGTGTTTCAAATTTTCTTGCAATCCATCTTCCAAGATTTTTCTAATGTCATAAACACAAGGAGAAGAGACACAGTTTGAAAAATAGCAGTCAATACATAGTCTTTGATGTTTGGCATTGGTTGACTCACTCCAACTTTTCATTTCTTATTGTTTATGTTCTAATATATTTAAAAAATGGAAATATTTATTTAAAATGTGAAAAATATTTGTTTGTGGCATTTATATAATTTTTTTCCCACTTTGTCATCAGTTGAAAATAACGATATTGAAATGCAAGTTAAAATTTTCACTTTACATATGAGCTTCAACTTTTTGTATCTTCTGATCCAATAGAGATCCCACCATAAAACTTGGGGAAATGTAAAGGGCAATATGAAGTCAATTTGAGAATTTTTTGAAAATTTTAAAAATGTCGCTTTTTGAGAAATTAAAAATTTAAATTTAGATTTAAAAAAAATAAATTTTAATAAATTTGATCACATTGCATATCAAATTAAAGACCTTAAAAAGAGCTTTAAAATGATATATAAACCAAGATTGTATCACATTTAGTTTTTGAGAAAATGGCAATTAATTCCAGATGTAGCAAATTTTAATGAAAAATGCTTTAATTGTTAATAAAATTAAAATGGAATACATTAAAAATATAATTTTAGTGTTTTCTGTCACAACTATGTGAAGACACGTGATAAACCAAGTTTCACCAAAATCTGAGAGGTCAAGGGAGATTTTGGTCTGAAATTGTGTTGATTTGACATGGAATGACTCGCCACTGCCCTATTTAACAAAGCAATAATGCATAAAATCAAGCAAGGCTGAATCTTTGTACAAATTCAAAGTATATATTTTATCACTTCCAAACAAAGACTAAAAAGGAAATGGAATTCTCTATCTAACATGATTATAAAAAATCATATGCCTTGCCATGTGACATTAGAAACATCAGCTAGACTCTATACTTCACCAGTTTGCTTTTCTGCATTGTACAGAATGCCCAAGGAATGTGCTAAATATTAATCCTTCCATTCTTTGATGTCCATTTTTCAACTTTCAAGACATTGTCAAGTTTCATACAATTCAGTAAATTCTATATATATATATATATATATATATAATAAAACTTTTTGTGATTATAAATTATAAATGCAAATGGAAAATTGGTCCCCCAATTTTTTTTTCTAAATATGGTACTATAAAACTGATAATACATGATGCTATATCTCAAAAAGTAGAAGAATTAGATATGTAAGAATAGAATTTAAAAAAGGAATGTAAAATCACTACAAGAAGAAACTTGAAAACTTATATTGCAGAACACTTCATCAGGGGCAATATTCCACAATATCAGAAAAACACAGCTGATTTCTGTTGAGAAAAGCATGTGAAGGCATAAAGTGCTTTTTCTAATTGCTCAATCAATCGTGACAAAAAAATCAAAACAGAAGCTAAAACAAACACAATGGAAAAAAAAATAACTAACCGTTTCTGTGTAGGTTAAAAGATACAGTGTAAATCACCTAGCCAAACTGCGATCTTGAAAATTGATAATAACATGGAGTTATTATAAATAAGGTTATGGTTAACAGTTAATTAAACCAATTGTGAGAAACCAATATTGAAATGATAAATAAAGTTTTGAAAATTTTTTTGCATTAAAATAGTAGTAAAACTGAAAATAAAATAATGGAAAAAAATGTAATCAAAAATTAAAATTCATTGAAAATTTAAAAATAAAATAATAAAAGTATCAATATCAAATGTTAAAAAATATTTGACCCTTGTATAATTTCAGTGCTGCCATCTATTTACAAATTTGATAATAGGTAAAACTGGCAAAGTTAACATTTTGTATAATTTCAGTGCTGCCGTCTATGAACAAATTTGATAAAAGATAAAACTGTCAAAAGTTTTTCAAATATTATAAGGATTGAAATCATAAATGGATATTATACAATGAAAACTATTGAAATTAATAAAAACAAACTGATTGTTATGATATTACAAATATTTATTAGTGTAATTATAAACATGTAAATAGATGATTAGATTAAAATTTATATCTTAATAATATTGCTATTTTATAATCATTATGTAATATAATAATAAAGAAAAAAAATTAAATGAAGCTTACAATATTTAATTAAATGTAGTTATATATGGGATAAATCAGAAAATTAAACATTAAGTTTACATACTTCATAATAACTAAACTTCAAAGTTATATATAAAATTTACATGCCTTAATAATATTTAATCAATAATATTTAAATGAGAAAACTTTTTAATTTTACTTAATTTAAATGTAAGAACTAACTATTATTGTATAAATATATAACATATACAGACCTGCCAACCTTTGAAAATGAGAAATCGTAGCACACAAAATTTAAATTAATCTGGAGGTTGGTTGATTTCTTTTTCGTGTTTCACAGCCATCTTTTGACATTCGTAAAAGGAATAAGGTTTCCGTCTTTCAACTGAATACAGTAAATTTTTTCCTCTGAAAATGTTTATACGATTTTTAGAGTTTATTTTCGTTTCGCAGCATTTTTTTTTTTTTTTTTAAACATTTGTAAAAGGAACCTGGTCCAATTTTTTAGCCCAGTGCAGTAAATTTTGACAGAATTCGCGATTTTTTCCCCGCCATCATTTCAGGATATTCACAATTTTTTCCCACAATCGTGATTCACATTTTCCTATCATGATTCTTTGTTGAAATCCGCACTTTTTACCATGAACTTTTGATGAAATTAGCATTTTTTACGCGATCCTTTGACGAATTTTGTGTTTTTTTACCACGATCCTTTGACTAAATTAGTGCTTTCTTTCTGCGATCTTTCAGTGAAATTTGCGTTGTCTTACTAATCTTTCGATGGAATTTGCATTATCTTACTGATCTTTTGACGAAATTCGTATTTTCTTTCTGCGATATTTTGACAAAATTCACATTTTTACCACGATCCTTTAACGAAATTTATTTTTATCTGCAACCAATTGACGAAATTGATTTTTTTTTTTTTTTTACACGGTCATTTGTCGAAATTCAAGATAGTTTATCGCAAATCGTGCGATTTTGCAAGCTATTTCAAACCTTGTCCCTCAAGGAACCCCCTCCAGAATTCTTAAAATGGCACCCTTGTTTTTAAGGAAGGGAATTCCTATATAAATATTTACAAAAACACGATGAGAGTGTTTTATGTTAAGATTTTTTTTTTTTTTTTTTTTTGCAGCCCATAATTTTTTTTTCTCAAGAGTATTTTTTAATGTCCGGATTTTTGGACTAGTGGCCAATTTTTTAAAATTTACGGAAATGAATACCTGGAAATTTCGGAACAGAATCACTCCTGAAAAATATGCTGCGCGGGATAAAAATCGCAACTAGAAACAAAAAATGTTTTTGTGTTTTTTGCAAAAAATCATAGTTTAAGACCGATTTTCGTAGCATCGTAGTTTATAGGTCCAAATCGTAGCAACTACGATTTTTTCGTAGCAGTTGGCAGGTCTGCATATAATAACCAAAATTATAATTTAATTAATATTTCTAATATTATCTAAACAATAATAATTAAACAAAAAAAGTTTATATATAATTTACATACTTTATAATAAATATGAAATCAATAAAGGCTAAAAACAAAAGTTTTTTTTTAAATCTTCCACTTCTTAAAAGATATTGATATATAAGAATTTAATTTTAAGAACTAACTTTTAATGGATATATCTAATATAGCACAATCAAAGTATAATTTTTTTATTATAAATACCTGATATGACCATCTCAAAACCAATGGCCAATAACTAAAATTTCCATATGCAGTTGAGCCTCGATTTAACGAATCTCAATTTAGCAAATTTTTTTGTTGTCCCGACGAAAATGGAACAAAAATATTTTGATTTAACAAATTCATAATCCTGATTTAATGAATAACTTTTGATGTCAAAAAATGAAAAAAACAAAGAAATTTTCTAATATTTTTCAAAAAATTTCGATGTTCCTAATTGTCAACTTTCTGAAATGACCTACTAATCGAAATTTCTCAAACATGTGACCTAGCCCATTAGTTTTCTCGTGCCCAAAAACGGTTGGATATAAAATTTAGTCAAAATTGATTGAGCCGTATTTTAGGTATTAGCTTGACCCTGACCCATTATGTCCCAAAATGACTCATAAATCAAATTTTCTCGAACACATGACCTAGCCCAATGGTCTTCTCATGCCTGATAATGGTTAAATACAAAATTTAGTAAAAATCGTTTGAGCCAATTTTAAGATAAAATTTACACACACACATACACACACAATTTTTGCTCATATTATAAGATATATCTTATAGTGCAGAACTATCTGCAGATTGCAGCAAGGTTATTAATAGCATTAGTAGTGGATCTGATGAAGAAGATGAGATGAAAGATACAAGATTCAGAGAAGCAGTTTACAGTCTTTTGAAACGGTATTTGATTGCTCATGATGTTGATGACTCTGTTTTCACAGCTTTGGAATATTTGGAATACAAAACTGAAACAAAGCATACAAACATTTATAAAAGATTACTTTTCTAAAAAGTAATTTATCTATAAAATTTGAATAAATGAGAATTTTTGTTAATTACAATGCTTGTGATTTATAGTAGTCTATAAAAGAATCATTGTTTATACTGATACTTTAAGAAAATATTATATATAGAAAATATACTTTAAGAAAATGTTATTTCTTTTCTTAAAGCATCAAATGTTTAACATCATTAACATAACTGAGCATTGTTCTTTTTATTTATAGCCTTTTTTCAACTTGTTCTATTGTATAAAAAAAATTCCTTTGACTATCGCGATTTAATGAATAATCTCAATTTAACAAACAAGTTGTTAGTCCTAAATGATTCGTTAAATAGGGGTTAGTCTGCAACATATATATATATATATATATATATATGTGTGTGTGTGAATAAAAGGTATTATATATTAATAATTAACCCATACAACACCACCCCATCTCCATAATCATTCGACTGAATGCAACTTAACAACTACAATTGCTGTACTATATTTAAGCAAAAACATGCTTTTTTTTGTGTGTGTATATTAGTAGAAAATATAAATCACAATATAACTAAATATGTGATGATTCCATAAGATGTGAAGGATATCCATAGTTTATAGCTTGTAGAAAAACAGATTTAAAATTTTTAGCTTTAAATTTATTTGAACAAAGGTTATTGATTCTGTGTACAAAATTTAGTATGATATTGACATAAATTTGCGTTAAACAAGAATTAAAATGAGTGAATAAATTTACTTTAAAAAGGAAATCCTTGTGTTTGTCATAAATATCAAAATATAGATTATTATCAGTTACTAATGTAAGATAAAGGAAATTAATTACATTTTCTACCATATCATTTTCACTTGATTTTAAATTTTTGTGATAATTTAGAGGTAATACATAAGACGTTTGATGTTTCATATAAAAAACAATATCATCAATGTATCTGTAAAAAATACAGTCATCAACAGAGATATTACGTTGTAAAAGTATAGATAAAGATCTGCAAGAATGCTTGATGCTTTTACCTCTTGTAGAAAAACCAGTGCATTGTTGATAAACGGTATCATTAAAAATAATGTAATTATGTGCAGTATGAAATGAGTTAGTGAAGTAATATAAAGAATTATTAGTATTTAAATTGAAGGAATTCTTATTTTCTTTATATAACAAATTAATAATTCTGAACATGTCTTTGATATCAATATTATTAAACAAATCATTAAAATCAAATGTTTTTATTTAATTTATATTATTTAACTGCTATATTTACAGAGGAAATCAGTAACGTGTTATAGTTTTAAATGTTGACAAAATTAATTTCCTCTTAAAAAAAATAGTGATAAAGGAGAATAAGTATTAAGATTTTTTTTTTTCGATGTAACAGAACAAAGGAAGAAACAAGAAGAAATAGAAATGCAAATTCATCAAGAGAAAGAGAAGAAGTTAGCAGAAGAAGCTTTTAAAGACCTAGATCTCAATAATGATAACATGTGAGTAGTCATTAGTTTCTGATTCAAACTTAAATTAAAGATTAGTAGTTAAAAGTATTTATTATAGAAGAAAGTAAACTGAATATCTTATTTTAAGTTGCTTCTTAAAGCCAGAATTTCCAACAGAATTTAACATAGTTTTACATACTAGTGTTGACTCTAGGCCAATTTGGCAGGACGTAGTGCCCGGCGGCCCTTTTTATGCACCCGGTGGCACTTTTTAATTATTTTATGCACTCTGTGGCATTTACCGTCATTTTTGGCATGCTCTTTCGATTCTTTCTTTTTCTGGTTGTGGGAAGAAAATGATTGATCATGGGAAATAAATCTTAACATGTTCACGCCGGCATGTATCACCAATGGGTCACGCTTGACTGCCCCATCGGGAGCATGCATCACTGGTGGGTCACGCTTGACTGTCGCATCGGGCGGCGTGCATCATCGGTGGGTCACACTTCACTGTTAAATAGAAGTCATGCACTACATGTGGGTTACACTCGACTATGCCATAGACGGCATGCACTATAGGTGAGTCACACTTGAATATTCGAAAATTCAGTAGTAAAAACAATTCAATATTATAAACCTTATTCATTCACGACACGAAACGAGAATTCTCGTTTTCCTTCAAAAGATATCATTGACTAAGGGCGTGGCTTCTACCTTACAGAAAATGCATTTATATCATGCTGTCCATATTTCTTTAGATTTTAAAGCAATTTATATTAAATTCGTACATATGCAGTCAATAAAATCATGTCTCTAAGTAATTTGCTTACTCCTTACAAACTTTCAGACATTCACAATCAACTCTGCTTGTTATATTCAAGTTCAATTTAATAAATATGAGAGGGACATGTCTTTACATACAGTGTCTGAATAAGCAAAAGTACCGCGCCACCAGATGAAGCAAAACATGAATTGGAGTGCTGTCTCAGAGTGAAAAACATAAATATAGGTGCTGGCGTGAACGTGTTAAATTTTGTCATTTGGTTGCAAGGAAGTGTCGTGAAATTTGTCAATCTGTCGTGTGAAAAAAAATCAATAAATTTACCAGTCGGTTATGAAAAAAAAATCTTGAAATTCTTCAGTCGATTACGTGTCATGAAAAAAAGCATGAGTTTCGCTAGTAAGTTGTAGGGGAAAATCCAGATATCACTCCATACATTTTAGTGCTAAATTGTTAAAACAGACTATAGAAGCAGTTTTCTATCTTGCTCACAGCCCAGTGGCAGAAACACCGCGACACGGCGACATAGTCGCGGACACAAAAAATCTTTTGCGGACAATTATTGTCTGCACTAATGAAGTCAATTTAAAAAATTGTCCGCAACTTTCGGAAATTTTTCGAGCGTAAAAAGCGCGAATTTTGACCAAAAATCGTGTAAAAAGCGCGAATTTCGGGAAAAAAGCGCGTAAAAAGTGTGAATTTTAGCAAAAGATCGCGTTAAAAGCATTAGTTTCGGCAAAAGATAGCGTAAAAGCGTGAATTTTGGCAAAAGATCGGGTAAGAATCGTGAATTTGGACAAAAGGTCGCGTAAAAAGCGCGAATTTCGGCAAAAGATCACATAAAAGCGTGAATTTCGGAAAAAAGGTCGCGTAAAAAGCGCGAATTTGCGAAAAAGATCGCGTAAAAAGCGCAAATTTCGGCGAAAGATCGTGTTAATGGCGTGAATTTCGGCAAAAGATCGCGTAAAAAGTGTGAATTTCAGCAAAAGATCGCGTTAAAAGCTTTAATATCGGCAAAAGATCGGGTAAAAGGCGTGAATTTTGGCAGAAGGTCGGGTAAAAAACGCGAATTTCGGCAGAAGATCGCGTAAAAAGCGCGAATTTCGGCAAAATATCGCATAAAAAGCGTGAATTTCTGCGGAAGATCGCGTAAAAAGCGTGAATTTCTGCGGAAGATCGCGTAAAAAGCGCAAATTTCGGCAAAAGATCGTGTTAATGGCGTGAATTTCGGCAAAAAAGTGTGAATTTCAGCAAAAGATCGCGTTAAAAGCTTTAATTTCGGCAAAAGATCGGGTAACAGGCGTGAATTTTGGCAAAAGATCGGGTGACAGACGTGAATTTTGGGAAAATATCGGGTAAAAAAACCTGAATCTTGGCAAAAGATCGCGTAAAAAACGCAAAATTTGGCAAAAGATCACTTAAAAAGCCCGAATTTCAGTAAAAGATTGCGTAAAAAGTGCGAATTTTGGCAAAAGATCGCGTAAAAAGCGCAAATTTCGGCAAAGGATCGTGAAACAAACGCGAATTTTGTCAAAGGATAGCGGAAAAGTACGAATTTCGTCATACGATTGTGGAAAAAACGCGAATATTGTCAAAAGATCACAAAAAAAATTATTAAAAAAACGCAAATTTCATCCAAAAATTGCAGGAAAAACGTGAATTTCACCGAAGAATTACAAAAAAAAAAAAAAAAAAAAAAAAATCCTCAAAAGGACGCAGGAAAGAAAAATTCGAATTTTGTCAAGGGATCACGAAAAAAAAAATGCAAATTTCGTCCAAAAATTGTGAAAAAAATGATAAATTTGTCAAAAAGCCATGAAAAAAAAACGTGAATTTCACCAAAGAATTACAAAAAAAAAAATAATAATAATAATAATACCCTCAAAAGGCCGCAGATTTCATTCAAGGGTTTTAGAAAAAACTCAGTGCTTTTCGCGCTTGAGGCCTCTGAAGCTTCCGAAGGTTTTTAAAAGCATCGTTACTGCCTATGTGTGGTTCTGCTTATCCTTCACACTTTATAAAGTCTACAAGAAGTTAGATAATGAAATGTTATAAGCAAAATTAATGAAAATGCATCATGATTACCATATTTTAAATAGAAAGATAAAAAATTCCTTTAAATTATTATTTATTCATTAAAATGACATGCGAAATTTGCAGACAGATTATGAAATTTTAAAAGCTTGTCGCAGACAGCTACAAAACTTTCTGCCACTGGGGCTCACAGTGTTTTTTTACCCGACTGAAAAGAAGGGTTATGTGTGCATATCTGTGTATGTGGATTTCTTTATACCTTCGAAACATCCCAACGACTAGATGGATTTTAATGAATGAGGTCTCTATCGATTCGTTTTAACGGCCTGATGGTTATAGGCTATGTTTTGTTTTTATAAATTCAAAATGGCAGCCGTAAAATACAAAATGGCGGTAAAGACAAAAAAAAAAATTATGCACCCTATTGAGCGGTATGCGATTGGATAGGTCTTTCAAAATGAAGACTATGTTTCATTGACTATTTTACAGTCAGAAGCTCCGTTAAAATATTATACAACCTGGAAGTTGTGTATGTAGGATCTCTAGATTTACTGCAACTCTAACCATCATAGACATCTATAGACCTCATCAAAACAGTGTTTATAGATAGGAACTAACAATGAAACACAACTTAAAAGTCATCAATACAAGTAAATAAAAAAAAATCTAAGTAATATAAACAAGTAACATAAAAAAAAAATTAAGTCAATTCCTACTTAGGTCAATAAGATATTTTTTTTTCTCCCATTCTTCTTTCCTCTTGAGTGGCGCTTAAAATGCCTTGATCAAGAAGAGGGCTCTCTTGGTCTTAAAATATCTTGATCAAGAAGAAGGTTCCCTTGATTATTGAAAATTAATTTAATCTAATTAATGAATTAATATTTGAAAAAACTCGATTAACATCAAGTGTCATCCACTACAAGTTTAAAAAAATTTATTTGAGCTTGATTGGATGAATAATAAGTATTTTATTAATGATTGAAAATTTGAACAAGATATATATAGGGAGAGTGTGATCTAATAGTAGGAATTGAAAAAATAGTTTCACATTGATGAGAAATAATTAATTGGTTTGCTTTTTACGCAGTCAGGTTTTTTGATTTTTTAAATTGAATTGTTTATTATCAATCTATTAACTTATTTATTATTATAATTTAATGTGATAAAAATTTATTTTGGGTGATTAAGTAATTTTAGGCATTATTTTGTTGTTCTAACTCCTTAAAAAATAAGAAATGTGTTATTGTGAGAATTTGGGAATTAAAAAAAGTTATTTAAATTTTCAGTCTCCTTGTAGCACATGTTAAATTTAAATATCTAAATATTTTCACTAGTTACATTCTAACATGAAAGGAAAAGAAATATGGGTTGGGACTAATATAAATGTAAAATAATTTTTTTTCGATGTATATACCAATGATCACTCTAATAAACAAGCATAAAATTTCATCAGTTTTTTATTAGCTGTGTTTTATTTGATAACAAGTCTCGCTTTCTTAAGCCGTATTGCACCAAGCAACTTATAAACAGGAAGTACCTATTTCCCAAATATGTAAAAAGGTAATATTATTGAATTATTACTTACTTTCCATTATTTGTTGGTGTATTGTATGGGGATATTGTAATGCAATTATCATATGCCTATTGTCTCAGTACATTTATTGTCTTACATAAGGAAAATGTGCATACATACAAGAAAAAGAATTTTTATTCTGCATTTGAGTGGCAACCCTGTCATTGAAACAAATATTTTTACTTGGAGGTATGGATGTAGGCAGATTTGATAGCCATTTTCCTGATACTTTGCATAAATTTGTTATTTAATAAATGTGCATTTATTATAGATCGTTAAATTTCAGCAAAATAAAATTTTGGTATGTTAAACAAATAATTCTCTTAAATGAAATATAGCAAATGGTATTTGTAAGTTACTGAATAATATTTGAGGTTTTATTCTTTTGAGCCCCTTCACCCTAAAATATTTTACTTTTCAGATTGACATTTCAAGAGCTTCAACAATTTCCGAAATTTGATAGCAATCATGATGGAACTGTGTCAGAAGATGAAGCAAAAGTAAGTAAATTCCTTTTTTTTGGGGGGGGGGGGGATATGTGTATAATACTTGAGCAAAAGTCACTGGACAGTTAAAATACTTGACATTGGTCACGGACTTAATGATGTAAAAGTGTGTTTGAACTCTTATTTTTTAGCTTAAAATTATATTATTTATGTAACTGCAATAAATGAGTATCCAGTATTTTTATGCATTTGTATAAAAATAGCATGTATATTCACAAAGATGTAATGTTTCTTTAAAAAAAGAAAAGAAAAATCTCTATACATTTTGTTTATAAACATGTAGGATTTTCAACTAAGTTTATGACGCTTAGAAAACTTGACAAATTGCAAGAGAAACATTGTACTGCATTTAGAAATTTTATGAGTATTAGTATAATTAGTTTTTAACTGCACATGTGTGTCTTTCTCTTTTGTGACATAATATTCAATGGTATAGGGCAACTTATATTGAAAAAACTTCAATTAAGTTAATATAAAATATTGTAATTTATGAAATGCAATTTAAGTTAAAAATTTTGTTTTCATTTATAAGTATGTATGTGTATAGGTTTGAAAATTAAGAATGTTAGCTAGTAGTTAGATGCCCTTAGACCGTTTAAGATTAGTAGCCAAGAATTGAGACCATGTCTTTTATACCGTGATCTTTGAGATTATTTGCTGGTATGTTTTGCATTAACTTTTAACTAATTGCAGGTTTTTTAAATGGACATATTTGAATGAAATGTGAGGTACTATGTCAAAAGCTTTTATATGATACCTCATTCATGATTCTAGATGAAACATTTAGCATTACTTTTAAAAGCAACATTATATATCTTAAAATGGAAATTTAACATATATATATATATATGTATATATATATATACATGTATAACAACCAAGAAGACCACCTCAAGCACGATGGAATGATGAAATCAGAAAAGTGGGTGGTGTTGATTGGATTACTAAAGCACTAGACAGGAAACATTGGAAAAATCTGGAGGAAACCTACATCCAGCAGTGGATTGAAAACGGATGATGATGTATATGTAATATATATTAGAAATATTACACTTAAAAGTATCAAAGTATATTTTTGTGTTTAAGTCAGTTTTCATCATTAAAGAAAAGAACAAATATTGGGCCATTAGTTTTTTTAAAAGACACTTATTAGAATATTTTCAAAAATATTCAGTAATACATTATTTCCCACTTTTCACAAAATAATAATAATAAAAAAAAAAACTGACTGGTGACTGCTGATTAAAAAAAAAAAAAAAAAAAAAAAAAAACTAGAATAATTTTGCATAGTTATTTAATACAAACTTATATAATGTAGTATTTAAACTTCTCACTACCACAATGTGTCCATTGGTGATTGGTCCCTAAGGGAAATTTTATCCATTCTTGTCATGTAGATGAAAATTATAAATAAAAATAAGTGTCTAATCAGTACAGTGTAATATTTTCTACCTATTTTGCATAGAATATTGTTATACAGTTTATTATTATACTCATTACAAAACAGTAGTTCATTTGAATTTTGGTAAATATATATATTTACATATGTGGGTTCAATAAACCCGATTGATAATTCTTGTAAAGTCCTTTTTCAGTAGTCCAGGCCAGGGGTGATTCTGTTCCAAAATGTCAGAAAATATGAATTTTTCAATTCTGAGAATTATAAAAAATCAGTCATCAGTCAGAAAATTCAGACATTAAAATAAAGCATAAGAAAAAAAAAATCTATGATGGAAAACACAAAATGCTCTTAATAGATATTAACCAATACTGAATGGTGTTTCTGCAAATATTTACTATATATACTCGCGTATAAGTCGAGTTCGTGTATAAGCCGATCCCCTAATTTATGTTGTTAAAAATAAGAAAAAATTCAAAACCCCCGTATAAGTCGACCCCCCCCCCCCCCCAAAAAAAGTAAAAAGTTTTTTTTTTTTCTCATTTTTTGCGTGAGAAAAAACTATTCAAATTATATTATTTTAAATATAAAAAGAGATTCTGTGAATGCGTCAACAAGTTTGTGTTGCTGAAGTGCAGAAAAAAAATTGTTGCAAGCAAAGAAAAAGAATGAAAAACCAAACTCTTTCTTTTCCTTCTTTTTTTTAAAAAAAAAAATCCATATCTCCTGTGTAATTAGACCGATTTCTTTCAAATTTTCAGCAAGTTGAAATAATAGTAAATTAGAGTGTATAACAAATTTTTATTAAAATATAACCAGTTATTAGAAAGTTACAATGACTGCCAAAAATGCCAACTTTACAGAAACTATCTGCAGTTTGTTTATTCACCTTGCTCCGTCAAATTGGAAGTCTAATATTTACACAATCAGATCATCAACTTTAAGCGGATAATATGTTTTGCTATGCAGAAAGAAACCATGGATAGATTTTTTTTTCTTTTCAACTAAAGATTAAAAAAATAAAATACAAAAGCATACCACCCAAAATAAAATGTTTATTTTAATCTACAAAACTTAGAAAATCAGTAATGAAATTTTTTCAAAAAATGAAATTTGTTGAATATTGGGGAGGGAAGGGCCTACATTTGGGGGGGAGGGAAGGGCCTACATTTGGGGGGGGGGATATTTCAGAATTTTAATGATAAATAAGTTAAATGCATTGACAATTAAATCTGGACATATTGGATAATTAAATCATCAAACGATTGGAACAGCAAAACATCGTAACGTGATAAGAACTGATGTCCGTTTATAGAATAAAGTAGAAGTTTATCGCCGAAAAATTGAAATTGGTGAAATAGCCCAAAATAACAGACATGTTCAGTGTAAAAAGCGTAGAGAAAAATTAAGTTTGTTATCTAAAGTTTATTCTAATTCAGATAAGTTTTTATTAACTTTTATATAAAAAAAAATTATCTCATATCTACTTCAGTTTTATTATTTTTAAGTATTATCTTTTTTCAGTATTCTAAACATGTTTCTGATGTAAATAATTTGCGAAGAAATGGGGTGTTCAATGTGGATAGAATTTTTTTTGCCTTAAAAAAAATTCTCTTAAAATATCTGCTTTAATATTATCATTTTTTAGTATTGAAAGTGCGTTGTTGACTTAAATTGCAGACTTTATTTGCGAGGTGGGGGGGAGGGTAGATTATTTTTGACAAATAAACAGAAAATGATCCAAGATTCGGAATCGCCAAGGCCTGGGAGTTCTGAATTTTGGATTTTGTACTGTATAAACACGATGGGGTTCGGTAGCACCGATTTGCTATCAAAGTGTTTTCTGATATATATGTATATTTAGGTCTCGCATATTAGTCGATCCCCTCACTTTGAAGTTCTTTTTTTGTCTAAGATTTCTCGACTTATATGCGAGTATATATGATACCTTACGAATGCCCTTCTTCAGAAGCAGGGACGCCAATTCAAGAGTTTCTGGAGTAGGGCAAAATTTGAAATTTTGTTTGAGACTGTGTGAATTTCATACCAAATAGGAAAATCCCACATAATAAAAGATGCCATGTGGTATTTTACCTCACTTAAATTTTTTCACAGGCATGTGATTCTTCTGCGATTATTTTTTAATGTTCTTGGAAGTCGGCAATTTTGGAACTTTTTTTCAGCCTGGAAGGAAAATTGTGAATTTCATAGAAGGTTCCTGGAAGAAAAATCATGAATTTCATGAAATGATCCCGGAAGAAAAATCATGAATTTCATGAAATGATCCCGGAAGAAAAATCATGAATTTCATGAAATGATCCCGGAAGAAAAATCATGAATTTCATGAAATGATCCCGGAAGAAAAATCATGAATTTCATGAAATGATCCCGGAAGAAAAATCACGAATTTCATGAAATGATCCTGGAAGAAAAATCACGAATTTCATGAAATGATCCTGGAAGAAAAATCATGAATTTCATGAAATGATCCTGGAAGAAAAATCATGAATTTCATGAAATGATCCTGGAAGAAAAATCATGAATTTCATGAAATGATCCTGGAAGAAAAATCATGAATTTCATGAAATGATCCTGGAAGAAAAATCATGAATTTCATGAAATGATCCTGGAAGAAAAATCATGAATTTCATGAAATGATCCTGGAAGAAAAATCATGAATTTCATGAAATGATCCTGGAAGAAAAATCATGAATTTCATGAAATGATCCTGGAAGAAAAATCATGAATTTCATGAAATGATCCTGGAAGAAAAATCATGAATTTCATGAAATGATCCTGGAAGAAAAATCAATTCCATGCAATGATCCTGGAAGAAAAATCATAAATTCCATGAAATGATCCTGGAAAAAAAATCATGAATTTCGCAAAGTGGAAGAAAAACTGTATTTCGCGAAATGATCATGGAAGAAAAATTGAGAATTTGCAAAATGATTGTGGAAGAAAAATCATGAATTTTACAAAATGATCATGGAAGGAAAATCATGAATTTTACAAAATGATCATGGAAGGAAAATCATGAATTTTACAAAATGATCATGGAAGGAAAATCAGGAATTTTACAAAATGATCATGGAAGGAAAATCAGGAATTTTACAAAATGATCATGGAAGGAAAATCAGGAATTTAACAAAATGATCATGGAAGGAAAATCAGGAATTTAACAAAATGATCATGGAAGGAAAATCAGGAATTTAACAAAATGATCATGGAAGGAAAATCAGGAATTTAACAAAATGATCATGGAAGGAAAATCAGGAATTTAACAAAATGATCATGGAAGGAAAATCACGAATTTAACAAAATGATCATGGAAGGAAAATCACGAATTTAACAAAATGATCATGGAAGGAAAATCACGAATTTAACAAAATGATCATGGAAGGAAAATCACGAATTTAACAAAATGATCATGGAAGGAAAATCACGAATTTAACAAAATGATCATGGAAGGAAAATCACGAATTTTACAAAATGATCATGGAAGGAAAATCACGAATTTTACAAAATGATCATGGAAGGAAAATCACTAATTTAACAAAATGATCAGGGAAGGAAAATCACGAATTTAACAAAATGATCAGGGAAGGAAAATCACGAATTTTACAAAATGATCAAGGAAGGAAAATCACGAATTTTACAAAATGATCATGGAAGGAAAATCACGAATTTTACAAAATGATCATGGAAGGAAAATCACGAATTTTACAAAATGATCATGGAAGGAAAATCACGAATTTTACAAAATGATCATGGAAGGAAAATCACGAATTTTACAAAATGATCAGGGAAGGAAAATCACGAATTTTACAAAATGATCAGGGAAGGAAAATCGCGAATTTTACAAAATGATCAGGGAAGGAAAATCGCGAATTTTACAAAATGATCAGGGAAGGAAAATCGCGAATTTTACAAAATGATCATGGAAGGAAAATCGCGAATTTTACAAAATGATCATGGAAGGAAAATCGCAAATTTTACAAAATGATCATGGAAGGAAAATCGCAAATTTTACAAAATGATCATGGAAGGAAAATCGCAAATTTTACAAAATGATCATGGAAGGAAAATCACGAATTTTACAAAATGATCATGGAAGGAAAATCACGAATTTTACAAAATGATCATGGAAGGAAAATCACGAATTTAACAAAATGATCAGGGAAGGAAAATCACGAATTTTACAAAATGATCATGGAAGGAAAATCGCGAATTTTACAAAATGATCATGGAAGGAAAATCATGAATTTTACAAAATGATCATGGAAGGAAAATCACGAATTTTACAAAATGATCATGGAAGGAAAATCACTAATTTAACAAAATGATCAGGGAAGGAAAATCACGAATTTAACAAAATGATCATGGAAGGAAAATCACTAATTTAACAAAATGATCAGGGAAGGAAAATCACGAATTTAACAAAATGATCATGGAAGGAAAATCACTAATTTAACAAAATGATCAGGGAAGGAAAATCACGAATTTAACAAAATGATCAGGGAAGGAAAATCACGAATTTTACAAAATGATCAAGGAAGGAAAATCACGAATTTTACAAAATGATCCTGGAAGGGAAATCGCGAATTTTACAAAATGATCATGGAAGGGAAATCACGAATTTTACAAAATGATCATGGAAGGGAAATCACGAATTTTACAAAATGATATTTTAGACCACCATAGTAAATTTTGTCCTCTACAATTTTTGAATTTTTAGCAGTTTTTTTAGTTTTGTGGGAATTTTTTCACATTAGTGAAAGGAATCCAACTTTAATCTTGTTTAATATAATAAATTCATTACAGTCCTCTTTTCAATAAAGTTTATTCGTAATTAGAGCGGGATTATTTATCAATATATCGACAAATATTGATATTTTTAATTATCACAATAACAATATCGAAGCTCTGTCTCTGACAATATATCCCAATATCGATATCTTAGTTCTGACTCTACCAATATATCCCAAGAACATCTTTCTTTCCATATTCTGATATTAAACCATGAAAAAAAGCACAAAATATTCTGTACCAATATCGCAATACCTTCTCAAATCCTTACTTTAGCGAGCACAATTATTCAACGCCCCATTCTATTCAGAACAGAATATTCCCCTCCAGTGATTATTTCTGTTTGTTCATATTCCAACACGTTGCTGTTATTAACCACATATTCTATTGCTCGTTCGTTACTGAATAAAGCTGTTATCGCCTGTTTAATTCTGCCACTACTATTGGTCTAGACCTATTGATATGTATCAAGGCTTTGATATATCATGAGCTAAAATATGGGCAGAGTTAAGAATATTATTATAGCTTAACAGCTGGAAAGCTTAGCTCAGGAACAATCAGAGTACACTTCCTATTAAGTAAGCTTCACCTTTTTGCTTTTGATTACCATGGCAAAGCCTCTGCTTCTTTATTGGTTGCTTTTGAGTTGAATTTCCTAGCTACTAACGTCTAGAAATCTCCTCTGCTGTGTTTAATGAACATTCGTATGATCTTATTTTTTCTCCGTAGTAGCGGTATAGTGAATGGTTTTAGACTGAATTTAACACTAGAATGCCCGGAAGGGGTCACTCTGACCATGTGATTAAATGTCCACTGGAACCAGAAATTCTTTAATAAAATAAGAAACCATGCAGATTTACTTTAAGTAAATCAATCAAATAATTTTAAATAAAAATTCTGGTGTAGAATATTTTTATGAAACTTGAGTAAAATTTCCGGGCATTCTAGTGTTAACATAAGCTGCCTCACTATTTCAGCTTAAAATGAATATTACTCAATGAAAAAAAAATCAATTAGTATAAAACTATTTCCAAGTGTCATTTGATAATATTTAAAAAAATGTTTCAATGTTGTATTCATGTAGTAAACAGATAGGAAGGTATAAATACAGTGACATTTATTTTTTACTTTGCATTTTTGAATTAACCCTTTGCACTCCATGTCATTTTGAATATGGGCTACCAGCAACTCCGTGTTATTTTGACTGTAGGCTACCAGCAACTCAGTGAAATTTTGACTGTGGGCTACCAGAAACTCGGCATCATCGCACTCCGTGTGAATAAGCAGGCCAGCCACAGGTGACTCTTTTTATATTCTGTTTGCACCACTATTTTAAAAAAATTCTCTTGCAAATGTTTTGAAAGGGTATGTTAAAGATTTTTGTTTTGAAAAAGTGGTGCGAAATAGAATTAAAAAATAGTCGCCTGTGCCAGCCCTGATAAGCTACCAACTACTCCGGAAGTATTTACATTATTGCAAGCGCGTTTCTGAGAAAGGGCATTAAAAAAACTCATATTCATTTTAAAGGCATGTTTTATTAGCAAAAATACAATATAAAGAATATCACAATATGAAAAATAAAAATTATTTTTGGAAATTCTTCATTTTATGGTATCTTGAAAAACAATCTTCAAGGTGCATTTGTGGTTTATCAGGACAAGTACTGCAGAATTCGCTGGTTTCACATCTTTTACTTTTCTTTTGTCTGTTGGAGCAAATGACACAATCCTTTTTTTTTTTACCTCTTCGCATTTCATGAAGCTTCCCACTTAACCTTATCTCAGACGGTGACATTGAAACTCTAGATCTTTCTTGTTGAAAATTGTTAATCAGTTGGTCGACTAGTAGTTTAACATATTTCAGGTGTGTTAATGGTTTTTTTCTTTCATAATTTTATATATGATATATGAGATAACGGACACTTCCATGGCCCAAAATAACATTTTCTTCCACCACTTAAGAGACCTTATCAAAAAACAATAAGTGGATGCATATTGATCGGCTTGATCAACGCCGCCCATGGAAGCTGTGTAGCTGGCAATTGCATTAGGCTTCCTAATGTTAACTTTACCTCCTCATAGAATTTGTTTTGAATCTGTCATTTCAGCATCATTCCAAGTGCTTAAAAGCGACACGATTCTCTTGTCTTTCCAAGCCAAAAACATCATTTTTCCTTTTTTAAATTGTAAATTTTATGTTTGAGACTTAATTGGTTTTTGAATAATAGTTCACTAATAATATATACCAAAAATACTCCACCCTCTTTCCATTTTCTTTTCTTCTGATACATAGCATTACATGTACTTTCTGCTTAGGTGCGTTCAAAATGATGATAAAGACAAATTTTACGCTTTATTGCTTAGTAAATATAAAATTAAGGAATGTTCAATTACTCTAAAAAATGTATGGAACATTCTAAATAAAAAACATGATTCATTGGTAAAATAAGTAAATTTTGGGAATGAAGAGCTAAGTTCGCAAAATAAGCGTCAGTACTATTTGATATGCAATTAAATTAATTCTGTTACAATAAATATTCATCAGAACGTTAAAAGGAGAAGAAAAATACTTATAGAAAAAATATGAATTTCGCTGATTCAAATAAAAGGTGTATTTCAGAAATCAAAAAGGCTAGTATGATACTTGGCAAGGGGTAAGGCAAGAGGCGGGGCGGAGCATATGCAATCGAGATATTTTATAAAATTTCATTAGAGAGCTGGATTTTCGCTTCTGTGAAGTAGTTTCTTAACAAGCACTTAGGCCAATTTCAAAAATATACGTCAGAATAAAACTGTATCAGGTGCTTCTCAGCTGTGTACAATAAAATCAAAAGCAAGACCTCTTCAAGAAAATTTTCAACATACGCCTTGCCTCTAAACAAAAAGTATCTCGCTGTAATGCTATGTATCTGGAGAAAAAGGAAAGGGAGGGGGACGGAGTTTTTGCTGCATTTTTAGTAAACTGTTATTCAAAAACCAGTTAAATCTCAATCATAAAATTTACAATTTAACTTTACATTACAAAGTTGTTTATTATCCTAAATTTTCAGACTTTTTTATTCAGTCCCTTTTGAGATATTAATTAGCAAAAATTGCCAAAATCAGACATAATGATGAGCTGTACAAAAAAAAGGAAAAGGTTTTCAGGATTGAAAAGTTAAAAATAAATAATCCTATAACAGGTCTGTGTAAGAAAAAAATATTTAAGGTGAGTCTTATCTCCTTCATAAAAAAAATAATGGCAGCAAAGTTGTGTTGTTTGATCTTTTATTTCTCCGGTTTTTAAACATGTTTTTGACCTACATCCTTAAGTCAAATGAAAATTTTATCATTACATAATATGTAGACAATTTTATGCTGAACATTTTGGTTTTTCATTCATCTTGACAGGTATAAAAATAAAGTAGTTACAGCATTTTCCGTAAAACACGTTTTTCATCCAAAAATGGCTGTATAGCTTGTTAAAAATGGCCACCGCTAAAAAAGTTTGACCAAAAAAATTTTTAATCATGTTTTCAAACTCAGAAAACTATAAAGAAAATTTGGTTAAAAGATTAGAAAAAATTTAAATGTCGAGCGACACCACCTTGGTGATTTGAAATGGATTGACCCAAGGACCAATTAAACATTTTTTTGTTTTATTTTTTTAACATACATACATTATAACAGAGAATTTTTATTCTTTTTGTTTAAGGGTTGATTAAGAACATTTTAAATATTTTCTTTCTATTTATTTATTTTCATCAACCGCTATTCTTTGAAGTATTCCTGTAGTGCAGATTACCTGTATATTGTTTTAAATATCTCTAGTGAAATTATCCTCATCAAATAGTTGCTTCCATCTTCTCTATAAAACTTTGGATAAGGACATTTGCTCTCTTAATCATAATTAGATTTATGCCCGGTGCCAATTTTACTTTCCGCTTTTTCACTAAAAAGTATTAATAAAAATCCATTTGGCTGTCTTTTTCTAGAATAACATCGAAAACTAGATCTCAGACCAGAAATACTGATTTATTATAGGAGACTTGGGCTCTAGAAATGCTGCCATATCGGGATAAAAGCATGCATCGTTTAGTTTGTATATTTATTTCTATCCATTATACGATATCAATGCTGCAACATCTACTGAGTTTTGGACCAATTTCTATCTTTACCCTGCTCCCAGCTTTACCCTATGTAACATCCGCATAACAAGAATTTTCCTTATCCAACTTTTCTTTTAACAGAAGAAATGACCACCCAGGACCTCCAAAATGGAAAATAATTTGAAGTTTTGCTGGCAAATATGCTAATTTTTGCAAAAATGCATTGTGTGGACGCAATAATGACAGTACCCAAAATTTCCCGCAAGGTCAAGGAATTTCGCTTTTTCCTGCAGAGCTCCATTATTCCCTCGAATATGGGAAATTTCCTACAATGTACCATCACTGCAAGACACTAAGCTTGTGCCAAAACATCTTCCTTCATGTATAAAGATACAATAGTGGCTCTAGATGCTGGCATACTTTGGTGCAAGAGTGACCACAATATGGTTATTCACTTACCATGTCACCATAGCGGCGACAACGGAGTGCAAAGGGTTAAGCATTAATACCATAGAGAAATATTGAGAAACAACATTTCTACTGCTACTCCCATCCATTGAAACCTATTTAATTACAAATATATTAGCATGACACATGGCAATAAATCAATTTCAACTTTTGCTTTTCACTTATTTTAACCCTTTCAGGGGCAGAAAAATTCTGTTAGTAAAATGATGAAATAATTGACTGACACCAGAATTTTAAAACGAATTTCTTAGAAAATAAAAACATGCTCTTCTACACTTTCATTATAAAAGCAAAATTTTATTAAAATATTCTTGGAGCAGGTTGTCAGTTTTGGAATTAAAATTAGTTGGTCATGCCTTGTGACCACTGCCCTTGAAATAGATATTTATTTATTTATTTAAGAGATACTTTGTGAGAAAATAGGTATAAAACAATTGATTTATTGCTTTCTAGAACTGTTTGTATTTAAATTGCTGCCTATCTTTCAAAATAAGGATTTTTTTCAACTTCTACGCACATTAAGGTAGTTATCGCAATATATAATCAATATCAATATTAACTTATTGATATATTGCGATATTAAATTTCTGATTTCATCCAGCTCTATTTGTAATTCGTGCAGCAATTTTTTAATTTCCCATGAATTTTTTATGCAATTTTTAGAGTTTTTTCATGTTTCTGACATTTGTAAAAAAAGAATCTCATTTTAATCTTTTAGCCCAATATAATAAATTTTGTCCTGTTATTTTTTTAATGTGACTATTAGTGTTTTTTGCATTTCGTTGCGCTTTTTCCACATTAGTAAAATGGCTTCTGTTTCAATCAGCTTGTCCAATATAGTAAATTTATTTTCTTTTTGATAAAGTTTATTTGGAATTCAAACAAGGTTTTTTTGAATATTTTACGTTTTTTAAAATAAGGTTATAAGAGTTCTTTTGCATTTTCAGACCTGCCAACTGCTACGAAAAAATCGTAGTTGCTATGGTTTGGACTTATAAACTACGATGCTACGAAAATCGGTCTTAAACTAAGATTTTTTTTCAAAAAAAAAAAAAAAAAAAAAAAAAAGCATTTTTTGCTTCTAGTTGCGATTTTTATCCTGCGCAGCATATTTTTCAGGAGTGATTCTGTTTCGAAATTTCCAAAATTTCAAAGTATTCATTTCCGAAAGTTTTAAAAAATGGGCAATTAGTCTGAAAATTTGGACATTAAAAAATGCTCATGGGGGAAAAATAAAATTTAGGCTGCAAAACAAACTTCTTAACATAAACACTATGCATGTATATTAACCACGAGTGAATCGTGTTTCTGTAAATATTTATACAGGAATGCCTTCCCTTAGGAACAAGGGTGACATTTTAAGAATTTCTGGAGGGGGTGGTGGGGGGGGGGGGGGGTCTTTGAGAGGCAAGGTTTGAAATAGTGTGCAAATTCACACGATTTGCAATAAACTGTCGTGAATTTTGACAAATGACCGTGTAAAAAAAAAAAATCAATTTCATCAATTGGTCACAATGAAAATAAATTTCGTCAAAGGATCGTGGTAAAAATGTAAGTTTTGTCAAAATATCGCAGAAAGAAAATGCTAGTTTTGTTAAAAGATCGGTAAGAAAGTGCAAATTTCATCGAAAGATCAGTCAGAAAAGCAAATTTCACCGAAAGATCGTAGAAAGAAAACACTAATTTCACCGACAGATTGCAGAAAGAAAACACTAATTTCGTCAAAGGATCGAGGTAAAATATGCGAATTTCGTCAAAAGTTTGTGTGTAAAAAGTATGGATTTCACCAAAGAATCGTGATAGAAAAATGTGAATTACGATTGTGGGAAAAAATTGTGAATATCCTGAAATGCGGGAAAAAAATCGCGAACTTCGTCAAAATTTACTACACTGGACTAAAAAAAATTGGAACCAGGCTCCTTTTACAAATGTAAAAAAAACGCTTCAAAACGAGAAGAAACTCTAAAAATCGTATAAAAATTTTAAGAGCAAAAAATGTACTATATTGAGTTGAAAGACTGAAACCTTATTCCTTTTAAGAATGTCAAAAGATGGCTGTGAAACACGTAAAACCAACCAACCAACCTCCAGATTAATTTTAATTTTGTGTGCTACAATTTCTCATTTTCAAAGGTTGGCAGGTCTGCATTTTGTGCAATTTTTTTTTTTTTTTTTTTTCTTTTTGGTCAGGGCAATGCCAGGTGGGTCAGATAGTAATCAGTAAAGAAAGTTTTTAAAATGTAAAACTGTATATTGTAAATTAATTGATGTTACGGTAGTTTATATTTTATTGAAGTAGTTTACCATTACTCTGCAATTTCTTTTTTTTTTTTTTTTTTTTTTTTTTAATATCTTTGACATTTTGTTTTGATATAAAAAAATATATATTTATATCTCCCACTACAGCTACTTTAAACAAAAATATGGAATAATCAATAAAGAAAGCTTTTTATATGTAAATTAAACTTGTTAATGGAGTAAACTTAGTTCTTTTGTTCTGCATTTAAAAGTAGATATTACTTTTGTCACATTTTGTTTTGTTAAACTAAGGTGTTTTTTTTAAATGAAAGAAAAAGACAATGGCCTAAAATAAACCTAAAATAAGGGTTGAATCATTTTATATTTGTAAACGAAAATCTAAGTAAAAAGGGCTTGCTAAAAGTGTTCTTCTATTTTATCCCCGACTACTATCGAATACATTTAAACTAAAAGAGAAAATATTTCTTTATTGTCCGAACTCTTTCAAATTTTTATGAGATATAACATTTCCAAAGCTTATGTATGAATTTTTGTACTAAAATATATGGATATTTAGTGGTAAGAGGCTTCAGATCGAGAGCAAAAGCCACGTGTGTATTCACAATTTTTAATCAAGCAATTAGAAAATGACTACATGACTTTTAGAAATGAATTTTGGAAAGGGTTAATATTAATATTTTTTAAGACTGGAGACTTCTTTTTAAAGATGAATGTATGTTTGCTAAGCATGTTTGATTTGTTTTTTAATAGTGCAATTAAAAATTCTGGGTGTAGGATGCTCAACATTGCAAACAAACACAAATACAAGACTGAGTTTTGGAAAATATTTTTTTGTAATTCTTAATATTTTTTAAACCAGATTGCGGCCTTTGAAAGGAAAATGAATGTAGATGTGATTTTCATATGGAGCCAATGCCGATTTTTAAACTTTGCACAAAAAAAATATTACTTTTAGAAACTAACAATTTTGAAACCGTTTATATTATCTTTTTCAAATTGATTGCAGCATAGGAGGGAAAAAAAATGAATGTAGATGTGATTTGGTATCTTCGGTTATGTTGTATTTTGATAACAAAGCTGATGCATAATGTTAGACATCGCAGAAAAAACATAATTTTAAAAAATGAGTTTTGCAAATACATTTTTTTAAGGGTTAATATTTGTATTTTTCAAAACTAATTGTGGCATCTGAAAAGAAAATAAATTTAAATATGGTCTTGTATTTTTAGTTTTTTTGTATTTTGATCAGAAGCATTAATGCAGATTTTTAACGATTGCAGAAATCATGAATAATACTCAAACTGTTATTGGGAAATATTTTTTGTTTGAAAGGGTTAACATTGACATTTTTTTCAAATGGATTGTGATTTTCAAATGTAAAAGTACAATCTTTAATTTGCTGTAATCACTTTTCCATTTTTGGTTAGTTAAGCAGATGTGGGTTTCAAAAAATGAGATAGAAAAATATGAATTCAATGTTTCTTAATTATTTTGGAATGAATTTGTCCATTAGAAAGCTTAAAGAACTTACATGTGGTTTAGTGATGCACGTTTAGAAAGATGGGGTGGTGACTTTCGCACTTTTAAATCTTTTCTGCTTCTGCATTTTGAAACGGGGTTCTAGTATGCACCACCGCACTGTTTTTTTTAAAGATCCATTATAAAGACACAACCTTGCTTAATGGTACACAAAACACGAACTTTAATAAGTTAAAAGATAAATTCTACGTTTTGAGCTGTTTCTACAGATGTCTTCAGGAAAAATGATGGTTAAATGGCTCAAAGCTCAGAGACTGCTTCCTGTGCGAGAGATAATTTGTCGAACATTGACTAAATATATGAAATAAAAAATGTAGTGGTGCTATCCAGTGAAAATAAATACTTAATGAAATGAATCCAAATAAATCAAAAGTTTGATTGAAGAAACCACGAGTGTCGCCATCTATGCGAGAGGGCCAGAACCACATTCAACAAAGTTTTCATTCAAGTTTTTGGCAACATGATTCAAGTTTAAATTCAAATATTGCACTTAGATACAGAATTAATGACTTTATGATATTAGCCCAAATTTTTCGAATATTATAGGATAAAGTAGCATTACAAAGCTTATTCTCAATGTGAAATGATTTCAGCAGATTCTGTATTTTACTCTCAAAAGGGTTATTGCATGGAACTATAATTTTTGCTTCATCAAAGTTAAGATAGCAGACTTCATTAGCTAAGTAGAACCTAGAAAGAGCTGTATTCTGTTTACATTGTTTAATGTCCCTGCAATGCTCCATAATCCTTACTGAAAGTTTTTTTTTTTTCATGCTGATGTAGCAGGGTTGGCAAGGTTTTTCCCACCCCCGGTAAATACCATGGTAAAAACCGGTATTTACCGTCCTGGGAAATACTATGTTTTTCCCACATGGGAAAAACTGATTATTAAAAACATAAATATAAATTCAAAATAACGTTTAAAAATGTCAAAAATGAGTTCTAAGTAAATAGCTTGAAAGGTTAAAAAAAAAAAAGTAAGATCTGCAAAAACAGACAATGGAGTGCATTTATTTAAATATTTATACACCACACATATTCCCAAACATTTACCAATCATAATCGTATTCATATTCTTCGTTTGCCCCTTCCTCATTGGATTTTAGCATCATATAACAAAATACTAATTTAGAGGCTTTTTGTAAACAGAGTTTATTTCTAATCTTGTTTTGGATGAAAGAAAAATTAGAAAAAATACACTCCAGAGATTCTGATGATGCAGGACATCCCTGAAGATGTTCTGTTAATTGGAGAAATTCTGCATCTATTCCAGTTTTACTTAAATTCTTCCACCACAGTGCAGGGGAAATAGTGTTTGTAATGTCTTCGGAAAAGGTGCATTTTCTCACTTGAATTGTATTGTGTATTGTAAGTACTTTGGATTTAAAGTCTGTAAATATTCACGAGCAGATTCCTGCTGATCATGTGATAACTTTTCACCTTTATATTTCAGATTCATCAGGTGTGCCAAAAAATGGACAGGGGTCATTGCTTTATCAAAGTTAGATTTCACTTTGCTGAAATGTGTATAGAGTTCTTTATTTTGAATAAGCTCTAGGTAAATTTCACAAGCATCAGCAATATTGGCATTATTATCGAGTTGCAACTTCGTAAAGGCTTTTGGAACTGGTTCCATTTGGTTATATATATTTTTTCCTTCTTTATACAGAGATTATTTACTAAGCACTCTTTATCAATTTCATCTTCGTGATTATCGACAATTTGAAGATAAAAAGTCCTGTTAGTAGTAAAAGTTTTTAAACAAGCTATTTGTGAGTTCCACCTGGTTTCACCTGGAATTTGTGGTTTAACTGAATTGGCATACTCTTTCAATAAACTGCCGGTGATTTAAAAAAAAAATTCTGAATTTTGGCAACATTAGCCACAACAGAATCAGTAGTCACATTCTTGCCAAGAATATTTAAATAATGCGATGCAGATCCGTATGTAAAAGTATAATATCTTCCGTTTCAAGATTCTGCCTCATTCTAAGCATTTTCTGTTCATTATCCGAACCGAAACTTTTTACAGTGCATCCATATGTAGCTGCTGCTGCAATTTTTGCCCCACGAGCAAGATTTGTACAATACTCTTGTTTTCTTATTTTTCCCGAAATCTATTGCAGAAAGAAGCATACTTTTTCCATTACAAAATATGGAATTGGCTACAAAAGGCTCATTATGGACATTACTCCATCCAACTTGCATGAGAGTAACAATTCTCCCAGCTATTTTCTCTACAGCAGATTCTTGAATTTCTGCTTTATGCAATAATTCTTATTTATTTATATTCCTTTCCTACAAAATAATTTTAAACCTAAGGAAAATTTGTAATAACTATGTATTTCTATCTTTAATTTTTCACATCAGATTCAGAAAGCAAGAATATTTCTTGCATATTGTCATTTGGAAGTTTTTCCCGGTATTTACCAGTTTTCCCGGTATTTACCAGTTTTTCCCAGTGGGATTGGAAAAACAAGTTTTGGACGGGAAAAAGCCAACCCTGCGATGTAGACTTTTTCAATATTATTAGATAAAGTGATAGGGATTTCATATATACCAGATTTTTGATCCATTGGGATCCTGTCGATCTTATCACTGACTATATGAATTAGGTAAGGAGGTGGAATAGCGACCAACTTTATATTATATTTCTGTATGGTCTTTTTTAATTTTCGAATATAGTGGGAATGTAGTGAAATTTTCTGTAGACCACAAGTTGATTTTAATTCTGATGAAGATCCCATTTTAATTCTGGCTTTTAATTAATATCTCAGCTAATTACCATAAAATAAAAAATCTGAGCTTCAGGACTGCCTCATCCAAATTTTTCAGACCTCCATATGTGGTAGATTTCCCTAGTCATTGCATACAAACATCTTTCTTTTATTAGTATAGAATAACAGCGAGGCATATGTTTTGGATAAATAATGCTGAATATGGTTCTTTTTGTTTTTAACACGAGCTGAGAGTGCATGCTATCTGTCGCTTAGAACTATGATTTTTCTTTTGTATTGTCTTAATTTTCTTGCACAATGCGTCGTGAATATCTCGCTGTTACTACAGTTAGTATTGTTATTTCTTTACTGTAAGGCTGTATGTATTGACAGCATGTTTGTAGTTTTTTACTAAATAAATATAATTTAGATAGATACTAAACATTTAAAAATAACTTGGACTTAACAGGAAACTTTTAGTTCACATTGAGCATTATTATTACATTTTAATTTTCTCTAATTTAAATGCAAAATTTGGGATTAATAAAATTACAAAGATTTTAGGAATAAAAAAAAACAAATCTCCAGGTTTGGAATAATAGCTGCTGTAATTAATTCTCAGTGTGTCAGAGTCTACTAGCTTAACTACTAGATGAAGACAAAATAGCTTTATGCTGCAAGTTCCAGTTTGAAATAGAATGTTATACTACTTGGATGAAAACTTTCTTGGACTTTGTCCATTTGATTACATGATTACAAATCTTATTTAATTGTTTTGCACTTTTTGTTTATCTCTGGGCAACATCATCTCTTTATTTTAGAGATCTTATTCCAGTATTAGGCACTATAAAATAAGTGTCCATGCAGGGTTTGTCCTTACTTTTCTCACATGGTCCAGTTTTTGTGAAATTATGAACAATTTTTCTTATATTTGTGTGGAAATTCTAGTTATAATTTTAGAAATTTGAAATTAAAATTTTAGGAAATTGTTATATTCAGGTTTATGTATTTATCTATCCTTTATATAGAAATAAAGTTAAGTAATATGTTCTTTGATCAGTTCAGCTGTTTTGTAACAGGTCAGATTTTACTTTTAAATGATTAAATTTGTGAAAGGTTCAGTTAGGAGGTTGAAAAGTTTTGTGAAAGGACAAAGAATTTTATGAAGGGTCCTGTTTTAAGATGAACATTTTTGTGACGGATGCTTTAGAACACCAATATTTTTCCTAAACAGATCCCTGCTATGTGAGAATGTTTGTAAAAGAAGAGATGTATTCCTATTAGAGTAATTAATGCATTCTTATGGTAATTGCCAAGTATCTGTAACTAGGAGGTATCCATTATGGAGGGTTTTACAACAATATATAAGCCAAATTTTTATTGAGAACTGTCAGGAAAATTTTTGTGAAAAGGTCAGGGAAAACCTGGAAAAGTCGGGGAATATTTTACCAGAATTGTGTAGGAACTCTAAGATTCTTTTGTTTTTTGATCAATGTACAGCCGATTTGTACATTTAAAGTTAAAAAATGTTGCAATGGAAGTTTTCCCTGCCAATTGCAGAAGCAATGTTCAACCTTGTGATTTATAATCACAATCATATGATCGTTCATATGAACATCATATGATCGAGCGAAGTAAACTATAGAATAGTTAAAAAATTTAATAGAATGCTTTAAATATACTTTTAAAAAATCTCTTCTTAATATAGAGTTTGGAGGTCAGAAAAAAATCTATAAATGTTCGACAAGTTCTTCATATGATTTCTTCAGCATGAGAGAGAATCGGGAGAAAATTTATTAAAAGTTATTTTGCAAAAATGAAATAAGAGTTCTTTTCTGATTCAGAAGATCATAAGGATTATCTAGCTTAAGATTAAAATGTTGTGATATCAGAGATCTTGACTCTGTGATTTGATAAACTCAAAATCGGATAGTTCGGATAATGACAAGGAATATGGAATTCCTTCTGCAACAGAAGCTTTGAAAACAGTGAAAGTATTTATTTCAAATACTCAAGGTTAAGAGAAAAGCTTAAAAAAAAAACTCATATGCATTGAGAATACAATTTGTGATCTACTGATAACCCTTTAAGACCTGACCTACACAATTATGTAGGTGATCCTAAAGAAAAAAACATTTTCCTCTTTTTGTGAGATTTAGAGTCGAGTCTGCACCCACAGAATTGTGTGGATCTTCCCTTAGCATAACTTGACATTGGGTATTTAAAAAATATTTTTTTTTTTCAATCAAATATGGTCCTATACCACCAAATGTTCTAGTCTCCATTATCTAATGTAAACCCATTGTTCTATTATTCACGAAATGTAAACAACCAAAACTTTTCGTTTCTATCAAAAATCTTCAGGTCTTAAAGGGTTAAAGCAAGACATCACGCAAATAAAATAACCCATTTCTTTAAAGCATAATTTAGAAAACTGATTTTTAAATCGTTGTAAAAGAAGAAATAAAAGACATGGAAATGGAAGACCTAAATTAGTCTTCCTTTTATTACTTTGTGTTTTATAACGATTTAACATTTTCCTTGTGCATATAGCATCATTTCTTTAATTCCTTGAAAATCATTAAATCAGGCTTTCACTGTATAATATATATAATTTTGTAATTATAAACCATTAATACAAATGAGAAGTCAACTAACCATTTTATATAATACGCTATGGTGATGATTCTGGGTCTTACTCATTTTCGAGAAAATACACGCAATTTTCTTTGTACCACATCTATTCTACTTCTTTTTTGCTGAAACCTTCAAAAACTATCAAATTATAATGTTTTAAATTCTAGATAAAAAATTACGTATAACCAGATAAATATGTATACAAGATAGCTAGATAAAAACAAACCAACATTGATTTGGTGCCCTCTACTGGCAATCTATATAAATGAAGGAACTTATAGTTTTTTTATTTTAAAAAAATGCAGGATGTAATGATGTAATTCGATATCAATTTTTAAAAGCTTTGGTTATATAATTTAAAAATTACATTCAATACAACTAAAATAAATATTAGAATTTAAATTTAGTTTTATCCATTTTTAAGAGCTTAACACCTATCCACTTAATTTAAAAAAAAAATTGTTTGCAGTATAAATAAGTTTTTTTCTTTGCGGATGTAATTGAAATATAAGATTGCATTAGTATGACTGAAAATTATTTTTTTCACATTCTCTTATTTAATTTTAGTTTTCACTCCAAAGTTATGTTCAAATGTTACTACGTAAAAAATCTAAATTTTATCTGCATTGATATAATTAATATATGTAGTACATGGTATTATATATATTCCTTACATTTTAATTACATTTGATAAGAAATATAAATTTTATTTACAATGCAAGCACATTTGAAGTGGATGTAAGCTAATCTTTTAAGAATTGATAAAATTCAATTAAAATTTTACAAAAGAAATAATAATTTTGTTTATGCTGAATGAAACTTTAAAGTTATATTGCTGAAGCTTTAAAAGTTGATCTTGAATTAAATCAATGAGTTCTGCATATTTCATATAAAAGGAACAACATTAAAAAAAAAAGTTCTTTCATTTATATTAATTGCCGATAGATGGCACCAAATCCATACTTAGAAACAAAACATAAAGCTCCACTAATCGACGAGTAAAAGCACTGCCTCCACTCCTAATGGAAAGCCGTTTTGTCAGCCATTCATTTTTGAAATTCGTTCATTTTTATAAAAATATTTTAAAATAAACTTTAATGCATTGAATATTCAATTTTAATGTTTTGTGAAATCTTCAGAAATTGTTTCACTTTCTAATTATTATTATGGTTGCAATAAATTGAATACTGAGTAAGAAATATATCCTCATCATTTGTATTTTTAGAAATAATTTGTCATTTTTAAAATGTACTTTTCTACAATATAAAAACTTCAATAACGAATCTTTATTCTGTTTGTTTGTATGAAGTCTTATGAAAATGAAACACAGATCATTCCGTCATTTTTGACGGGGGTTATATACTAGTATATATATGTAGAGAGAGAGACAGTCAGTTTGTTTGATTTGTCGTTGGTCTTCTAATTGCCTCCATAACTAAACCTCCAGTGGGAGAAAAAATATATGTAAGTTCAGAAATGTTCTTTACACGAAAAAAGTTCAACAACAGCTCAATAGATATTTCTATAGATATTCAACAAGCATCTAAAATCAAGTGTCTGGTGGCTTTTGGCCATGTAGTGTATTTACTGTATCTTTTGACACTTTTGATTATATCTTGGAACAAGTTTTTTCTGCATAAACAAAAAATTTTTTTTTCTTGTTTTAGTTCTTTCTTCATATGAAAGATTCTATGGCCGTTGACGAGTTTATTAATACTGGGTGGATGATAATGAAGCCAATTTATCTTATGGATAAGGTATTTGCTTTTCTTATTATGCAAGTATATTATTACCCCTTTGTCATTTTAGAGTATGTTCAAAATAGTATTTGATTATTTCTTCTTTTTTCCCTTCAGACTGAATATGTTGAGCAAGTTATGTCCCAACCTCAAGAATCTGTGACAGAATCTGTTCCTATTGGGGATGATGAAAAGGATTTGTCAAATGAACCAGAATTAGAAACTGAAGAATCAGATGATGAGACATATCAAGAAGTAAGTCTGGTTTTTTGTTTTATTTTATTGAGATGACAGTTAAATCACATTAATTGAATAATTATTATGAATATCTTTTAGGTCTTGAAAACTTTTCAGAAAGGTAGAATACATAGAATGATTTTATATTATTTCTATTGTTATATACGAAGTATAGATTATATTAATGTAATTAAATATCATTATAATGGCGGTGACAAGATATTCTTAAAAGTAAGTTTTGAAGATAATACAAATTAAGTTTAATTTGTTATGAAATTATTTTTGCATGATTGTTCTATAACTTTCATAATCAGACATTATTGAGAAATAAAAAGTTTTTAGCTGTTAAAATGACTGGAATGAGATACTGTCTGCCAGATAAAAAGAAATCTGACCTTGGAGGACTCCATTATGCTACAGGTTAAGAAAATAGCTAACACAACATAAATTGTACAGAAGATTCATTATTCAGGCATGAAAGAGTTCCTCCTAAAGGAGGAATTCCACCTTTTTAAAAGCAAATTTGGACATTCTCTGGATTGATGCAAAAATGCAAAGAAAATATTAGAAGCATATGGGGGGGGGGGGTGTCTAGAAAGCTTAATAATTAGACATTTTGTCTACTCAAATCCTTGGAGTTTGTTTTTGAATTGCTGTACTATCAAATCAAAGGCAAGCTTTTATTATAAGCATACGAAAGTCATGTAAATTAAGTTCTTTAACTAGGGAAAGGAAGTTTCCATAAGGTTATTTTGGAATAGAATACTTTATTCTATTTATAAAACACTTCTGGGTAATTTCAGTGATGCATTTTTGGAAATTTATTTCTGGAGTAAAGATCAATTTGACGTGCATATATTTAGCATAGACTTTTTTTCTTTTAACTAAAGTCTTAAACATCCAAAATAATACATTTATTTTGAAAAATTAATCTCTGTACTTCAATTAAGTTCATGAGATACATTTGGATGGGTTTATACTTTTAGCAAACTGTTTCCAATTTTCATTTTTGATTTAATGAATTTATACATTTATTGTTATTTATTGATTTTTATTTTAATACTTTCTAAGTTTAAAAAAAACCAAACAAACAATCATATGTACAGTTATAATTCATTTTATTGTATGAATAACTGTTGAAATGTGTCTAAATTATAAAAGTTGTATGGATGAAAAGAAAATTCCACCTTTTTTCCGATTTCCCACTTTCATGCCTGATTATTTAATGAAAAACTTGATCTTACTTGTTACCTTAATTTATGTATTCTGAATAACTCACATGCCAGTTATTTGCTCTTGAACAGTATCTGCTTAAAGCTGTTCTCAAGTTCTCTGCTCAACAAGCACGAAACTTTGTGATACAGGGACATACTCATTTTTAAAAATAAAGGTATAAAATTGTCAGGCCTGACTATGGAAGCGATTTGGAATTGAAATAATTTTTCCATTTTTTTCTAAATTAACTATCGAGTTATAAGTGAATTTGATCACATGACAAGACTTTTTCTCCCTTCACTAACTGATTTTTCTGTTTTTGTCTGGAAATTTGGCTTAAAACGCCCACTTTGACAGTATTTTCTGGAAGCTCTATTGCGTTTACAAAAAAATGAAAAAGGTCTTTCAGATTACATAGTTTCTGAATAACAACACATGTCAGTTTCATGTGTTTCGAAACAAAAATGAATTAACACTTATATCATAAAGTTGCCTCTTTGGATTTGAGAACAGTCTTAACAAAAGATGGGAAATAAGATTTGCATGCCTAAAAAATATATTCCTTTACATTTACAGGAATTTTATGTTTTTACTATTTTTTAATAGAATGTGATTTCAAAATTCAGTAAAAGCACAGTATATAATTTATTATGAAATATATATATTAGAAAATATAAATAATTAAATAGTATTCTGAGCTGAAATACTTATGAAAAATTTTAAATGTGTCTTACTCCAAATTTATAATTTATTAGGAGAGCTTTTTTTAACAGATGGTCTTTAACCATGAAGTTTTCACTAATAAAATTATTCGAGATGTATTCTCATTGCTGCTAATTTTTAGTTTCGAACCTGAAACTTTTATGTATCATACGGTTGTGAAATGATTGATATTTCAATTAAAACATGCATGTGCGTTTCAAAATTTTATTTAGAATTTTCTTTATCTAATACTATTTAGACATGCAGTGGCCCCATAAATCTTTTTCTATTTATTAATATATTGATCTTTTTCTCATGTTTATACAATTCAGTTGAAGAAATTTTGACGTGTAATGCAAATTTTCCTCTCATTTTATTTTAAACTGTGACTTGCAGTTTCTTTTCCTGCCAAATTGAGCTTAACACATGCTTTAAAACATCCTGGTTTGTGTTTTTCTCCCATTTTATCTCCTCCTATATCATTTACTTATGTATATAAAAAAAAATGTTTAAGGTAATTTTATATTAAACCTATTTTAATGTTTATCTGTTTTAAAATGCTGAGTTAAGAAAAATTCATTGCATTTGGCTACATTTTATAATTCATATCTTATTTTATCAGGTAATCACTTTTAGTGATTCATATTGCATGGTACACCTAACATTTTAGCAAAATTGAGTTTATAAATAACTTTCTCAAATTACTACAGTGCATACTAATAATCACTGTAAATCACAGTGAGCATTTTAAATTCTTCTGTATTGCTTTATATATCCTATTTCTTTTACAAGGAAAATAAAATTTAAAAAGTCTTGCTGTACATCTTGCTGTAAAAATAACTTTCATTGTTTCACAATTTAAATTGGCTTTTAAAAAAGGAATTGTCACCAGTTTTTCTACTAATCGCATTCCTCAAGTAAAAAATTATTTTTAGTATAAAAATGTGCATATCTGTATGTGTGAAATATTTCTAATTCTCTCTCACCTTCATAAAAGCATTAGTAAGAAATAATAAGTGACTATTTGATCCTTTCAAGAAATTCAAAGTAATCACATCGTTTCTCTTTTGTTAAAAATGCATTTTGTTATATTTCTGTACATATTCTGATTATCTGAAGAATAAATATCTTTATAAATTAGTTTCCATTCTTGAATATATGGCCACCTCCCACCTCCTCATATACAGTTTAATATAAGAAATTCTTAAATGCAAATCAAGACAAATTTCTGCGTCAACAACTAAGTTAGATTTTGTTACCAACAGGAAGAAAATTCTTTAGATGAGGAAGATCTTTTGGAAGAAGGTGATTATAAAGAAAGACCAGTTTTTCCACCTAAAGATGATAGTGGAGAAACCAAGCAAGAGGAACCTGAATATGATGAAGAAACTCAAAAGCTTGTCAATAGTAAGCTTAAAAAGTTACACATAAGAGTTAGATTGTTTTTTTTTTTTTTTTTAGGATTTTAATTTTCTATTGCTATATTTTAGTTGCAAATGAAGCCCGCAAAGAATACAAAGACACAGTTGAGAAATTAGAGAAAATAAAGAATGATATAAGGTATTATATTCTTGTTTATTCACACACATATATAGTATATGCATATATGCAGAATATGGGCCGATTCACAGGTTCTTTTCAGTCCCAACTTTGGGTGTATTGAATAATTCCAATTAAGTGATACAGGTGTATTGAAATAATTTGACTCAGGACCTCACTCTTGGAAGTAAAACTTCTTTTATTTTGTCATTCAATGTTACACAACATTCGCGAGTCCACCAGACTCCGAGAAACCATATTTTCATTGGCTCATATCCTGGATCTCTTAGTCAGCTCAAACCTCCAAAAAAGCTGAGCTCTTGAGAGGAGTACATGAATTTTGTTAAGACTTTAGAATATTTCCCAGCAGGGGGTGAAGGTGTCAATTTGGGAGAAACATCTAATTTAATTACCTCAATATCCTTTAATAGGTGTAATCTTGTGGTGGCAAGAGGATTGACTCAAACCTAATTGCATCACTTATTGTAATTCCAACCTTTGACATTAATGTGAATTTATCTTCTAACATAATAATTTAATTTTATTTATATGCTCTGAATCTAATACTGTCGAATATGAGGAAATTTGATTAAAATTCGTTGCTTAAATATAATCTGTTAACTTGAATTAATCAACTGAATCCAGTAATTGTCATCTTGGAAAAGTAAATTACTATTTATGGCTTTTAAGAATCATTTGACAATCAAAAACAAAGTTGAGTGAGCCAAACCTCGTAGTAGTCAAGTCCATAGAACCTGATTAAAGAGTGCACTGCTAATGTTCAAAAATGCTGGTAAGTAAAGTCTAAGATAAAATTTTGTAATACAGAAAGTAGCCGAATTGTCATCTAAGTTGAATGAACCAAATCCCATTGAAATTAGGCCCTTAGAAGCTGAGGAAAGAATGTGCCGGCAAGCGGTGAAAGGTGTTCCTTCGTGTAAATTTCACAAATTACTTTTAACATTAACACAATATTTAGTAAACGGATGAAATCTCTGATGCACAGTTACCTTTAAAGTAACGCAATTTTTAATTTACGGCTGTAGTTAATAAGTGTAAGTTTTTGCCGAAAAAGGAGATTAATGTTCGAAAAAGGTGATAACTGAGGTAAAAAGGACCGGGTCCAGTAGGCCATGATCTTAACTGGAATATAGTTGGTAGTTTTAAAGTAGCTGGAGGATGCTAAAACTATGTTACAGAAAATTGTAATGAAATCAAATCCTTTTTCAAGAGGCTGCAACAGAGTTTATTTTAACTGTAATTGTAATCATGAATCTAAAAACTGTCACACTTAAAGAAATTTAATTAGACTTTATTGCTTTGAGTAATCATCTAATATAATCTTGCCAATCAACTTCTATTTTGGTAAATTGATTTCACAATTGTTAATATGTTTATGATGAGTAACTTCTTTTGTTATCATTTCATATACATACAGGGTTTGCATTTCTTTTAAAAATTTTTGAGTCTGCTTAACTCATTAATCATAAAACTATGAGTTAGTCAACAAGAAAATGTGAGTCAATCTGCACGAATCATGAGTCAGTTTTTAACAAACTAATGAAAAACATCTGTATATTTATTAGTACACTAGCTGACCCACCCGGCGTTGCCCTGGGCCCATTATAATAACCTTAAACTAAACTCAAGTATGTATGATTTTACATCTTTTGAAAATTTTTTAAATGAACCTAGTTTTGGGGGTCCCATTGACTTCTGAAGCATCTAATGTGTTCACAACAAACCTCTTTCCGAATGAACCTGGGATCCCTGCTACCTAAAGACACATATACCGGAAGTGCTTCACACGTGCTGGAGACAATCAAAAACCAAGTTGAGTGAGCCAAACTTCCTAGTAATCAAGTCCATAGAACCTGATTAAAGAGTGCACCATTAATGTTCGAAAATGTTGGTAACTAAAGTCTAAGATAAAATTTTGTAATACAGAAAGTAGCTGAATTGCAGGGTGACCACAGACCTGGAAAACCTGGAAAACACGGAAATGTCAGGGAATTTAAGATTTCTGGAAAAATCGGGGAATTCTGCTTAAAATCAGGGAAAAATGTGTTGTCATTTTTCTTTTTCTGTAATAGTGCGAACGGTCTTTCATTATGCATTTTCCATTCGAAGCGCGGCTACTTCTCAATTTAACTTGGAGCGGTGAAGAAGAAAACGCTTTTATCTGATTGGTACTGATGTCATGAAGCCACTTCTTCGTCTATGGGCAACTCAGTTGCTGCCCCGCCTCAGCCCACTCCCGCTGTCTTGCAATGCCTTGTTTATCTTGTATTGAAAATGTGATTGCGTCGCTAAATGGTATTACTTTTTTATTGTGACTTCGCACCTGAATATGGAATAATCATTTTTCAATAACTGTTCATGCATTTATACACCTCAACGTTACAAAACGAAATCGCGTCTGCATACCGCGTGTTATTTTGGATCTGACTCCACTCGCGATCGAATGTGCAGACGGTCATATTTTCTCTTACTTGGATTCGGATAGAAACACTAGTTATTTATGGCGATGTAGTTTCAAGTTGATTAACTTATTAATCCAGAGTTTAAGGATTGGGCTAGAGAAGTGCTTAATGATGTGTATAGAGCAAAATGTATTATACCACTGGATTTGATGAATCATTGAATAAAGTTTCTCAAAAGACCCAAATGGATGTAAATATCAGATTTTAGAATAAAGATGATTCTGGGGCAAGTACAAAATTATTCACTTCTTCATTTTTGGGTCGTGCCACTTCTGACAACATAAGAGAAGCTTTTAAGGAAGCTATCTCTCCTCTAAATATGAAATCCATTTTACAAATTTCAATGGATGGCCCAAATGTGAACCATTCATTTTTTAAAGATTTGAAAGTGAACATAGTTCAGAGATTTTAAATATTGGTACCTGTTGTCTCCATATAATGCATGGTGCCTTTAAAGCTGCCATGCGATCAACAAATTGGTCTGTTGTAGGGTTTTTGAGAGTGTTATTTAATTTATTTAAGGATGTGCCTGCATGTCGGGCAATTTATACTGAATTATCCGGATCGAAATGCTTTCCGAAGAAATTTTGTGCCGTACGCTGGCTGGAAAATGGTGACATTGCTCAGCGAGCAATATATCAGGGAAAAGTTAAATATATCAGGGAAATATCAGGGAAATTGAAAATTATATTTCTGTGGTCACCCTGAATTGTCATCTAAGTTGAATGAACCAAATCCCATTGAAATTAGGCCCTTAGAATCTGAGGAAAGAATGCGCCCACAAGCGGTGAAAGGTGTTCCTTCCTGTAAATTTCACAAATTACTTTTAACATTAACACGATATTTAATAAACGGATGAAATCTCTGATCTAAAGTTACCTTTAAAGTAACATACATACATACACAATGGTACTACAATCCATGTAGGATTTTGACCTCCCACAATATACCTCTCCAGACCTTCCAATCTCTGGGCTTTACTTTATAATTTATAATTTGGTTTTGTGCAAGATCTTTCTCTACCTCTTCTATCCATCTCTTCCTGGGTCTACCAATACTTCTTTTTCCTATTAAATTACCATTATAAATCTTCTTTGTGCTTCTCTCATCCTTCATTCTGATTAGGTGGCCTAACCATTGCATTCTTCTTATTTTTATAGTATTTATTATATCTTTTTCATTATATAACTGTTCTATCTTCATATTTATCCTTATACGCCATGTATTGTCTTCTTTAATAGGTCCAAAAAATTGTCTTTGGATCTTCCTTTCCCAAGTAATAAGAGGTTTTTCATCTTTTTGTGTAGTGGTCCAAGTCTCACTGCTATAAATTACTATTGGTTTTATAATAGTTCTATAAATTTTAAGTTTGGATGTTCGGGATATTAGAAATGGATTTTAGAATGTTTTGAAGAGAAAAATAGCATCTATTTCCTGCTGCAAGTCGAGTTTTAATCTCTGCTTCTACCATATTATCACAGGTGATCATAGATCCTAAATATTTAAATTCTGTTACTTCATTAAATTGTAATTAATTATTTATTGTTAATGTTGCTGTTGCCTGTGATTTCATTCGGTTCATTTTATTTTGTTTTTTCGTTATTAACCTTGAGGCCTAGTTTTTTCCCTTCAGTGTCTAGTTTATTGTATGTTTCAATCAAGACTTTCTTATTTCTAGCAATTATATCAACATCATCTGCAAATGCAAGGATTTGCAGTGAACAATTCATAATAGTACCTTCTCTGTTGTTGTAGATGCTTCTAATTATTTTCTCCAGGCATAAATAAAAAAAATTGTCAAGAACATCTTGCTTTAGACCTGAAATCACTGCAAATTCTCTTGAAGGTCTTCCCTGTACTTTACTTTTGTATTTTCCAGTGTTAATTTTATAAGTTTAACTATTTTATCAGGTATTTTAAATTCCTTTAATATTAACTTATTTCTGCTTATACTGTCATAGGCCTGTTTAAAATCAACAAACAATTGGTGTAAATCAATATTTTGTTCATAGAATTTTTTAAGGATGTTCCTAATACTAAAGATTTGATCCACCATTGATCTTCCTTTCCTAAAACCACACTCATAATCACCTATTACCATTTCAACATATGACTGTAATCGCTTTCCAGTTATCTTTGCCAACACTTTATATGTAACATTTAATAAGGCTATGCCTCTAAAATTCTGGCAATTTAAGATATTTTCTTTTTATGAATTGGGATAATAATAGCACCATTCCATTCATTTGGTATAGTTTCATTCTGCCAAATCTCTACAATTAGATCATGTAACATTTGTACCAACTTCTCACCACCATATTTCAAAAGCTCAGCACTTATCAAATCTTCACCAGGTGCTCTTCCTTTCTTAATTTTGCAATAGCATCCCTTACTTCTTCTACAGTTGGTGGTTCACAGTTTTCGTCATTCACATCATAATCGCTATGATTAAACTGTATTTCTCTTTCGTCATTTGACTGTCTAACAATTCTTCAAAATATTCTGCCCATCTCTCACATTTGCATGCCCTCCAATAAGTTTATCATTACTGTCTTTACAAAAAAGGGTGCATGGTTGGTAGCCCTTTTTGATTCCTTTAAGCTTTGAATACATTAGGCTTATATAACCTATTACTGATAGGTCTTCAATTTCCTGAATTTTACTCTGCTCCAAAGCTCATTTTTTCATACGTAACAACTTTTGAGTATTTCTTCTAATTGTTTTAAAGTGATTTTCACTCTGTCTTGTTCTATGTTTTAGCATTTTTTCTCTTGCTTTATTCTTTTTCTTAACCAGTTGCCAACACCCATCATCAAACCATTCATTAATTTCCCTCCTTTCTTCCTTTCCAACAACTTCCTCAATAGTTTTTAATACATTTTTGCATTTAGCCCATTTACTATTGATTATATCTTCCTCTTTAAATTCAGCATATTCACTAGCAGTTCTTTCTGTTAATTTACTTTGATAAACCTTTCTTCTCTGCATGCTTAGTAGATCTTTTGTTTTAAATTTTACTTGTTTAGTTCTTTTTGCATCTCGAAATCTTGTAACTCTTTGTCTGTATTTCATAATAACAAGGAAATGATCAGTATCTAAATCAGCACCTCTATAACTTCATACATCCATAGCATACCTAGCATGTCTTCTGTCAATCATAATGTGGTCAATTTGGTTTTTTGTCTTTCCATCAGGAGAAATTCACGTTTCTTTATGTATGTTCTTATGCTCAAAACATGTACTACTTATGATTAAGTTGTTAGAAGCAGCGAAGTCCACAGCTCTTATTCCATTTTCAGTACACAAATCATGTAAACTAAATTTTCCAATTGTTGGTATAAAAGTGTATTCTTTCCAATTTTAGCATTAAAATCACCTATTACAATTTTAACATCATGCCTTGGTATCTTATCAAATTCAATCTGTAGTATTTCATAAAAAGTATCTTTTTGTTCGTCCTCGGTATCTTCTGTTGGTGCATGGACACATACTATTGAAAGGTTAAAAAACTTTGCACTCAATTTCTAGATATATATTCATTCATTTGCATTGTGAAAATCAATAATCTTTTCTCTAAGGCATTTTCTTAACATAAATCCAGTACCATGCGTGTTTCTTCCTGTGCTTGCACTATTAAAAATTATAAAATCACCAGTATCTCTTATCCCATTATCCTTCATCTTACTTCCTGTAAGGCCAATATATCCAGTCAATAACTATCCGTCTGACTCTGTAGTTGCTTCACTGCACCAGTTCTGTATAAACTTAAAACATTCCAAGTTCCAATTCTAAAGTTCATAAGCCGTTTTCCAGTTCCAGTCCGTTTTACCATGAGATCAGTCCGTCTAACATCTGTATTTAAGGGCTTCGCAACAAGGTTTTTTTTTTTACAGGGAAAGGTTATCAGCCTTTCGCCCAACCCCTTTTAGTCACCTCTTATGGCATGCACAGGTTACATTGGGACTATTCTTTAATGCAGGTCACCACACACCCTTTAAAGTAATGCAATTTTTAGTTTATGTCTGTAGTTAGTAAGCATAAGTTTTTGCCGAAAAAGGAGATTAATGTTCGAAAAAGGTTATAACTGAGGTAAAAAGGACCGGGTCGAGTAGGCCAGGATCTTAACAGGAATATAGTTGGTAGTTTAAAAGTAGCTGGAGGATGCTAAAACTATGTTACAGAAAATTGTAATAAATTGAATCGTTTTTCAAGAGGCTGCAACAAAGGCCTCGAGAGGGAGATTAATATTCAAAATTTGTGGTAGCTGAAGTCTGAGAAATATTTTTGCCGTTCATGTAGTAGCTGGAGGACCTAAAAAATTATTATAAAAAAACCTAGTGAATTTAACCATTTTTAAGGAAGCTGTAACAAAGTACCCAAAGGGGGCCAACTGATAGTTAAAATTAGAGTCCTAACATGTTAAATGGTCTTAGTTCTTAGCATTGTTGTATTCTCTTATCTCTATAAACTAGACTTCAGCAGATGTGACGCAGTAGAATCTAAATTATGTAGAAATGCATATGAGTGGAAGATTTTAATGAATGAACACAGCAGGAGTAAACTTAAACATTTAATGATGAACTAGAAAAATATATACATGAAGAATGTTGTTAGCGTGATTTCGCTGAACTAACTTAAAATAACTTAAGACATGATTAGAATTTGTTCACAATAAGAAAAACCGCCAGCAGCTTTCATCTTAACATAGCAAAAGCTACAACGCTGTAATTACATGGTGAAAACAAAATTAAATGCTGCTTACAAGCAAGCAAAGGCAAGAGAAAAATGCAACGTTATTATTCCACTAGATATATCAGTTTGTTGTGGAAATCTGCATAAATTTGTTGCCATTATATAAAGTGCAATATATGCACGGAACACCATTGGCTCACGAATGATGACGTCAAACATCGACAAATCAGAAAGCAGGAAACATCGTGTAAGCCGAGAACAGCGAGTAACAGTGATTCAAGATCACAGTAGTTACGGTGTGACTGAATCGCGTGTTTACCGGCAAAAAGCATGTGAAGCAACGGCTTTCGGTCATAATTTAAAGTAGACTTGGGGATGGTAAAAACACAAGGTATGTGATGTTAAACAGGATTTAAATAAAGATTAATTTTACACTTTAATATACATGACATAACAAGCACTTTAGTTCTTCAGTTAGCCAAAATTAAGCATAGGCATGAATTAATCATTAGAATGGAATTTTAAAGAAATGTGCAAAATATGGAGGGTAATGCTTTGAACAGGGCCCAGTAAAAATATAAGGGGGTTGGTCCGGAGAGAGGAATCCAAAACTCAACTTTAAAATTTTGCATTGAGAATGCGAGAAAATTAGGAAATGAAAAGTTCATGCTGCATAAAAAGTTTAAATAGCCCCGGATCAAACCGTATGTGATTCTAGGGTGCACCAGGATTGTAACTGGAATCTAGAAATGGAAGAATAATTAAATGGAAAAAAGGATTCCAAAAATGAAGATCGGATTAAGAGGGCAATTTATTAACAATTTATGGTGCAAAAACATCAAGGGGCCTGGTACCGATCCCCAAGGTGCCAGGATCTTAACTGGCATGTAGTTGGGTATAAAGATATTTTTTAGTAGTTTTTAAAATAATCAGCAGATGCTGGAACTATGTTAAAAAAGTCCTTCCGGTCAGTGCCGGGAGGAAGAGGTAGCTTTCAAATTCCTTATTTTAAAAAAGCCAACTTATATTATTCAAACACACGAAGCTCAATTTAGTGGAAACCAAATATAGGAGATACCAATTTTTATCAATACTAAATCATTATGAATGAGAATTTCACGAAATTAGTCATCTTTATCCAAGCTGCTTTTATTTAAAGTAACTTATATTTGGCTGCCAAATTCGGCGATTTCTTAAAGTGCCTGCCATTTTAAGGCAACATGGTGGATGAGGCTAACCAGTGAACTTGGTCCGAGACCTTAGTAATTGCTGTGCACATGCTCACTCACATCAGAATCGGTTGATATATACGAGTGCTGTCGCAGGCAAAAAATCAGATTGTACAAAATGTCACACACATTAGAAATTGAAACTGCTATATCTGAGCCATTTTTTAAGATAATGACAAACAAAAAATGCTCCTGAATCCTTATATCAAAGTCAAATACTTAAGAAAGAAACCTTTTTAAATTTCTAATTTTTTTGCACCTCACTTTAAATATAATTTTTTAAAATTTAATGGCCGCCATTTTGAAACAAGATGGCGGATGAAGCTGGCCAGCGTACTTTGTCAAGATATTGATGTATACTATCCACATGCCTTCTTACATGGAAATGGGCGAATACGTGTGTTATCGCGTGACAAATACAAGATCGTTTCAAAATGTTAGCCATACTAGAAATTCAAAGTGCTATAATTCAACGATTTTTTAAGATATAAACAAAAGAACAAATTTTCAGAAACAAAATCTGCTCCGGAATCTTTGTATCAAGGCCAAACACATAAAAAAATCTTTTTCATTTTCCAATTTTTTAATACCTCATTTTAAATTTTAAATTTATTTTTCTTTTAAACGGCAACCCTTTTGAAACAAGATGGCGAATGAAGCTGGCCAACGAACTCGGTCGAGACATTGGTATGTACTATGTACATACCAAGTAACATCCAAATCAGTTCATAAATATGCCTGTTATCGCGTGACAAAAATCAGGTCGTTTTAAAATGTCAGCCACAATAGAAATTCAAAATGCTATAACTCAGCCATTTTTTTAGATATAGATGAAACAAAAACTGTTCCGGAATCTTTGTATTAAGATCAAACACATACGAAAAAAATCTTTTTCATTTTCCAATTTTTTGGTATCTCATTTAAAATTTAAATTTTTTAAAATGGCCACTATTTTGAAACAAGATGGCGGATGAAGCTGGCCAACAAACTCGGTCGAGATATTTGTATGTATTATGTACACACCGAGGTACATCCAAATCAGTTTCATAAATACGCCTGTTATCACGTGACAAATATCAGGATGTTTCAATATGCAGGCATGAAAGAGTTCCTCCTAAAGGAGGAATTCCACCTTTTTAAAAAGCAAATTTGGACATTCTCCAGATTGATGCAAAAATACTAAGAAAATATTAGATGCATATGGGGCGGGGGGGGATCAAGAAAACTTAATAATTAGACATTTTGTCTACTCATATCCTTGGAGTTTATTTCTGAATTGCTGTACGCTGTACTATCAAATCAAATGCAAGCTTTTATTAGAAGCATCTGAAAGTCATGTAAATGAAGTTCTTTAACTAGGAAAAGGAATTTTCCATAATGTTCTTTTCGGAATAGTGTTTTATTCGATTTATAAAACCCTTCTGGGTAATTTCAGTGATGTATTGCTGGAGTAAAGATCAATAAGTTACAAAGAAAATAACAATCATATATACAGTTATATTTCATTTTATTGCATGAATAACTTAAAATGTCTCTAAGTTATAAGAGTTTGGCCTTATTGTATAGATGGAAAAAATTTTCCGCCTTTTTTCCTATTTCCCACTTTCATGCCTGAATATGTCAGCCACGCTAGAAATTCAAAATGCTATAACTCAGCCATTTTTTAAGATATAGACGAAACAAAAACTGCTCCGGAATGTTTGTATAAAGGTCAAATACATAAGAAAAAAATATTTTTCCATTTTCAATTTTTTTGGGACCACATTTCAAATTTAAAATTTTTAAAATTTTTTTTAATGGCTGCCATTTTGAAACAAAATGGCGGATGAAGCTGGCCAACAAACTCGGTCGAGACATTGGTATGTACTATGTACATACTGAATTACATCCAAATCGGTTCATAAATTCGAGAGTTACAGTGTGACAAAGGTCAGATATATATATGGATATATATATATATATCAGTGGCGTGGCGTCGGGTCATCGCTGGATGCGGCGATGACCAAGCAATATTTTAAAACTCTTAATAAGCTTTTAAAACTCTATGATCCAGTTTTAGCAGAACATTTGGAGTTCATGTATAAGTGAAGGTAAGATTTAAAGTTTCTTTTTTGAACATTCAACCATTGAATTTTAGAGTTAATAATTTTTCACCACAAACTTAAATAATTGCGATGACCACCGAAAATTTTCACGCCACGCCACTGATATATAGATATATATATCAATTTTGAACGGAGGGTGGTTTCGGGGTCTGGGGGTCATGATCGATGAAAATATACCAAAATTTTTTGAAATCGCTTTCTTCCGAAAGGCTGCAATAGGTAGCTTTTTGTAATGAAAGCTACCTAAAAATTGCATGTAATTCGGATCATTTTAAGAAAAAGCAGCACCAAGGGTCCCAAAGAAGGCAATTAAATATTCAAAATTGGTGGTAGCTGATGTCTGAAATTTTTTTTTTTTTTTTATGTTCATGTTGTAGCTGGAAGACCTAAGTTGTTAGTAAAAAAAGCTAGTTAGTTAATCGGACAATTTTTAAGGGAATTGGATCTACTTTAGATATACAATTAGTCAAAATTAAGCATACGGTATGGATTATTTGTTAGAATAATATTTTAAAGGAAAGCATAAAACATTGAGTAAATGCTTTAAAAAAGGCCCTAGGGCCTCAATGAAAATATGAGGGTGTTGGTTCTGGAAGAAGAGTCCAAGATTCAACTTTAAAATTATGTACTGAGAAGGTAAGAAAATTGGGGGGTGAAATATGCATGGTGCATGAAATGTTCAAGGGCCCTGGATCGGGACCATAGGGGGGGGGTGTCAGGGTCATAACTGGAATGTAGGAATGTGAGAATAACTAAATGGAAAAAGGGTTCCAAAAATGAAGATTGGATTAACAGGGGGCAATTTAATAATTTATGGTGCAAAAACTTCAAGGGGTCAGGAACTTAACTGGCATGTAGTTTGGTATAAATATATTTTTTAGTAGTTTGTAAAATAATCGGTGGATGCTAGAACTGTGTTAAACAAAATTGCAAGCAATTTAGATCATTTTTTAAAAAGCTGCACCAAGGGCCCCAAGAAGGCGATTAATCAAAATTGGTGGTAGCTGAAGTCTGAGAAATTTTTTTGTCATTCATGTAGTAGCTGGAGGACCTAAGAAGTTGTTAGGGAAAAAAAAGCTAGTGAATTGGATCATTTTTAAGGGAGCTATAATAGGGGGCTCAAAAGGGGCCAACTGACGGTTAAAAGCAGGCCCTAACACGAAAACATGTTAAAATGTCTTAGTACTTAGCGCTTTAGATCTTCCATTAGTCAAAATTAAGCATAGGGTATGAATTATTCATTAGAATAATATTTTAAAGAAATACACAAAAGATTGGGTAAATGTTTAAAAAAGGCCCTAGGGCCCTAATAATAAAAATGTAAGGGTGTTGGTCCAGGAAGAAGAATCCAAGACTCAACTTTAAAATTATGCACTGACAGAAAATGAGAAAATTAAAAGGTGAAAAATGCTTGGCACACAAAATGTTCAAGGGGCCTTAGACCCGACCCTATGGCTCTTTAGGGGACCCCAGTGTCTTATATGAAATGTAGAAACGTGTGAATAACTATTTAGAAAGAGGATCTAAAAATGAAGATTGGATTAAAAGAAAGCAATTTATTAACAATTTATTTGCAAAAAAACTTCAAGTGCATAACTGGAAAGTAGAAAGGTGAGAATAACTAAATGTAGAAATGTTCTTCAAAATGCAGAAGATTGGATAAAAAGGAGGCAAGTTATTAACAATTTAGTGCATAAAAACAAAGTGGGGCCCAGGGTCTCCGGCCCTTAAAAAATTAAAAATCTGATCCTCAGGTGCATCAGGACACCTGACTTGGACTATCTTCGAGCGACTATGAGCGTGTTTAAGGGAATCATATGGATTCATCTTGTGCACTGGAATTACAGATGAACTTTGTGTTTAAGTGTGCTTAAACAGAAGACTGTGATTCATCGTATGTTGCATCAGCAGATATCATAAAAGTGAATAGTTAATGTATTCATCAGTTATCTACAGTTATCATCTAATGTTTTTCCGTGCTGTAATTCAATCAAGTGATATCATTTAGAAAGAAGCTATTCTCCATTTTAGTTTTACTTTGAAAGTATTCTTAGATAGTGTTCAGCCGATTTACGGCAGTTTATTTAAGTGTACGTATATCATGGAACTTTCGAGATCATATGGCCACTTGATGATATTAATCCTGTTTTCTTCATATGTCATGAGGGTTAGTTTTACTTATATCTTATTATTGTTAAATCTGCTGTAATAGTTTAATATGCTTTTATATAAGTTTAAAATCTGTTTGTTGTATAATGTTAAAGCTATTGTTAAACTACATTATTTCTACTTTTGGTTTTTAACCTTTTAAATGCCGCACTATGATTGAAAGATAACACAAACTATTTATTGGTAAAAATCACATTAAAACACAAACATAAGCACTATGAGTAATTTGTTTTTTCAAAAAAATTTTTTTGTATAGGATTTATAACATGTTCCAGAAATGGAACATTGGCGGGAAACGCTTAGTTTTTTCACATGTTTTTATAAAATGTAATTAACGATATTAAATTAAAATCTCTATTTCTATGCCCATTATTTTTAATAAGTATGTACTTATAAAAGTTGTTCAGGAATAACACAGGCTAAGCAGAAAAATAGCCGGGCTTCGCCTGTGGAGCCTTCATTAGGCTCGAGATTCCAGCAAAAATTGTAAAGAAGCGGTAGGAAGTTTTCACAGAAAAAGCTTTGCCAGTAAATTAAAAGTATATATATTATTCAGATTATGAGCAATAATTACTGTATGAAAAAATTGCAATTATTTATCAGAATAGTAAAAAAAAATTATAAAAATAGCATAAAAAAATAATAATGCCTGTACTAAAATTCACAGCATGATAATCATATAAATGAAAGTGTAAAAAATACAAGGAGAAATAATCTCCTAATTTCAATGTTCTACTATCTGTAACAAGATTTTTTTTAGCTTTCTAAATTTATTTTTAGGCATTGCTGTAGAATCAATTGGGACCAATAGATCTTCTTGAGTGCTCCAATATAAATGTTCTCAGAGTACTTGGTGATGTCCACTAAACAACAATAATCCAAAATATTGACCTATATTATTTTCATCTTCAGCTATAACTTCTCCTTTTTGAAATGCATAAAATGTTGTCATATTTGCTACACACAGTAGATATTCTATTAGAAAGAACTTATGAAATATTTCAAGTAGAGATAAAGTAACTAACTCCGGAAAAATTTCAGAAATATTTGCAATGCTTTCAGTTTTTAGAATATTTTTTAGTCTTGCATTTTTTTTTGCAGCGATATTGGATATTTTTCTCTTTCTACATAATTTTTCGCTTCAAATTCAGTCTTCCTTTCGATGTTGAAGGTACTTCAGGATCAAATCTGTCTTTAATAGAAATTTCAATGTCATCTACTTTTTTAGAGCTATTTCAATTTCACCAACTGCTGGAAGAACAGGCTGAAAAATGTCCTAATTTATATTTTCCTCATCTATTAAACACCCATTTATTTTGGAGGTAGTTAACAAAGATCAATGCATTCTTCATCAGAATCATCCGATAATTCATAAAAGTATTCAAGTCCGTCTTCTGATGTACAAAATGGTTTTGAATGAGATATCTCATCTGTGTGACGTATCCTAACTAACTGAAAAACAATTACAGAGGGAAGTAAAAAGAATAAGAATTCCTTATTTTCCGATATAACCTCTCCAATCCTATCTTGGCTCTCAATTCGAGTCATAAACAACGTCTGACTATCAACAAATACATGTGTTTTTCAGCGGCAGCTATGAGCAATCTACTTTAGACCAGAGAACATGCGTGAAAGATGGAGGGAGGCGAGGTGTGCAAGGAAATAGAGAGTAGATCAAAGTCGTAAACATCTTTCATTGACACTTGCTAAAATTCTCATATTCGGAAACTTTTTATCAATATTTATATGCACTGTAATCAAAGAACTTTATTATGTTAAAAAAGAAACCTTTACACACCAATGTTCCATTTCTGGAACATGCAGATTTGTTGCCTAAAAGAAACAATAAAAATATTTTTAATTTGTTAGAACTTATGTTCTACGAATAAAATGATCATTTTTAATTATTCTTATTGAGTTATACAAACATTTGTTAAAATTTGAATTTTATATGAATTTTCGAATTATGTCCGATGAAAAGTCTAAAAAAAGACCGAAATTGTGATTTTCTCTGCTACACACTATTTATTTTATTAATGCAATATCAACGCCAAAAAATCAATCCACACTTTCTTTTTAAATGATAACTTTTATAGAGCAATGCGAATAAAATAGTATTTTTTGCAGAATTTTGAAATTGATGTTCCATTTATGGAACATTGGTGTGTAAAAGGTTAATAAACTTCAGATTGTTTTTAAACTTTCTTTGTATTTATTTCGCCACCATATAGTTTCATAAACTTTTACATTTAGGGAATTAAAAGCATAAGTTTTCATTGTGTACTTTTAAACTCTGTTAACTTAAATTTAATCGCATCAAAATCTAGATACCCTACCTCATGATTTTTTAAACAAGAAAGAAAAATCATGCGTTAAATATAGATTATGAAACACTTTCCAACACTTCCTGAATGCTTTAACAAAACTTCGTTATTTAGGGAAATAAGGTAGACAACTAAGTAAACATTTTAGAAAATGCATAAAAACATTTAAACTGATTTCAGCAGATACCGTCTATAGCCAAGTATATATGCCAATTTTTTTGAACAGCCCTGTATGTGATCTGTAGGTTGATATACACTGGTGGACAAAACTTAAGGACGAGGCACAAAATGCCAATTTTCATTCACGTGAATACTATAAAGGAAGTAATATAATTACTATCCCTGCAGAACAGCTAGTCCATATAACATCTCATTCAGGTCACACATGGTCACAAGAGTCACAGTCACTACGGCGAAACAAAAAATAAAAAATTCCATATGTCTCTTTTATGAGTCTCAAATGACTACTATATTTGACTCCTGACAGGTCACTGTGACTGCTGCTTTGTGGCGAATCACCAGGTGACATTACAATGTTGTTTCACTGAGACACTCGTGTGACTTTCATCTGGAGACTCAATTTCAAAGTCACTGTGAATGTTGCATTATGATAAATCACCAAATAATGTCACATTAAAGTCACATGACTTTGTCAAATGGTGACAGAGACCCTACTGTGAAGTCACCACTGTAAAAAGTCACAATGTGACTTTAATGTGACATTATTTGGTGATTTATCATAATGCATTTTCTCCAAATTTGACTCATCTCCTGCAGTCGCTTGATGTGGCCTTTTTCCGTTCTTTAAAATCCCACTGGAGAGGAGTGTTGTCAAGTTGGGAAAAAAACTACCTCTGGGGTAGTAGATGTACAAACATACCAAAGGACGCAATTCAGCATCTTCTAAAAGAGCTCATATCAAGAACAACCTGATTTTGGGCAATCTGAATCTATCCACTAAATAAAAACAAAGTTTTGGAAGTCTTCCAAAAGCAGTCCTCAAAGAAAACTTAGGATTGATGGTAGAACACGTTCGAAAAGTGTTCTTGGAAGAGTTGAACAAGTAGGGGGGAGAAATAACAAAAAGTTGTGTCACTAGCAATGCAAAAAGTTGAATATCTCCCTAGGCTGAAGCATTAGTGCTACTGATGTCCCAAAAAGCCAACGAAGTGGCGTGCTTATGACGTCTAGAGGAAGTGATGTGGCTACTGCATCTAGTGAAAGCAAAGTGGAGACATTTTACTCCAGTAGGTAAAGAACAAAGAGACAGACGCAATCTTTCAGAAAGGCCTCAAAGTCTTTCCTTAACCTTTTCCATTAGGTAAAGTTCTGAATATGTTTCAGACGTGATACGGCACTTTCTAAGAATTGTTCCTCATCGAATGAAGGGACAGAGTTTATGCTGAACCTTTCATTCCTCTTCAAGGGCACGGGTGTTAGGAAAAAACAATTGAGTAATAGGGGTTTTGGTAAAACCAATTTTGGTGTTTTACCTTTTTTGGCTCGATTGGGAAAACAAAAACAATCCAACTTTTTTTTCAATTTCATATATGGAGCATTCTCACAATCTTTTCACTTTCGGGAATAAAAATCTGGTGAAATTAAACTTTCTAAAATAACATTTTAATCTGCTAAAATAACATTTTAATCTGATAGACGAATGCCTTCATGATTAAAAATAAAGAAAAAATGGTCAGCAGCGAAATTTTTTTTAATTAACTGAGGTTTAAGTTAAACTTGCAAGTTTAATTTTTCTTACCATTTTACTACTATAACTTTCTATTTTCTTCTAAATTTTTACTTATAATGAATTTGCATAGTACCCTCAAGACATTCAAATAAGAAATCATAACAATGTAGTATTTTTAGTACAAAATTTTGATATAACATTGTCTTAAAGGGGTGTTCAAGAAGGGACGGAGGGAAAAAAAAGGAGATGGTATAGGAAAAAAGGGACGATAATGAAAAAAAAAGGGATGGTAAGGATGGGATGATAAGGAAAATTACCACTATCTTTAAGCAAATCATGTTATGACTAAGTGATAGCCACAATGTTCAATGATTTTTTAGAAAGTTATTTACATTGGATTAAATTAAAAAAAAAAATTAATTTACCTCAAAGTGCAGGAATAAACCTTGGGGACGGTAAGACTACCAATAAAGCCACGATGCTTGAAATTGATATTTAAATGCTAATTTAAATTCTGTAATAAATTTCCTGTCAAAGAATTTTAGACATCCTTTCTCTAGTATACTTCTGCATGAGAAAAAACTTGAAAAAATTCTGTGGCTGCATCTGAAGTGATTTTCTGTATAAGTTTAGCAAGAGGGGTGGTAAGGAATCTAAAACCCAGGAACAGAGTTCAAAAAATAATATCAACCATAAAAATGTGTGCAGGTTAATTTTTTGCTACATATTTATATAAAACAATTGTCTCAGTTTCGGAAAAAAATTACATTGAATTACTTTTATTGAAACAATTGTATACAGACAGCTCCAAACTTAAAAATCAGCATCAGGGACACGGGACGGTATAGGAGTTTTCCTGGTATTTGGTAGAACCCCCAACTTATTTATCTTGTTAATATTGTTATGCAATCATGCAATGGGATGTTTTCCAGTATATGAAATAAAAACACAAGAATATGTACTAAAATAAAAATTATTATTCAGGGACTTAAAAGTCAAAAGATTGTGAGAATGCCCCATATCTTGTACACTGTCATTTCCTAAAACATAAAACAGAATTGTATTTCTCATTTAATGTTTCCTCATTTTATATAATTTCATTGTTTGCCTGTAACCTTTTCTTTTTATTAGTTTATAGTCATTATATTGTGCAGTTCTTTTGTTTAGTAAGACTTCGAATAAAATTTCAAAATTATTTTTTAATTGTAAAATTTAAAATCGAATTAAAGGGGATTTGCATTATTTTAAGAGAAAATATGTGTATGAATTATTATGAAAGCATAATTACGATTAAAGATTTGATGCATGTAAGGAAACTGCAAAACACTGTTCAATTCTTTGCAGCAAAGGGGTGGGGGTGGATCAATGGGACAAATCAATGACATAGAAGTATCATTTTTGCAGTTTAAATTGTTTACAGCATAATTTTTAGGGTAGAAATAATTCACGAATTCTTTCTCTTGCATTTCAAGGCGAAAACACACCTGTCGCAAAGTAACCCCACCCAATGGGGTAACTATGTCATCTTTAAACCTAAATTTCTTGGTTGTTATTAAAGATGAAGATTATTGGTGCAATACATGGTTAGGTAGCAATAGGATACATCAATAATATATCAATAGTCAGTTTTGGGTTACTTATAAAACAGACTATCTGGTGTGATTAAAAATTTGAAGTCACAAAGTGCAGTAATACACCTATATTAACATTTATTAAAATGAATATATATATAATTAAGCAGATTGAAAAATAAAGATGACAACATATGTGGTAGAAAGAAAGATGTGCTAATATTTGTTCATTAAACATAAAAGGAAACAAATAAAAATTTTAACATCTGATACTTATAAAACAATATGTAACAATAAAATGAAAACTTATCTTTATTACTTTTATCACAATGAACACCATGACATTTTTAATCCAAGTCGTTATTGATTTATGTATGAAACATGGATTTAGCTGAATAACATGTATATTCCTGAATGCTCCAGAGCTCAGTCGTGAAAGTTTCACTGTAATCTAAACACTCTAAAAATATCCTGATTCATGAAGTCTGAAAAATGGGAAAAGGGGTCAAAGATTAAAGCCTCCAGCCTTGATGTTTATTTCTCCATAAGTTGAAAACTATAAAACTAAAAGCACTTTTATTTAAAGACGAGCAAGTCTGATGGAAGAAAACTTCTGTTGATAAAACACAGCCAAATTTCATCTTGATTCATCCAATAAGCCTTCCAGGAGCCTATTTAAACACTCCAAGAATGTCACTGGAACAAAAAACAAAGGTTTTTATGAAAATGCTCTATCATATAAAAAATTACATAGATTATTGCCACCAATATTAAATTTCCTCTTGAAACATAAGGCCTTAAACTAATAGGTTCTCAAAAGTAGAAGCAGGCATCCCATTCTAAGCTTTTTGTCCAGAACTAATATAAAGATACTCTTCCAAATAAAGCTTGTTTAAAAATGAGCTTCAGGACTAAGAAGGACATCTTCAGCCTTCCAACTTATTGAAATTCACTAGAACTAAAGCATTGTGCTGAAGTATGGAAATCCAGTATATTTATCCAAAATCAGGATTGAGAGATGGTCTTTCACACAACTTGAACTGCACCCACCAGCGACTGGAACAACAGTATGGAAATGTAAAGTCATGACGTCACTTGCCGATAAAAAGCATATGACTGAGCAGAGAGTGCCATATAGTGGCAACTGGAAATACTGCTTGAGGCCGTGGAAACATTAAGCATGGGAGAAAGCAGAAGATATTGCAAGTAACACAAATATGTGCTATAAATGAAAAAAGAATTTAATTAAAATGAACATTGAGCGATAAGAAAAAGTAAAGATATTGCTAATAAAAAGTAACTTTCTAAATAAAATTATTTTAAACATAATGGAAGTTACTTAAACAAATTAGTATATGTAAACAGTGACAGTGTGAAGACCTGAGGTACTTGCATTTCTAACAAGCTTCTCCATTTTAAAACCAAAGATTGTGGTACTTGAATATAATTTGAGTAGGTGAAGCTTTCTCATAAACTGTATGTAGTTTAAATATAATTTGATCTGGAGCAATAGAACACTCTCCAAAGCCTTCTGAAGTGAGCAACATATTTTCTAAGAACTCTCCCCCCTCCCATCCTCCCCTCTCTCTGTATGTGTGTGTGTAATTAAAATGAAATCATATGTAGGTCATTCTCCAAAACGTGTATCATTCCAGTCACACAAAGCCTTTTTCAGTATTTGACATGAACATTTTTGAATTAATTTGTTTTCTATTGAAAGTGAAATAAGACTAAATGTGTTGTGTGCATATGTTTTTTATAATTACTTTATATTTTTTGTTTCTTAGTACACAGTATATGAGATCTCACCTCCATGTCATGTCACATACCCAATGTTACTAAGGAAAATGTTTGATGATTTTCTTTAATTGAAAACAAAATAGTTATATAATTATTATTCTAGCTACTACTATCTCAAGAACAAAGTAACTTAGTGTAGTTACTTTCTTTGTATTTTTGTTTGTTTTCTGAGTACGGAAAGGGGGTGTCGTACAATAAATTCTCGCCTCCGTGAACCAAACATTAAGTTGCATTTTCATGTTAAAAAATGGCAAAATTATCATCAGATTTTGTTTCCCATGATGTTAAAGTTGGCCAGTATGTTTGCTGTTGTTAAATTATAAGTCAGAAATTTGTTTTTATAGTCAGGTATTAGATTTTGTTATAAAAAAGCAACCATGGCTATTCGAGATTCTCACATCTGTGAACCGAAAATTTCAAGGTGACTAAATCAACACTAAGGTACTAAATCAACACTAAGGCTTATACAGTAGCCTCCCTCTTAACTGGCCTCCTCTTACCAGAACTCTTCTTTAACCGGCCGACTTTTTTTTTCCAACATCAGGCAAAATTCAGGATTGACAGCCTCAGGAATTCAGCTTACGCTTTCGAGTTGAAGTGCGATCCCGAGGAGAAGGATGCAAAATTCAGAAAAGAGAATGTCGGTTCTAAATGGATACTCGCCAGTGTTGAATTCAGGGCTTGAATTCAGTGTTGAATTCATAAGAATAATTCATAGTAAGGATGTGTGATTTTGTTGAATATCCTCAACACTAAGCCTAAAAGTGACAATGCTAAGTTCCTTATAACATATAAAAAAACAAGTGATTAAAAGAAATTAAGATAACTAGGGAATAAATGAAAATTCAGCAAAAGGAAATAATAAACATAAAGATATATAAAAATCGCCACAAAAAAAAAAAAAAAAAAAAGTCAAAGATGTAACCAGAATCAGATCGACCCCATATGCCATTGACAGGCAAGTTAGCATGTGTCATGTTACAGAAAGAGTAAAAACTGATAAGGATAAAAGAACATATGCTGCCACTAGAAATGGTATAAATAACTTACATTACATGAATGTAATCTAAAAGGAGTTGGTTTTAAAAATTGTCAAATGAAATTACATTATAAAAAAATATGTGAAAAGAGGATAAAAGAAGTATGAGACATAAAAAAGTATAAGAAAATTTCATTATTGTTAAATAATAATAATTATTAAAAATATTAAAATGTGTTAATAATATTATTAAATATATTAAAAAGGATACAAGTTTAGCCAAGAATAAGGTGCCATATGTAAGATATTGTCTGATAAATAAATGTGTAAATGATTAACTTTTCTTATATATAAAATGTTTCAAACTTTTTTAGCAGTCCCTGTCTCAGCCCTCCTTAATGATATTTCAATTTTATAAGTTTTTTTTAAACATACTTGTATATGTTTTGTAGCTTTTTTTTTAAATTTTTTATAATTTTTTCAGCATTCTACACCCAGCCTCTATAATATTTCTTCTAATATATAATAAATGTCCAAACTGATAACAAAAAATGTATGTTTAATGCTTTACCTGTGATAAAATGAGAGAAGGGATAATTACTTAACAACACTGTTTTAAATTAAATTGTACCTGATATGTTTGGAAGAACATACACATTCAATTCCTTGTCGCACTTGTTGTAAGCATCTGTTTCAAAGATTTTTATAATGGTTTATACATCAATTTTAAATTGAATAAATTCCTTTATAATTTATATATTTACATTTATTGATGGTAATTTGTAATGGTTTATATACAATATAAAACTCTGTTTGGTGTCGTGGCTGGTGGCATTCGTACTTAAAGAAAACACAGTTTGTTCATACATTTCTTTATTGGGCGTAAAGACATCTTAGCTGGAGTCGCAGCCATCCAAGGTGTGCCTGCCAGCATCAATTCAAGCAGCTCCAGTCCCGTCTGTTCACAAGGCGGGACTGTTCACATAGCAATCTACGTGAATTTAAAGCTCTAAGAGAAGATTACCACTTGGCGAAACTAATTTATTACACTTTATAGCCCAAGACTGTTTTATATTAGATACTCCCGAGTAATCTAGGATAATTGGCTTTCAATTTAGTGTAAGTTACATGTTCATGCTCTCCGAGACTTAAAAGTTATAAATACTTGATAATTGGGCCATGTGTTATGAGTTACTTCTGAATTTAATTGGGATTTGCAGTAGCAATTAAAGTATGATGTTTGAGAAGTGTCAAGACATCGAACATATGTCTGCACTGATGATTCTCGAAAATAGGCTATACTTGATAATATCTCTTATGGGGTTCTAAAGATTGGAAGTGCTACTTGAGGCAGATATAGAAATTGAGTTAGCAACTAAGGGGAAGTATACTAATTGAAAAAGGTTATAGAGCATCTTATTAATTTTATAACATATATATATATATGTGTGTGTGTGTGTGTGTGTGTGTGTGTGTGTGTGTGTGTGTGTGTGTGTGTGTGTGCGCGTGCACACATGCATGTGCATATATGTGCTTATATACTTATATTCAGTATTTTATTAAAATATTAACTTTTATTTCAGACAGTTGGAAAATGATATAGATGCTGACTTTGGCAAGGATGAGGAATTTTCTGTTTTAAAAGGACAGTGCTTTGATTTTGATGACAGAGAATACACATATAGATTTTGTCCATTTGATAAAGCTAGTCAAATTTCAAAATCAGGAGGGGGTGATGTAAATTTGGGGTAAGTTTGTACTTACTAATTTATGTAAATATAGTTGATCATGAACTAAGTTTTACTCTCATAAAAAAATAAAAAAAAATGATATATTTTACAGTAGCTATATACATTTATGGTTCTTATGAAAATAATTCTACCAGAATGTTTACGTTTGAGTTAATTAATGATGTCAAATTAGTGTTTTACTTCCCGATTTTTGATCATCTTTAGAGTAGTAGTATTAGATAAATGCATATGTTCTCACATTTTGGTCTAACTTCTTTTGACTAGAAATATATCCTCTCCCTTCTTATACAAAAATTTATAATTCTGGCAAATATGTAAGTGTATGTTGTCTTTCAAATCTTTCTTAATCTCTTGAATATAAATCTAAAATATATATAATCTATATATATGATCTAAAATATATCTCTCTACAATTTGAGTTTTGACCTGTAAAGGTAAGTCTATTCCAGTTATTGGCAGATATGTGAACTTGTAGATTTTTGCTCCACATCATTGGGATATGGTAATTTAGTAGAACTCACAAGTTGAGATAAAATCTTTATCATCTTAATGAACACCTTAATAAAATTAAATATGAAATATTTTATTTAAATAAGCTTTCTTTTGAAATTGTAATTGCTTGAATTTGAGTTTGGTTTTATAAACCTTTATATATTCCATAGACAGTGAAAGATGACATGAGTTAAAGGCTTTTTGAGAACCTTGTGTTATGCTAAATCCTTAAAATGAACAGCAGTCAGTCTAGATTTTTCTCACAGTCCTGTTTTTGTAAAACTGAACATTTTTGAAATGAGAAAAAAAAAAAATCTTAAATGTAATTTTTCTGGAGAGCTCTAGTTTGATGCAAAATTTTCTGAAGGGCTCTGTTTTAATATGAAAGGTTTTGTAAAAGGTCCTTTTGCAGGACCTGAATTCTTCCTAAACAGAATGCTGATATGTGTTAGATTATATATTTCAACATTTCCTGGGTTTTATTTATTATTTATTAAAGGCATAGAAACAAATTTATCATTTTAGTTATGCAGCACAGGGTTAGAATTCAAAATGAATGTTATTGAAGGCTTATTGATGTAGCCCTGGTACCTGTTGTGCATTTTAAAATGCAATAAAAACATTATTTTCCCCATTCTAAGAATGCATATAAGAGGAAATATGCCATTGCATATTAATTTTAATGTAATTTTTGGCAAGTTCAGTTTTAGTATAAAGCTTTATATATTTATTCATCCATGATATTCATCATTTTATCCCTTCCATATATGTGTATACTAATAAAAGAAAGTTTCGCTCTGTCTGTGCATGTGTTTGTGTGCGTGAAAAATTAGTATGTATATATAAAAGGTTAGTTGGGGTAACTGGACCCACGAGGTAACTGGGACATAGGCTATTTTATAAAAAACTGTTGATGTTTTTTAAGTTTTAGTTTTTGTGAACAATGCACCTTAATCTCTACTTCCTAAAACAACATGTGTCAACTCAATCATAACTCTCACTTTGCTGTGATAGGTTGTCAAAAATTTACGTTTCTTTTTTTAAAAACAACATCAATATGGTTGAACTTCCTCGGCTTTTTATTAAAATACTATAAGTACTTTTATTAAACAATCTATTTTTTTAAAGATTAGACATATAACCACATTGATATTATTAGGTATCTATACATATATAATTCATGTTTCAAATGTAAGCCCGATGTCCCAGTTACCCCTAAAATTTTTCAAGAATTCCACAAATTGTCATTTTTAATTTTTTTTTTTTAAATTTTCATTTTTTATTGATGCTTTAGTTCTTCTTGGATAACCACCAGAACGAGCCTATACCATGATCAAAAGAAGTATCAAAATCGAAGCATTTTTTCCAAATCTACTCGTTGATACTCACTAAATACTAACTTTCTGAAAGTCAGTTAATAAAAAAGGACAATTTGTATAAAATCCCTTATCATTCAGCTGCTTTTAGAGAACAACTAAAAATTTGCTCACTTTAACGCCGATATCTTTCTGAATTTTTACGATATTTGACTAGATTTTTTTTAATAAGTTGCTCCATAGAGTTGACTATTAAATTATGTAAAATGATCCTTGTTATCGTTCACGCATGCACAGATAAAAATTATTTCATACAACTGCTCATATTTCCTAAAATATTTAATATATTTATATTCCAATTGCACTATATTGTTTCTACTATATTTTGTCAATTTTTCTGAAACTGGCATTAAATTTGGTTGAAAACCCTGCATGTTATAAGCAAAAAACATGCAAGAATTTTTAAATTTTTTTAAATAAATCGCTATATCTCTATTAATATACGTGCTATTCTTACACAAAAGAATACACATATTTCACAATGTCTGTTTATTTATATTCGGTAGAGGTAGATCATTTTGTGCATTTTATTTTACAGGGTGATCCCAAGTATTGTTTTTTTTCTTTCATTTTTTGTTGGCCCCCTAATTGCCCCCCTTAACAAATCGACATTGCTAAATATGAGGTCATACCTGTTCTTTTTAATCCTGAAATTCCAGAAGAAGAATGTCAAGTATATTTCTAAATATTCGAAAAAATGTGTAACATTGAAAAAAGCCAGTCATTAATGGCAATATAGTGTATATATATATATAATATGTACAAAATAATATTTTATTTCAGAAATTTGAAAAATGGAAAATATCCACCAGTAACTTTTTATTTTATCAAAAAACTGATTTTTATATGGGAAAAGAAAAATTTTTTTTGAATAAAGCCATAGTCAGACATTATAAGGTATCTCGGAATTTAAAAAATTATTTGAGGTAGGGGTTTGAGAATTGGTGCATACACGCAAAATAATATTCTATTTCAGAAATTTGAAAAATCAAATTCCACCTGTAACTTTTCATTTGATCAAAAAACTGATTTTTATAAGAAAAAGGAATGCCACGGTTTGCCCCCATGATCATCATTAGGGGCTTAGTTGCCTCCCTGGGGGCACTTTTTAACTTTTTCTGACCCCCCTCGTGATATACCATTGGGCAGCCTTTTGACCACTTTTTCATATTATGTATCCCCTCCCCTCTTTTGCTCCATATCAATTTTAAATCCTTGGTTAAGTAATTTGGCCCCTAATTACCTGACCCCTTTATATCACGTCTTCTTTAAAACTTGACGAAAGGTATAACTCGTTATGAGAGAAACTGTTTCTGTCTTCCCTTTGCCCCCCCCCCCCCCCCAAAAGGGGCTTGGTTGCCCATCCCCACCACGAGGCGATATTACAACCAATGGATATACACAATTGGCAGGGAATATACATTATAGCTTTACATGAGAAACCGTGTGTAATACAGGTCAGTGGAGATTCCTAAAATGGGCCACTTAAGGCCCTGCCCTACCTTTCACATTTAATTTCTTAAAATTAAATTTAATAACTTTTATTTAAGAAACTACTTTCAAAATCGTATGCACCAGAAATATAGCTGGCCCCTTCTATAGTTGTGTACCAGATGTCATCAGTCACTCTTCAGCTACCAATTGCATGCTCTCCAAGAATGAAAAAACCAGAGTGACCATTTCATTCATACAGCTGTATAGCGTTTTACAGCGTACCCACAAATCTTGTACCAGATTGCTATTCATTGTCAAGCAAGGCTATTGATACGGGGAATTTGCCATAGTGTAGTAAATGATTTTTTAAAATCTGCTAACCCTGTATATTAACTGGTATGTCCTCAAGCAATTGATGAGTTTTACTCATCTGAACAGAAAGTTTTTTTTTTTGTCATGTCAGTTTTTTTTTTCAAATAGTGCTAAAAATGTTGGGATTTATTTTGTGGTCTCTGGAATAATAAAAAAGACTGGATTTTGTTATCTCTGAAAAAATTAAAAATCTTTTGAAAAATTTTAAATTTAAGCTTTAATATGTAATGTGTGATTAAAAGTTTAATAACCAGATGCAATATTTGTGTATGTGAATTTTAAAATGTATCTCCAAATTGTTTCCGTTTATATAAGTTTGCGTAATTCCTATTAATCAAACATGCAAAAACTTTCATATGATTTCAATTGATTTTAGCAATAGATTGAAAATTAATATATGTTATAAAGTAACATTGTATAATATGTATATGTATGTAAGATTGGAAAGTGTTCCATAGGAAAAATCATGTATAACATGAGAAAAGTTTTCCATTTTTTTCTTTCAAAAGCTGTCAGTTTTTTGCACACACTACAGAAAATTCATGTCCCAGTTCTGCCTATATATATATATATATATATATATATAACCATTAATTAAACATAACCTACCACCGTCAATTATTATGAATTAAAGCTGTAAGTATAAAAAAAAAAAAAAAAAAAAAAAAAAATTATTATAAGAATTATTATGGAAGAAAAAGAAAAAAGTGGACACCGACAAAAATTGAAAAGCTTATATATTGAATTACGTTATCAAGGGCACAGAATTCATGATATAAGCAAAATGGTTGTTTTCTGTGGGAAAAATAAGCTAAAGCTATATATATATAAAATATGTTTATATTTTCTGTTATCCAGAGAGTATGCCTCTATATGTGCATTTTCATTCTTTATTGCATGAAAAGTAAAAATGCAGATGCATATTGTACAGGAGGTTTATCAGGAAGCTAGTGCAATCTATTTACAATGCTTTAAAACATTTTTTCAGCATAATTAGCATGTTGGAGTGCTGCAGTTTACAAAATTCCAGGCTGTTTATATATTTGCATATTTTTTTATGCATACTACAAAATATCCGGGTCGGCCCTGCCTGTATATATACAGTAGACTCCCTTAAATCTGCACAACTTGGGACCAGAGGCTGTGCGGATTTTAGAATTTTGCAGATTTCTGGTCATTGATTTGTTTTCATTTTTGAAACATTAATTTGGTTGGTAGTTAAGCAAGATAAATTATAATGAATGCTTACAATAAAGTGAAACATTAAAATAAGTAAAATATTAAAATAATTTATTAGTTTAAAAGTTAGTAATTATTAAAATAATTATGTAAAATAAAAATTTAGAAAAATATTAAATTATTACCGATGAAATCGATTCAATTCCAAAAGTCCTATGCTTCTATCTAATGGTAAAGCGATAATAAGATCGGTACGTCATTATTCGTTGTTAGCACTACGTGGATGGTTTTACATGCAGAGAATGGCAAGGCTTAGCGATGTTTATGAAGTAAACATCCCAGAAATAAATAGAGATATTTAAAGTTAAAGACTGCTGAGAAAAAGGTAAGTTACATATTTAAATAAATAAAGATGAATAAAAGTAAATTATTAATGTTACTATAGTTAAATATAATATGTATAAAGTAGACTAAAGACCAGTATTTCAAACTTGTGATGACATAAGAAATAGGGAAAGAAGCGAGGAGAACAGTGTTAATGCTATTACCAGTATATATAGCTTATTGCATTCTCTGTAACTTTTTTTATTGTTAGTTTGAGTCTTGAATGCTTTTCTTATACTGCTTTGTATGTTTATAAATAAATTTGTCCATAATTAAAAAAAAAAAAAATCTGCAAACAATTTTAAAATAGTGTTCTGGTTCGTGGATTTTTCAATTTCGAAGCTTGGAATTTTTGATATAGATATGCTAATTTATATCAAAAGTAAAGTAAATTTATTTAGTAATAAATCAACTACAATAGCCAAAAGAGAATTATTAACAAAAAATTTAGTAAAATAAACATTGCGGTAGTCGCTGATTTCGGCACCATCTTGAATTTTGTTCCTGCAACTTAACTGTAAATTTCATTCTTTACATTTGAAAAAATATGCGGATTTTAGGCGTTCATGGATTTTAAGGTCACAGATTTAAGGGAGTCTACTGTATTTATATTTGCTCTACTATTCCTGTTTTTCATACTTTACTGCATGAGTTGTAGAAATGCATATATATGTTGTACTTGTGGTTTATCAGAAAGCTAGTGCCATTTATTGACACTGATGTACTCCTGAAAAGGTTAATGTCACAATACCATGAAAATTCTCATTTCCATGCCACTATTATAATGTTCTGATTTCTCTTTTTCAATTTGTTTTTTAATGTTTTGAAAATCTTTGCAGTCGCTGGGGAATGTGGGCTGGACCAGAGAATGACAAATATTCTAAAATGAAGTATGACAATGGTCAGACATGTTGGAATGGCCCCGCAAGATCTGTAATGGTAAAAAAAATTTAATTATTTTTGTATCAGGGATTCTGCCTTCTGGCAGATTTCTGCTTTTCTTGTTTTTGTAAAAATCAATCGGTGATCACGAAAATTGCAAATTTTGTTGAATGATTGCAGAATAAAATCAAGTTTTGTCAAATGTACAGGAAGAAAATTGCAAATCACGTCAATCAATCATGGAAAAAATCATAAATTTTGTCAAACATTTGTAGAAATTAATTGCTAATTTCGTCAAACAATCACAGAATAAAATTGTGAATTTAGTCAAAAAATCATAGAGAAAAATCACAAACTTAGTCATACAATAACAGAATAAATCATTAATTTCGTCAAACACTCATGAATAAAATCGAGAATTTCATTAAACAATAACGAGAAAAAATCGCAAACTTCATCACATAATCAAGAATTTTGTCAAACAATCGCAGGGGAAAAAAAAACTGACTTCGTCACATGATCCAGACCTGCCAACTGCTACGAAAAAATCGTAGTTGTTACGATTTGGAGCTATAAACTACGATGCTACGAAAATCGGTCTTAAACTACGATTTTTTGGCAAATAACAGAAACGTATTTTTTTCTGTTGCGATTTTTAATTCGCGCAGCATTATTTTCATCAGTGATTCTGTTCCGAAATTTTAAAGCATTCGGTTCGGAAAGTTTTAAAATATTGGTCATTAGTCCGAAACTCCGGACGTTAAAAAATGCTCAAGGGGGGCGGGAAATCTGGGCTGCAAAACAAACTTCTTAGCATAAAACCCTCTTAAGGGTGTATTAGAAAAAATATTTTTCCACCCTCAACAGCTCGAAATTTTCTGAGACATTTTCAGACTCATTTATAAAAGTAAAAACATGAAACTTGCTGGGGTGATTTTTGAAGAGATGTAAAAGAGGCCGTGTGATTTCATTTTTCACTCAATTAATTAGAATTTGATTAATTAGAATTTTTAAACAATTATTTTCTCTGTATGACCATTTTTTTCATTCCCAGTTCTCCCGCTTCCGAAAATTTGGGTTCAAAACGCCAACTTTGACAGCATTTTTTACTATATTTTCTGCATTTATCAAAAAATCGAGAAGCACAGCACATTATGTAGTTTCTAAATAAGAGAATTTCCCAGTTTGATGCGTTTCAGAGCACAAATGAATTTAAAAATGAATCTGAAAACAAGCAGTTTGGATCGGAATACACCCTTAATAGATATTTATCATGTGTGAATCGTATTTCTGTAAATTTTTATATCAGGAATTCCCTTCTTTAGAAACAGGGGCCCCATTTCAAGAGTTTCTTGAGGGGGGGGGGGGGGGTCTTGAGGGTTAGGGTTTAAAATATTGTGCAGAATCGTGCGATTTGCACACAGAAAGGGAGTCCTGTATAATGAAAAAGACTGTGCAGAACTCCCCCCTTCAAAATCTTCCACAGACCTATGATTCTTCTGCGAGTATATTTTAAAATTTCTTGGAAGTCCGCGAATTTTTTTATTTTATGGAATTCCCTAAATCAATTCGTGAATCGGTCGCGGAAAAAAATTGAGAATTTCTTTAAACGATCGTGGAAAAATACCTGGTATTTTGTCAAATATCTCAGAAACAAATAGTAATTATCTTCAATTGTTTGCTGAATAAAATCGCTACTTTCGTAAAGAGTTCAGAAAGAAATTGCGAATTTCGTCAAAAAATTGTGCAAAAAATAATCACGAATATCGATAAACTATTCAGCGAAGAATATTACAAAATTTCGTCAAAAGGTCTCGGGAACGAATAGTGAATTTTATTAATTAGTCACAAAAAGATATCGCAAATTTTACCGATCGGTTGTGCGAAACTCTTGCGAGTTTTGCCGATCGGTTTCGATAAACTATCGCGAATTTGGACAAATGAACGAGTGAAAAAAATTAATTTCGTCAACTGGTCACAGAAGAAAATAAATTTCGTCAAAGGATTGCGGTAAAAACGTGAATTTCGTCAAACTATCTAGGACAGAAAGCGCAAATTACGTCAAAATATCGCGGAAAGAAAACGCAAATTTCATCGGAAGATCGCAGTAAAAAATGCGAATTTTGTCAAAAGTTCGCGGTAAGATTGCGGATTTCTCATTTCAGTAAAGAATCGTAATACAAAAACGTGAATCACGATTATGGGGGGGAAATTGGGAATGTATTGAAAAGATCGCGGAAAAAAAAATTAAAAAATCGTGAATTTCGACAAAATTTACAGCACTGGGGTAAAAAAAATTGGAACCAGGCTGCTTTTTTTAGTAATGTCAAATAAAAAAAGCTTCAAAGAGAGAAGAAACCCTAAAAATCATATAAAATATTTCAGGACAAAAAATTTACTATTTTAAATTGAAAAAAAAAAAAAAAATGAAACCTTATTCCTTTTATGAATGTCAAAAAATGGCCGCTAAATACCAAAAAACCAACCAACCAACCTCCAGATTAATTTGAATTTTCTGTGCTACGATTTCTTATTTTCAAAGGTTGGCAGGTCTGCATGATCGCAGAAAAAATCGCGAATTTCATCAGGAGATTGCTTAAAAAGTCATAATTTTCATAGTTGTTCATGGAAAAAATCGTAAATATAAACCAAGTTATGGTTTTCTGTACATATAAAAATAATAGTTAACTATTTAATATCTATGTTATTTGCTTCTGATTAAAATACACGAAAAACAAACTCTATATTTGGGTGAAAGAATGTTAATGTAGTATAAAACTGCACATGTTGACAGGTAGTTGTTTTCTTCAACTCAACTGTGAAAATTACTAAAAAGTTTGACTTTGAATAAAAATATGGCTGATTAAAAAGAAAATATTTATTCAACTGCTTTAAACATTTATAAAATATGTACTCTGCAACCTGTAAAGGTATAAAACTAAGAAAACTTATAACATTGTGCTGCACTCAAAGTAAAACAAGCAAAAAGAGAGTGCAGACTAGCTTTGCAAAAGTATTTATCTGTGCTAGAAAGCAGTTTAAACCATGCACAGTAATATGAAAAAATATTACTGTGCAAAAATATAATCAGTAATGGCTTGTGGCAATGCCACTATGTACATACTGAAATACACTTCCTACAACAATAATAAATAGAAGGAACTAGAAACGTGTGTTTGTCTATATTAAAATAGTGTGCATCGGTAATAGTATGATTGCGATCAATGTGCTGAAACAGGTAAAATAAAGTGTACGTCTCAGTGTTGCAAGATCTAAGAAAGAAATATGGGAAAGATAAACTTTCACATCTAAATTTTTTCAATAAAAATGCTATATATTTATTACAAAAAATATTATAAAATATTTTAACAAAGAAATTTGTCAATGTATTTATTTTATATTCAATACAATATAGTTCACAAAATTCAAGAATAAATGTGAAAAATGTAAGTTTTATTTCCACACGTAAATTTTTCTTTTTTATTTTCTGAGTGGTATCCTGTTTTATGTAAACAAAGTTGTATTTTTCTTCAATATTTCTTCACTTACAATTATATTTCTATTTATAGGTTTTATTGCAATGTGGACTAGAAAATAAACTTCTAGCATCAAGCGAGCCAAATAGATGTGAATATCTTTTCGAGTTTAGTACACCAGCTTTATGCAAATTAGACGAAGATACTCAATCAGTTCATCAACATACAGAATTATAGACAATTTAAAAGTTTAGTTTTTAAACAAATTTTCACATCTATTTTTGATGCTTTTCTAACAGTGGATTGTAAGACACATTTTTCATGATGTAGTTTGAATTGATTTAAGAAATTTTTCTTTTGCCAGAGACATATTAGATATATTTAACCCTCTGACTGAGAAACCCGTGTTAACATGTTCGCTGAACTGTAGTTTTCACTGCAATTCATGCATTATTTAAATTTACATAATTTTACAAATTTTGCTGTCTTTTCAATCATTGAGTCATGGTTAATACTCAAAAGCAATATCTTCAAGTACTCAATTATGTTTTTTAATATGTTGATATAATTGTCTTGTTTTAGCATTAAAATATATATATATATATATATATATAGCGAAAACAACATTGCAATTTTGCCCCTTTTCTGGGCAGTCAGAGGGTTAAAGTGTGATACTAAATGTTCACCTATAACTGTTCATATTGAATTTTCTATTAAAATGTTTTTTCAACAGAAATATATTTTCATACAAAATATACAACTCTAAAAAAATATATATTTATTGCTTTGTTTTATTTATGTATGCACATTTTTTTTTGTGTGTGTATATAAATACTTTTTAAATATGTTACAGTATATATATTTTTTAAGTAGGAGTTTAACTTTTTTCCAAATAATGTGTAAAGTAAATGAATTAAAAAAAAAAAAACCATAAACAGTGGCTTTTCAAATAACATTCTAGTCTCTTGGTAAAAAAATTTAAATACTCAAAGAATAAGAAAAACTTCATGAATAAATGTCCTTTTCCATGAAATTTATCATTTTTATATTGTTTATCGAACTTGTGTTGCACTCACTTGATTTATATGTATAAATGCTCAACAGATATTAAAAATGCATGAATAAAGGTACTTTATGTATGAAATTTATTATTTCTATGTTTTTTAGAACTTCTATTATACTCAATATATATATAATTTTAATATACTCAGTTTAAAGTAGACTCCCTCAAATTCACACAGCTTGGGACCAGAGTTTGTGTGGATTTCTGGTCATTGCTTTGTTTATATTTTCTGAACAGTAATTTCAATGTAATAATGCAATTAAAATTATAATGACATTTGACGTCCACCGAAGTGGAGAATGCTTTGGGGCTTATAGCTACAATGACTGTCGCCTCGAATGATCCTTATTATACATAGAAACAACAACAAGTCGCAACAATTTTTATTTTCCATTACATATATAACTACAATGGGACATTCATAATTACATCCATGTCTTACCCAGGGACTCGAACCTGGGCCCTCGGGGTGACAGCAGCCTCCGCTTACTGACCATGCCACAATTATAATGAATTCTTACAATATAATAAAATATTAAAATAATTAAGTAAAGGTCAAATAAATAACTAATGTGTAATTAAACATGCATAATAAATAAGATACATGTATTTTGAATTATTCAATGAAACTTGCCTCATAAAGGTACCCTATTAATTCACATAAAAATTATAAAGTAACAAAGTTTTATTTCAGGTTTAGCCAGTCTTAATAACCACAAAAGTTTGATTAATACTTAAATATATTTGGTAAAAGAATATGATTACCAGTGATATCAGCAATATCTTGATTTTTTTCAGAAATTAATTTATACTTAATTCATTTTTAAAAAAAAGGGAGTTCAGTCATAGCAACAAGAATTGCATACCTACAGAATGATATATAAATATAAATATAAATCTGTAATTTTACCCCTACATCTGAAATTTCATTGTTTACATCTGTGACGGTGTGCATATTTTAGGGTTGTGGATTTTAGCAAGTCTACTGTATATATATATAAAAAAATAATGAATTCATATTATGTATGATTTTCTAGAACTCATGTAGCATTTACTTTTCTTTTTTTTTATGTAAATACTCAAATAATATAAAAAAAATGAATAAATTTATTTTATGTATGAAATTTATTTTTATATTTTTTTTAGAACTGTTGCACTCATTATTAGTTCTGTTTTCTATAAATACTCAAATAATAATAATAATAATAATAATAAAATCATGGGACATTAAAATTTTTTGAATAAAGATTATACTTTGTGTATGAAATTTATTATTTCTATGTTTTTTAGAATTTGTATTGTACTCAATTTTGTTTTTTTTTAATATAAGATACTCAGACTATAAAATAAATAAAAATCATGAATTTATTTTATGTATGAAATTTATATCTATTTTTTAGAACTTATGTAGCATTTACTGTGGATTCTTTTTCCTATAAATACTCAAATATTATTAAAAAAATCATGAATGAATTTATTTTATGTATAAAATTTACAATTCTTGTATTGTTTTTAAAAGTTCTATTGTACTCTCTTTTTCTTTTCTAAAATTTTTAATTGAAAATTCTGTTAGATATTGTTGTTTGTTGCAGAGACTAATACTTTCCATGAAATATTTTGTGGAAATGTTAAAGGAAAAACAAGTTTAAAAGTGTGCTTATTAATCTGCAAAATTTTGAGTCCAGTGTAAAGTTGCATTTGCGCTTCAAACTTTTTACTTAAGTTATCTAAGATTTGCATTACCAAGCCACTGACAATTGTTTGAATCTTATCGAGTTTAGCTCTTTAATAATACTAGTTGTGTGGCAACTGATGTTTGAATTCCATGAGATCATTTGATTCTTTTGGGGAAAATGAAATCTAAGTTATTGTAAGTTTAGAGGGCAATTATAGTATTAATTTTATTAAATACAATATTTCAAATAATAAATTATATTTACAATTTAAGTCAAAAGCCTTCCCAATAAAAATGTACATATTCTATAACTTTATTTGCCAAAAGCTTTTCGTTCCTTCAAGGTTTGGCTTTTAATTTTGGAGCTGGCAGAAATGACGTCATTTGGGTAAACTTATACAAATATGACTTTGTTTTGGTGAATTTATTCAAAGCATTTTATATTTATGAATTAAAATAAATGCTTAGAGAAATATAATTTTTCTCACTAAAGCATTTTGTTTTTAATGTTCTTGTGAAAAATTTTAATCGCCATCTTAAGAAAATAGTTGAAAATCTGTTTTTCTATTTTGAATTAAAGTTATGATGTATTATTTTTTTTTACACCAGTGGAATTTATCACCATGTTCCAGTTGATTTTTCTCTTCCTAAAATAAACTGATTCCTGGAGCTTGAATATGTGAAAATAAGTTTATATTTCTTGAAGAATACAACTCAATCACAATGTTATTTTCACTGTCTATTCAAATAAAAGTTAATTTCGATTTGAAAATGATGTCAAACAAACAAATCTAATAATCTTTATCGTTTTCCCTTTTCTCTCTTTTATCCACAAAAATGAAGCAATGTAGTTGCCATCATTACAGAAATGTCATTAAAAATTATGATAAAATGTATATCTCAAAAACTAATTCAAATTTTAAAAGTCAAAGATCATTTTTGACATCCCCAAATCCATGTAGATAACTGGTGTTAATTTGGTCGCCTAACATTCCATATTCTAAGAGGTTAAGCTGTGAAATACAGACAGTCACTTTTTAATGTAATAGCTTGATGAAGTTTTAATTTCGTTATGAAAAATTAGCCTGAAACAATTGCTGAACTATTTATATTGTTCTAAGTGCAAATGCGTTTCTTTCTTTGTAATGAAGCCTGCACACGATGGAGATAGATTAAAAAAAATCATGCTTGAGAATTATTTTAAAAGCCATAATAAATCAGTAAGTTAAGATACAGATTTCAAACAAATTGCATTTGAAAGTAGATTTTTTTTGCGTATATGATGATGTAAAAATTGAAAATGTGCAATGTTTAGAAATTGAAAAATATTGCAAAACCAAAATTTCATCATCAAGTGTTGCCATTCGCAAAATGGCATCAGTGTTATGCATGGACACGTTTGTCCTTTATAATATAAAATATCCTGACAACTCTTACTCAACTCTTCATACAAATATGAAACTTTATGTAAATGCAGCCTAAGATATTACAGATAAAAATTGTTTGAAGCAGCATTATGCAATTTTGATATTTTGCTTTTATTTTTCGAATTTATTTAACTTGAAAAGAACCATTCTTTTACATTGTAACTTAATTTTAATTAAAGTAACATATAATTAAGCAGTCATTTTCTCATAATCATGTAATTAGTTTTCATATTCTGAATGAGTTTTTCTCTGATGTACAGTTGGCCAGAAAAAAAGAGAACAAACACCCCATATATTTTAATCGCCAAATTGCCTCAGAGGAAATAGCCATTCAACTATTAATTGTGGGGTTTTTCAATTTATATCTAAAAATAGGTTTAAGGAGTCATCTTCATAACTGAAATTGTGCCAAAGTCTGAAATTTCTTATATGACTACCTAATTTTGATGACATTTGGCTTTTTCTGCAAATTTTATATTAGGATACCAAATGGGAAATCAATTATGTAATTAATTAAATTAATCAGTCAATTAGTTAAGAATTATGAAGATTTAAAGCTTGGAACTTGTAATTTTAAATTAATTGTAAAACAGATTACCATGTAAAAAGAGCAAATAAAGCCTTTGTGCAAGAATATTAAAAAGCAGAAAACGAACATTTAAAAATGCACAAATAATACATGAAAAGCAACAAACAACTGTTTCGAATCTACTAGCGAGATTCTTCTTCAGTGCGAGTTAGGGCAAGGCACAGCGTGCTAGAAAAAGCAATGCTGAGCAAAATGACAGACACGGCTTATATACCCGATGCAGGTAGCGAATGTGCCAAAAACAACCAATGAAAGAGAAGCAGATGAAACGACTGACTGGACAAGTAGTGACATTTACCGGAGAATGCGAAAAAAAGAAATAAAAAAAAGAGAAATTAAATTAATGCTTTCCAAATACTTGGAAAATCAAGAGTGCTAAATAAGTCATTGACTAAAGAGTGAGAATTTTTAATGATGTGTTAAGCTTTCCAAAAATTAAGATCAAGGTTAGAACATTTTTGGATAATGATGGCTGAGGAAAGATTGAACCTATGTTGAAAAGACCAACAATGTTGAGTAATAGAAGAACGTTTAAGCTCATGATTTGATTGATCTTGATATTTCGGAAATTTACCACATCATTAAAAATTCTTACTCTTAAGTCAATTATTTATGTAGTACTCCTGATTTTCCAAGTATTTGGAAAGCATTAATTTAATTTCCCTTTTTTTGGTTTCTTTTTCTCTCGTTCTCCGGTAGATGTCGCTACTTGTCCAGTCGGTTGTTTCATGTGCTTCTCTCTCATTGGTTGTTTTTTGTGCATTCACTACCCGCATCGGGTATATAAGCTGGCGCGTCTGTCATTTTGCTTAGCCTTGCTTTTTCTAGCATGCTGTGCCTTGCCCTATCTTGCACTGAAGAAGAATCTCGCTAGTAGATTCAAAACAGCTGTTTGCTGCTTTTCATGTATTATTTGTGCATTTTTAAACACTGGTTTTCTGCTTTTTAATATTCTTGCCCAAAGGCTTTATTTGCTCTTTTTATGTATTCAGCGTTAACAGGCCCTTTATTCCTCTGTGTTTTGTTTTTTCTTCTCCCCTCTCTTTCTTGCAATACCTCAAATCAATAGGTTTTGTAATTTACGATTAAAAAAGTACCATTTTTGGAACACTTACATTTCCTACTTGATTGTAGGCTTAAGAAGGTTATTCTTAATTTCATTTCCATACGTTGTAATTTATTTTCTTCAAATAGAATTGACAAGGTCTTATTTCATTCTAAACTAGCTCTCTTAAGAGCTTTGATTCAAGAGGCTCGCCATCAAATTGCTCATATAGAGCGCGAGTTATATTCTTTACATATCAGTCTCGCTAATTCTACACCTGATTTTGAGTCTATTGACAGAAGGTCATGGAGTACAGTTCTCACAGCTTCTTCTATTTATTGTTTGGTTTTAAAGAAGAAATTTAATACATTTGTAGAAGTTCTGTCATTAATAACATCAGCAATTTGGCTGTTGTTAACCAAAATGTTGTTGTCAGTCTTTCTAGTGTTTCTTTAAGTGACAATCAACTCGATGCACTCAAATTGAATAACAATTTTTCTGTCTCTGCTATTCCTTCTTTACCTTATCTAATTGCTCCTATTGAAAGAGCCTTTAAGCATAGCGCTCTATCTTCTTCTCAAAAAGAGTCCAATAGGCATCTCATTGCCAATACTCTTGATTTTGATTCTAATGTTTATAAGCCCAATCTTAAAAATTCTGTTAAACAATGTCTGAAAAATTTGCGTTCTGATCCAAACTTAATCATTACCAATGCTGGCAAAGGTGGCAGATTGTTCTTCTCGACAAATCTATGTATTTGGAAAAATCCCATAAATTAATTAATGATGGTCCTTATGTGGATATCCGCAAAGACCATTCTACTAGTGAAATTAACTCTATTAAGTCTGCCATCAAGTCTTCTTCCATTATTTTTGGTAACTTTAAGAAGTCGCTTATTCCTTCTATTGTGCATTGTAACATTCCGGTTGAGGGGCTTTAGATTGCCTCAAGAAAAGGCTTTGTGAATTCCATTTCTTTTATTTTGAAATCGAGGAGCTTATCCTTTTCACTTGCCCTTGCTTGTCGCAAAATACTTTTGTTTTCAATGGAAATTTCTTCTGTATTATTGACGGTTTGGCTATGGGTAATCCTCTTAGTCCAATTTTATGCGATATTTATATGCACTATTTTGAGCTCAAGCTTTTTGAAATTTTAAAATTTCCGTTCTATGTTCGTTATGTTGATGATGTTTATGTCCTGGCTGAAATGAATTTGGATATCAATCATATTCTCTTATGAATTCCATTGATCCCTGCATTCAATTTACCTGTGAAATCGAGACCAATAACTGTCTTTCTTTCCTGGATGTCCTTGTTATTCGTTGTGAAAATAACTTTCAGACTGTTTTTTGTAAACCTTTTGCTGTCAGACTCCCACCTCACAGGTATTCTTCTCATCCCCCTAACCAGAAATTAGCTGCTTTCAATACTTTTGTTTTTCGGGCTACCAGTATTTGTTCCACTCCTCAGTTACTTAGTGCTGAACTTAATTACCTCAAAGCTATTGTTGTTGATTGTGGTTGTTTCTCTAATATTATTGATTCTATTTATAAGAAGTTGATGAAACCCGTCCATTCTGAAAAGCATACTAATTCCAACTTTAATACTTCAGTTGTGTTGCCATTTTTTCCTAAAATCAGTCAGCAAGTTGCTAAAATCTTAAGGTTTGATTTTGTTATTTTTTCTCCTGTTAATAAAATCCCTTTTTCAAATCTCAAACACCCCACTGATTGCCTAGATAACTGGGGTATTTACCAGATCTCTTGCCAGTATAGCCTTTCTTATATTGGCCAGAAATAACCATTGTTGGTCTTTTCAACATAGGTTCAATTTTACCTCAGCCATCATTATCCAAAAATGTTCTTCTAAACTTGATCTTGATTTTTGGGAAGCATACCACAGCATTAAAAATTCTCACTCTTTAGTCAATGACTTATCTAGCACTCCTGATTTTCCAAGTATTTGGAAAGCATTAACTTAATTTCCCTTTTTTTTGGTTTCTTTTTCTCTCGTTCTCCAGTACGTGTCGCTACTTGTCCAGTCAGTCATTTCATCTGCTTCTTTCTCATTGGTTATTTTTGGTGCATTCGCTACCCGTATTTGGGTATATAAGCCGGCACGTCTCTGTCATTTTGCTCAGCCTTGCTTTTTCTAGCACGCTGTACCTTGTCCTATTTCGCACTGAAGAAGAATCTCACTAGTAGATTCGAAACTGCTGTTTACTGCTTTTCATGTATTATTTGTGCATTTTTAAACATTGGTTTTCTGCTTTTTAAGATTACCACATGGAAAGTTTTTAAGCATAATACAAAAACTGTTTGACGAATTCAACTGTAATTTTGGATTCATGTATTTGAAGCTTCTACGAATCTATTTCTGTTAAAAAAAAATTATAGGTTACAATTCACATTTGTTTCAAAAATTAATATAAAATAATATAAATTGTAACCTATAAATTTATTTTAACAGAAAACTATTTCTAGAAACTTCAAATATGTGAATCTAAAATCAGGCATGAGATTCTTCTGTGGATCCGTGATTTTCTGCGTTTTTGTCTTTTTCCGATTTTTTGCCATTTCTCGTATTGATGATCTGTTCCAAAAAAAAAAAAAAAAAAATTCTGTTCTCGGTCCGAAAATTCGGTCATAAAAAATATCACATTTCAACAAGTGATTACCGGAAAAACAATTCCGTCAATCATTCGCAGAAAAAAATAGCCAATTTTGCAAAAGATCGCAGGAAAATTCCGCAAATTTCACCATAGTCGCAAAAAAAACTCGCTGATTTCTTCAAAGGGTTATGGAAAAAATGGTAACTTTCCTCAAAAAATTGCGGGAAAAAAACACGAATTTCGTCAAAGAATTGCGGCAAAAAAATGCGAATTTCATCAAAATATTGCGAAAAACACGAATTGTGCCAAAGATCGCGAAAAAAAAAATGCAGATTTCATCTAAGGATCATGAAAAAACATGGAATTTTGCCAAAAGAATGAAAAAAACATGCGAATTCTATCAAAGGATCATGGAAGCAACACGGATTCTGTTAAAGGGTTACAGAAAAAATGCGAATTCTGTCAAAGGAATGCAGAAAAAAATGCCAATTTTGTAAAAAGATCATGGAAAAAATGGGAATTTCGTCAGAAGATCCCAGAAAGAACGCAAATTTCATCAAAAGATCGCAGAAAAAAAAAGTAATTTCGTCAAAAGGTCGTCGTAAAAAATGAGAATTTTGTCAAAAGATTGCCGAAAAAAAAAACGGGAATTTTGTCAAAAGATCGCCGAAAAATTGGGAATTTCGTCAAAAGATCACAGAAAAACGGGAATTCCTACAAAAGATCACGGAAGAAATGTGAATTTCGTGAAACAATCACCGAAAAACCCAAATTTTGTCAAAAGATCGCCAAAAAAATGCGAATTTTTGTGAAAAGATAGCAGGAGAAATGCAAACAGTGTTAAAGGTGTGTGGAAAAAATGCAAATTTCGTCAAAGAATCAGAAAAAAGTTGCTGCAACATTAATGTTTTCACCGGATTTTCTTGCAGCTAAGTGCTAGGTTAAATATTAGCTGCCATGTTTATTAACTGGTGTTTTGAGTGAAAGCATGTTAGCTAGTTGTCCAGTTCAAGTTTTAGGATTGCTGTCTGAAACATTGCATCAGAATAAGCTTAAAATAGAAACTTTCATTTTAGAATTACTTATAGTATTTGCATAAATTATTAATTTGATTCTCCTCCCGAGATAAAGTAGGATTCAAATAAAAATATTGACAATTTTTATGCTAATAAAATAACCTTTTGATTGTCTGATACTTGCAGTTATGACTAGACTGCCAAGAAGGCTTATCTGTTTCGCGCGTATCTGGGTATGTGGATTTCTTTATACCGTTGAAACATCCGAACGACTGGATGGATTTTAATGAATGAGGTCTGTATCGATTCTTCTTAACCGTCCGATGGTTATAGGCTTGTTTTTATAAATTGAAAATGGTGGTAGATACGAAATTTTTTTTTTATGCTCCCTATTGAGTGGCATATCATTGGATAGGTCTTTTAAAATGAAGACGATGCTTCATTGACTATTTTACACTCAGAAGCGCCGTTTAAATATTACACAACCTGGAAGTTGTGTAGGTAGGATCTCTAGCTTTACTGCAACTCTAATCATCATAGACATCTGTAGACCTCATCAAAACGATGTTTATAGATGGGAACTAACAATTAAACACAACTTAAAAGCCATGAATACAAGTAAATAAAAAAATAAGTAAGTAATATATAAATTTCGTTTTACATTGATAAGAAATGATTAATTAGTTCTCTTTTTACACAGCCTGGTTTTTTGATTCTTAAAATTTAATTTTAAATTTCTTTTTCCCGTTTCACGCACTTTTCCTATTTTTTCATCTGTTTACAATCTCATGCCTGTTAAATTGACATTCATTCTTGTAGTAGTTTTTGAGTTATGATTAAAAGAAAGTAACCCCATTGCAATCTGTTTTGCATTACAAATGAATTTAACATTACAAGTTCCAAACCTTGAACTTTCATACCAGGTGTCCCAAAAATGACCGATGATTTTAAAATTCAGTAACTTGCAAACGGAGACAGATATTAAAAAAAATCCTTGCAGGAGGGTTATGTATGATGTTGAGTTTTTTTACTGTGATTCTTGATTTTAGTTTGAATTTTAAACAATAGATGGCACTGACAGCAATTGGCACTCAGTTGAGGCCAAAACTGACGTCACTCAGCATTGATGTGAAGGAAGGAGATTAAGGTTATGGAGTGGGTCTCATTCGCCAGTACAATCTTCCTCTTAGGTCCCGATTCTGAACGTATTCGATATGATTTCAATGGAATGCCTTGTTGCCAAGGAAACAACAAATTCTTCTATTGTGGAATACAGTGTTCAGTACTGGTTAAACAAGGCAACTTCTATTATTTGTTTTAAGGTAGTTATTTTGAACAATAATATGCTATTAACGATTTTCATGATTATTTTTCAACATTCATAAGTCTGCTGACGAACTTCTTTAAAAGATCTAAAATTTCTTAAAATGTATCAGGTGTCCCAAAAATGACAGACGGTTTGAAAAATCAATTTAAGAAATACAGATGGCAATAGAAATGTATGGTTTACTGCATTCGGCTTAGGTAACCAGTAGGACTGGGCGATGCAGAAATTTCTTAAATTGATTTTTTCATCCATCTAACATCGCAATTCAGCACTAAATCGCGATTTAACAGATTTTATCCTTTAGAATATAAAAGTCTAGTTTTTAATTTTTAGTAACAAAATACGATCTTTTTGCCCCTCCCCCTCCTGTATTATTTAGTATACTTAGCTTTTGATTTTTCAAATACCTTTGAAAAGAGGTAATATTTTACATATAAAAAATCTTTGAATGTCCCAAAATACTCATACTTTTTCCATTTTAAAAGTTAGTGACATATTTTAATACATTTTATAAACTCATTTTTTTTTTTAAGAAATATTAAAGAAAAGTTTTGTTTTTGTCTGACATGTTATGGCCACTATAATCTAAATTTCTTAATGGGAGGGCTTCCCCTAGTTTATAATACCAAATAGCACCTCATTGCTAATAAGACACACACTCTTTTCTTTTTTTACAGACACAAAATAAAAAAACTTATTGGGGTTAAAACGAACCAGATTCAATGAATTGAACTGTGTATTTACTATGCAAAAAATGTAAAAAAAAAAAAAAAAAGTGCTGGAAATATATCAGAAATAAGGTGCACTTTTATTTCTTTTTAACTTTCAGATTATAATAAAATTTGTTTAACATAAATACTGACATTCGTATAGTGTATGGAGAAAGATTGAAAGTGTGGGCCTTGGAGCATATTTCTGAAATTGCTGATTTTTTCAGGGAGTGTTGGCACCCTGTAAGATTAGTAATAAAATAAAATCTTAAAATATATTTACTTTTAATGATAACAAAAGGTCAAAAAAGCAGAAAATTGCAGATCTGCAGAAAAATCTAATGAATGCCCCCTCCACCACTCCCCAATTCTGCTGTAAAAGTCAAGTTACTTGACTCATTACAGAACTCTTTTTAATAAATTACGAAATAATAATAAATTAAAACTAAAATATTCCAGTATTACCCAAACATATGAAAACTAATTTATCATCAAAATAAAGTATAAAAATATAAACTAAAAATAGATGAATTTGGATTTTAACCTCAAGACACTTCTTTTCAGACATAAATAGTGAATCGATTTCAGCAAGATGCTCAATCTACGTGACTGGCATTGAAATTGGATGTCAAATCCGATGCATGGCTATTTTAAAATATTTTAATTGTTGAATAATAGAAAATGAAGAATATATATTAAAATATTACCCAAACATATGAAAAATTAATTTTTCGTTAAAAGACTGCATAAAAATAAAAACTAATTCGATGGATTTAGATTTTAAATATGAAACTTTATTCTTGTTTTTCATCCATGAATACTCAATTTCAAAGAAAAAATCTTATTTGAAAAATAAGTTATTTCATGCAGACCACGGCCAAATCGAAATACATGAAAAAAATGCAGTTCTGAATGCTGTATTCCACTATTGAAAAATTTGTTGTTTCCATGGCAACAAGGCATTCCATTGAAGTTATATTGAATGAGTTCAGAATCAGGGCCAATGTACAAGATTGTACTGGCAAATGAGACCCACTCCATAGCCTTAATCTCCTTCCTTCACATCAATGCTGGATGATGTTAGTTTCGCCCACGACTGAGCATCATCTATTGTTTAAAATTCAAACTAAAATCAAGAATCACAGTAAAAAAACTCCTGACATCATACATAACGCTCCTGCAAGAATTTTTTCAATATCAGTCACAGTTTGTACGTTATTGAATTTTAAAATCTTCGGTCATTTTTGGGACACCCGGTAATTCCAAAACTACTTCACTGACGGATTTTCTGTTCAGCATCCTAAACTAAAATTTACCAAAAAAACCAAATATGTCAAAATTAGATGTTCATATTGGAAATTTTCAAGTTTGGTACAATTTCAGGATGAAATTGACAACCTGCTGTTTTTTAAACATAAAATGAAACAAATTATTTCCACTTGAAAACTTTTTTGTATTTTCCTGGGACAATATGGTGATTAAAATGTATGGGGTGTTCTCTGTCTCTCTCTGGTTTATTGTACATGTACATAAACATAATCCTAAATTATCTTTATGAAAACTTGTTGCATTTTTAAAGCAATTTTTATTCTGTTTCCATTTTGGTAATCTTACATTTTTTAATGAAGATAAGAATTTTAAACAAATACTTATGATTTCTTATCTTTTGTCTGAAATATCTGATATGTTTTGTATATTAAACTGTTTTTGAAATATTAAAGTCATGTTTCAAAATAGTAATTTTGTTACTTATATACTATATATGTTTCTTTTGTGTGCTGTAAAATATTTATATCCTGTTAAAACTAGATTTTTTAAGCCAGCTTAACATGGATTTTCAGGTTGGTATATCTAAAATCAAAACTGCATATTTTGAGAAAGTTTTAAGTCAGCTTCATACTGCTAAATTATGAACAAATTTGATATCTGACAATGAGCATATATTTAAATAGTGATGCAAAGTTAAATTTTTCCGCTAAGAGCATTCATCTCTGTGTCTAGAGTACAAAAGATTGATAATTTTTAAACTGTCAATCGGAGCACAAATAGTATCTAATTTTTTATCTAATGCCTATTGTTTAAAATAATCTTGATTTCTAGAGCCAGCTGAGCAGGTTTTGGGGTTTAAACTGGCTTAAATAACCTAGCCTGAACAGTGTATTAGAAATTCAAAAAAGTAAAAAGTTTTATTATAATTGAATTCCTTTATACTTTTACTTTTAATATACCTTTATTAATTATTATAATTATTATATTTCTCTTCAGCAAATATGAAGTGTAGAGAGAAAAAAATCAAAAGGATTTTTTCCCATACAGAACACAATGTTTAATTCAAAGTTCAGTGAGAAATGCATAGGAAATATAAACTGATGCACCAATGCATAATTAACAATAAACAAAACTGAATTTGAAAATAAATAAGTACAACAAATTTTATCGTAAAAGATTTGATTTCTATTTAAAATGTAACAGTAATTTTATTGTAACATTTCACCAAATATTGTTTGTATGTAAAAAAAAAAAAAAAAAACAAAAAAAAAAAACCCCTAAATGTTTATTGGCGTGTTATAGTAAAATTACTGTTACAATTTACATGCAAATAAAATATGTTAAGATAAGAGTTAATACTTTATTTGTTTTTCAAATTCTGGTTTCTTTGTTAATTATGCATACATGTGTGAAAAATGCATGACCATTTTTACATTTGTCAATGAATTTTAAATTTAACTTTGTTTTCTGTATTTCTGAAATTATCTTTACAAAATAGTTGTAGAAAAAAAAAAATCAAAGTAAATCCTCACGTTTTCTGCACGAAAGTATAATTTGTGCATAATCTGATAAAAAAAATTATCGGTTTAAAATTCCTGTGAAATCCTATAAAAGTTTATTGTAAACAGAAATGAAGTTAATGAGTCTGAAGCTCATCCTTTTTGTAAGGAAAATAGGAGATAGGAAGTTTTTAATATTGTTCCTAACTTATACCAAAATATAAAAAAATTCTAAAGAAAGTTCTTTAAAAATATTGTATAGCTAAACTCAACTTATGTAATCAGTTGTAACCTTAGAAATACTAAGCATAAATCATTATTTCGATATGAATAATGCTTACTTCTGTCTCTGTAAGTAATGGAAATAAATTAGAAATGTAAGAATGAGAGGAGAATTTGACTTTGTAATTACATTTGAGGATTCTGAACATTGCCCTTATTTTAATTTTGTGTGTATGTGTGTGTGTGTCATCATATTACCCCACTCTTTCTGGTGCTTCTAATTGAAAAAAAAAAAAAAATCATAATTTTTCGATGGGAAAAAGATTCTAAAATATTCAAAATAAAAGAATCTTGTCATATGAATTGACTTCTACCACGAATAAATAATGTATACATATCAATACTGTTTTACATATGTACATGTTTCTGTGATGATTGAAGCAGTTGCAATATATGGAAAACATTTCTTTCTTGATAGCAATATCTGAAATAAAATAAGAAGTCAAATTAGATGACAAAATGCTTGTTGATGATTTCTTTTTAATAAACTTTTTTAATGTCAGATTTATTTTGAACTTATTAAAACTTGAATATGGTTGTTATGAATATTTTATTATGCATTTCATAATTTTATTATTAATGATTTTTGATTGTGAATAATTAAAAAAATAGACTATTTGCTTATAGTTTATATACATGCATATGAATGTCACACACGTAGATAAATTTGAATTGTCATACTTGAAGCTGATGTTGTTTTATCTTGCCCTGTCATATTTATGTATATATTGCAATATTTGCGTATTTGAGGTCCAGGGGCAAAGCGATATAAGTAAGCATACAAACTTAATACTGGAATCGGGCATAAATTAACACAGTTGCACCATCTCGTGGACGGGGTGATAATCCACACACATGGGCTTTTAGTGTGACATCATATATGACAGGATATCTACCATCTGCACATATTTTCTAAATCTTTAGACACTCATGGAACTGAATTTTGTTTACCACATTTATTGCAAAATAATGGTGTAGCGAGAGGGGAGTGCAGATGCACTTGACACCACGAAGTTTTCTTTGCCTTGTCAGAGACATTTCAGCTATTAATCAAGGTGAAAAAAACTTTACAATTTTAGTGGTGTGAAGTAGAGAAGCAATTAGGCATCTTGCTGTAGTTTAACCCCGTCCGCTATGTGGCGTGTGACCTTGATTGATGTGACCTCGCCTTTAATCTTGCGGTTACCTCTCCCATTTAAGATAGGACGTTTACTTATATTGCTTTGGTCCAGGGATTTATCAAATATACAGGCATGATAACCCGTCTCTTAGTTTATATCGAAGATATACTGAAAAAGAACATAGTAAAATAGTAGCACTAGTTTTATTTTGCTCAAAAATTGAGTAAAAAAAATAATCTTTAATACACAGGAAAAATCTGCACCAGTGAAGTTGATCATGCTAATTTCGTCAAAATCCAAATGCACTGAATATTGCCCATCACAATCAAATATAATAGATTTTTTCAACAATATTTGAACAGCACGAGCATGCTGCATGATGACATTCAGATGATTAAATCAATCAAATGCCTGAAAAAAAAAAGCTCAATCAAATTTCTTTTATTTAAGATTGATTCTTTTAGAATTAATAACTAAATTATGTTTATCATAATAAGGTTTTTTCTCTGTGAAAAATTATACTATCAAAATGTATGAAATAATTGACATTCATTGTCAAGCAAAAAAAAAAATCCTCGATGTTTTGGAAAATGCCATAAATTTAAATAATTTTATAGTACTGGGTTGAGAAAAAGTTCTGGGAAATTTCTGAAAGTTGCGTTGTTATGCGCATATTAACAACAAAGACTATTCTTTAAAGTAGAGTCCATCATAGTCCACAACTTTCTGTCACCGTTCTGCCAGATTCCAGATTTGCTGGCTAACTTTGTCGCCGCTACCAGCACCTTCTTCCTTATTAATCTCATCGACGGCTTTCAGAATCATTAAGCCTTTTCTCTAATAATACCGGGTCAACACACGCAAATCATACTGTTCAATAGGCATTTTGGATCCAAGGTTCCTGAACTCCTATAAATATACCACTAGTAATCCTATATACGATACAAATCTTAGTAACTATTAGATTAAAAATTTCCCAGAACTTTTTGCTCAACCTAATAGTAACAGTACCAGTTTACATTTTTTATGAAGAAAAAACAATTTTTAAATTATTTTTTTAAATTAATCATAAATTAAGGTATGATAAAAGTAATTTACATATTAAAAAATTCCTTGTTCTTATATTAACTGATTAAACTCTTGTATATAGCAAGGTTATTTTTAATGATTATTGTGGTTTAGAACTTTGTGTCGAACAAATTAGATAATGTTTAATTTTCTGATGATAAAAGGTAATTTGTTATGGTATCTGTACACCTTTAAAACATCATTTTTGGCCAGAATATTAAATTTTGCAACTTCAATAAAATTTAATCTTTTATCTTTTTTAAATTGTTTGATTTTTGAATTATGAAATTGTTGCAAGCATCATATAATGAAAGGAAACTTTAATGCTATATTATTATGACATTTTACATGATATATTTCGCCTATTTCTGAAGACAAAATTATTTTGCAAAAAGTTCTTTTTTTATTCTTTTCTCAATTTTCTTACATTTTAAAGTATTTTTCAGAATAAAATTTTATGAAAAAGCCTTCCGACAGTGTACATATACTATTAGCGTTCAGGAATTAAAAAATAAAGATAAATAAATGTTTGATATTCTTGGTCATATTCTTTATAGATATTTCTATATAACTAACTCTGTTTATGCGGCTGAACTAATTTGTTTTTATGTGCATAAAATGCATCATAAGAAAATTTTATCAAAAATTCCATTTTCTTCATATAACACTGATATTTATTTCTTCCTAAAGAAGACAAAAGCTGTTGATTAAATTATTCTGAAAATATTTTAAAAGTACAGTTTGTGATTTTGTGAAGATCTCTGTCTGCTCAGTACAGTTATTGCATTTCTTTCTTTAAAAAATGTGTTTCACTTTGAGTACACTTTATTGCTTCGAAACTGTGTAAGAAGCATGACATTCCTAATGTATTTTATATCTTATTTTAATTAATAAATTTATTAATTTAACTACATGCTTATTTTTTTTCTATAAAAGTTACATTTAGCAATCGATGAACTATAGTAGAAACATCCTGTTTTCTGAAAATATTTATGCACAATCTCTTTCCTTGAAATGACAAGATTATAATTAATAAATTCTGTCTAAAATGAGGTGACACCATCATTGAGAGTTCTTAGTATTATCTATAGGGCAGGCTGACTTCTACTTTTCTTCTGTATGTCAGGTTGATTTTAATTGTTTTGATTTTGGGTTGAGTTTGTTTTATGGTTACAGGTCAGCTTGGTACCTTTTTTTTTTTTTTTTTTAATTGAAATACTTTTGAACATTGACTAATTGTAGTAACATTGTGCATTTTCCTACATAAAAAGTAAAATTGATATTAGAGATGTAATTGTAGACTATTTTTTTTTATAATTGTAGTAAAAATGTAGATTAATAATTTATTTTGATTCATGTCATTAAAAATTTTTATCGGGTTCAGCTTGAAATATAATTTCTTGATTTGGATCGAGTATATAACATGACCTATGCAAGACTTCATATTTTATTCTTGTGAGTATTTCAAGAATTGGCAAATTTCAAACTGTTACAATTATAGTTTGACCTATAGAGAAATGAAGCCTTCATTATGTAAAAGTTTCATTTTGTTATAAAATTGCCACGTTATAAAAATATTTTTTTAAATTTCACATTGGTAATTAGCCTAATTAAATATTGTTCAGCTAAAAATGTTTAATAAAACATGAAACTTTAAACTATTTATATATTCTTACACAACATATCATTCTCTTTTTTAATTATTAAACTGAGATTGTTTATGAAAATAGAATTTGTTTTCTAGTTCTCGGTATATATTTTGATTTGGCTCTTCAGGAAATCCAAAGAGTGCTATGTTAATACAGAGAAAATGATATGATCTGTTAGATGATACTTTTTCTGTACTGCCTTTTTACTGTGAGTGGTGAGTAATACATTTCCTTTTAAATGCGAGAGAGGTGGCATAGGAGAAATAAAATTTGATTAGTCTGAAAGATTTTGGACAAAATTTTGCGCATGTATAATGCCTTTATAAGTAAAGTGGCAACATATAAGCAATGAAATTTGATTGATTGGGAGGGTTTTGTACATAAACTTAGTGATCCTTCTATTATCGTCAAGTTAATATTTGTTTACTTGTTTCAGTCATTTAATAGAATTTGTCCAGGTGAATATTGCAAAGTTCTAGCATGCGGGATGCAAGTTTTGGCAAAAACTTTCAATATGAACATGCACCATGTGTGTATGTCACCACTCTTTAGACACTCAAAAGGCAGCAATGAAGATTAAATTGAATTTGGTTGTCACAAAAAGTACTTCCTTGTGTCAAACCACTCTGTAGAAATATGCCAACTGTTACTCCTTATCCCTTGGACTACCAAAAAAGAAACAGCGTACAAAAATTACAATATTGCATCCAACTGCAGTTAAAATTCATTAGTTTTTATTAAATATTCTTTTAAAAAATGTCTGGATTTTTACGAATTTAGATCTAAAAATATGAATTTAAAACCAATTTCTTAATTTTATCACATTCAGCTGGATTTTACTATATTTGAACTGATTCCATATTTCCTGTCTGATCCTGTTTGGTAGGCCGAGGGTTAACAAAATAAAGAAATAGGCAATGTCCATAACATGAGTGTTTTTTGCACAGTTAGTTACAAGCATGTTCTGTATTAAGAAAGTCATTTTTTTTGTTTCAAAATTATTTGTGCACTATTGTGTTTCCTGTAAATCTTATTAAAAAAAAAACAAAAAAAAACCCATTGATTAATAAAAACATCACCACTATTATTAATATTAAGATTTAAACACTTGACATTGCATTTATGTAAGATTTTTTGATCATTTTGTCATGAGAATTATGTTATATAATTTAACAAATATGTGCAATATTTATATTGTTTTTATATATATAAAGGAATTGATAAGGACAATTAATGTAGTTATATTTTTAGTTATAAAATGAAAACAAATGGAGAAAATATATTTTATACAGCAGTAACTCATGCTTTGCCCACAATTACAGCATATTAAACAGTTAAAATTTCCTAAGAAAGGTGTTAACTTGTTACGTGTTTAAAAGGCAATTTCTTTATTTTTAGTTATTTAAAGTACTTTCTTTATATTTTAGCATAGTGAAAAATACGTCTGAAAATATTTATTATTTATATACAACACAATGTCTTAGTTCAATGGAAATGAAGGTCATGTGTATTTCATAAGAACACATATTGGGAATGAATAACTAATATGCTTTTATTGTTTTGAAGAAAATGGGAAATTTATCTCTTTACACTAAAATTAAAATGTATATTTACTGAATATAGCTTACGAAATTGTATATATACATATATAAGTATATATATCTACAACTTGTATAAAGAATTAGTTTTGTACGTTATGATGAATACAAGTTTGATGTTCATAGGAATCCCTTAACCATCACAAAATAATGTCCCATCCATTCTTAAAGTGAGGTGATGATGTACTCTTTTATCTGGTGGTGACGGAGTAGTATCAGGAGTTATTGCGTCATGTGTGACAAATGTGTAGCTTTGGTAAATTGCACCTGAAGCAGTATACATTATTGAAGATGGCCCACTTGATTCTGTGCTATTTTCTTGACGGTTGTAGGGTTCCTCATACCTGAAATGAATTTTTTATTATGAAAAGAAAATGAAGTCACTTCTGCTGTTACAGATTTACATAGCTGCCAACTGCAATGATTATTTGTCATCACTTTTCTGTATAGTAATCCTCACTTCTTTTAATCACATAGTTCTGCAATTGAATAAGGTAAAGATTACTTTTCAGGAATAGCGGTGACAAAGACTTGTAACCATTGGCAGCTATGGATTTACAACTTTATACAACAGTAGTTCTTATCACATCCCTGGAAGGGAGGAAGCCTGGAGACCATGGAACTATGAATAAAGTGGAATTGACATATCCCTAAAAGGTGAATATCCAACTGTAACCAGTTTTGCATGGGCTGATTATTACTGGGGCAAACTTCCACCAGTAAATTTGAATAGAAATTTTCTCCTTATTTAAACGCTTTATTCATGCAGAATTTAAGTCATAATTATGGCAAAAATGGATATTAATTTTTGCTGGTGGAAGTTTACCTCAGTGGTAGGTCCTGCATTTCTGCCACATTGTGACAACCTAAACAACCTCCTGTCAGTGAAAGAGATTATAATACCGGGGCGAACTTCCACCAGTAAAAACAAATAGAAATTTTTACTGTATTTGTGAGAAAAATTTTGTATGAAAAAGGCGAAATTTTCTATTTGAATTTACCTGTGGAAGTTTATTCCAGCAGCGATCAGAAACTGTTGATCCAATGGAAAAAAACAAAACAAAACAAAACTCCATTTTGTGACTACCTCCTCAGTTACTTCACTTTCAACTGATAAACACTACGCTATATGTCTCCTCCTCTTTATTCATAATTCCATTATGAAGACTGTATGTGCTCACAAATCGAGCTGCATGAGATCTGGCATTATGGTGCATTAGATAAAGAAATCTTTTATTGCTTATCGTAAGGTTATTGCCATAGTACTACCATGATACCTATTTTTCTCATCTGCATATCATTTGGTCATCAAATTGTCATTTCTTATATCAGTGGCTTCCAAACTTTTATGCCCCACGTGATTCTTAAACTATTAAATCTAGCTGACGTACCTCCTGTTTACGTTTGCTACTAAGATTCATGAATAGGGAAATAACAAGAAAATTAATAGTAGGATACAAATGAACATAACTTTTATTTTACTTTTAAATAAGCTTCTGCTTCGTGGTTATCAAGTTTTTAATATAATGGGCATGTTTGTTTACCCTTGTGTCCTCAAATATTGCTAAAATCAGTGATCCAAAAGTTTGATTCCAAAAATTCCAATATGGCTTTGTTTCCAACGTTTTTTCTGAAACAAAAAAAAGTGTAGATGCAAGACGATGATTTGGTGACTCATTTGCTATCGTTGGTACCTGTAGATATCGACAAATTAATAATTCAGGAACCTGAGGAAAAAACAGATGATTTTGAATATGTTAAAGCCAAATTGCTAGATCAATTGAAATTTAGTCCTGAGACAATTCGTACAGCATCAGCGGTTGTCTAGAAGGAGTTAGAGTTGCAAAGTTATTTAGAAGGGTGGTTTAAAGGGTTAATTGTGACAAAGTTTGAGGAGTTGCAGAATCTAATGATTGTCGATCAGGTAAAATGGAGAACTTCCTCACATATGAAACAAACTTTAACACTAGAACTACCGGAAATTTGAGTCAAGTTTTACAAAAATATTTCACACCAGAATTTTGATTTAAAACAGTTTAACTTTATTATTTAATGTTTTTCTTTGTATCTTTTAAACTTATTTCATAATTAAATTTCTGGTTTGAAATGAAACATATTCATATGATAGCTGTCAAAATGATGGCTGACGGTAGTTCTAGTGTTGATAGATTATTAGATTAAATTTGTTGATCTCTATGCTAGTCACAGAATTAGATGAATATGAGGTAGTTAAGAAACTCTTACGAAAACCTTGGCCCCCATGTCTCCTGAGTAAAGAAAGATATAGAAATCCAAAGGGATAGAGAAAACTTTGTCTGAGAAAAATCCCTCGAGTTAAATATTTTAATTGCAGAGAAAAAAAATACCCCAGATTAGAGAGAAAGGGCCAAATTATTCGTGAAAGATGGTGTTCATGCAGAATTTTATCCTTTATCTGAGCATAGTCTGTGTAAATAACATTGAGACCACAATTCAAAGATTCTGGTATTAGTCTTGACCTGATGTCTAGAAATTTATATGGCCAGAACAGTTGAACAGCGAAATTATTTGGTTAAAACAGCTATTAGAAACAGAATTTAGATGTCTTTGTCTAGACAGTATCGATATTAAGATATAAAATATTTGTTTGATTAGAATTAAGACGACAGTAATAGATCAAGAAATGGAAATGAACCACTGTCTTTCTGGTAATCAGACCTAGGAATTAATGAAGGAAAAGGGGTAATAACCCCATTTAATTAACGCGGTAATAACTAGAAATCCAGTGAAGCAGGTAGAAGTGGAGATCAATGCTGCAGTGAAGGTGCAAAACACCTTGTTTATTTTATTTTTTTATCGATCGTTGGTGGATAAGTAATAACTGATGGTACCGATGAAGCCTGTCAGTGCCTACTCTATAGACGGCTTGCACTGATGTCACGTCGCTATTAGCAACAACTGATACTATTGCATCTGGAGCACACACGGAACGTCAGAACTCTTCATTTGTCATTAAAAGCAAGTGTTATCTTCCTGTTTAATTTAGATCTTTCTTATTTTTATTATTTTAGTGCAAATAAGTCTAATAAGTCAAATGGAGAGACCCACATTCACCTTATATTTGGGCACCATATGAAGTCATGCCAGACATGTGCAAGCCGTCTATTGACGGCGCCTGATTTGAGGCCACTGCCTGTACTAGGCTTGTTGCGGCTCCGGTGAAGACCTCTTCTTTAGGAAGGAAATATCTTAATTTACCCCTTACGGCAGAAGACGAGATCGTAGATTAAGCGAGCGTAAATTCTGATTTTTTTCGCAGGTGAACAAGAGAAAGACATGCAAAAGAATTTGGAAAAGAGCATCCAAGGAAAAAAAAATTCAGGTTTCTATATAGAAAGAGGATTATTGTTTTGGAAACTAAAATCTTTGTGGTGTTAAACAAAAATAGACAGAGAATTCCTTTAAAATTTGGGAGTAAGATTTTGAGTCTGTCATGAAAGTATCGCAGCTCACCTCAGGTACAGCGTCTAGAATAATCTGCTATCCAAACAGTGCTAAAAATTTGAATCTCTTAAATGTGCACTGATGCCGTAATCTGAAGAGCAGATCGCAGTGACATCTGCAGGATATTTTCAGATTTTGATGTAAACATTGTATTTTTATAGCGTCTAGATTAGTAATCGTCTTTCAGTTTTGGAAAATATCCTGTGGATGTCACTGCGATCGACTCTTTGGATTTCAGCATCGTTAGACATTTAAAGGATTTCAAAGCTCCTACTTGGTCCATTTTTTAAACAGCATTTTTATTTAAAGAAAAGTCTTCTTTATAAATTTTGTAGAAACATACCAGGAAGAGCGTTTTTCTTGCTATTGTTCCAGAAACCTACCAGGAATTTATTTCTAAAAAATTACTCGTTTTCAAAAACGAACCAGTGGGAGCCCTTGGATTTAATATTTTAGCACTATTACTGGGATAGCTGATTTCCACACTGTTTATTCTGGACACTATACCTGAGGCGTGACAAAATCTAAAGATAAAATATTAAGGCTTTTTTTGTCTGAATGTCGTAAAAGATGCGGAGGAGTTTGTCAAATCATGCTACTCTTGTCAGAAAGTAGGAAAGGTGAGAGGAAGTAAAAAGACTCCTTTGAAATTGGTTCCTATTATTAAAGAAGTCTTCTTCCGTATAAACTGTGATTATGAATGATACCTTACAACATCAGAAAAAAATAATCGTTACATTTTGTCTGGTATGTAGATGGCTTCAATATATCCCGAAGTCATACCATTGGCAGATATTAAATCATAATCCGTCACTGATGCCTCACTAATTGTGTTTAGTAGAGTGGGATTCTTCAGGAAATTCAATGTGATCTTAGGACGTGTTTTACAAGTAATCTCACGTCCCCGTTTTTTGAAAATTTTGGAATTAAAAGGGTTCATAGCTTTATAACGGCAGTCACCGACGAACCCAGTGGAACGATGGCACCAGTCTGTAAAGAGATTAAGGCAGGCATCACCCCGAGGTGACACAAACAACATGAGGAGCGTCTAACCAGAAGAAACAGGTTTCTTTATTTCAACCCCACCTTTTTCTGTTCATAAGATGTGCGTCATGTTGCTTATGTCGCTTCTGTGTACAGCCTGACTAAGAGTTTGCTGTTTAGAAAACAGAATTTGCAAGGGGAAAAATTTGCCCTATGAATTACTAACACTGCGTGCGGTAATGCATTAATGGGGTGTAACCCAGCTGAGTTTGTGAATGCGAAGAATTTAAAATCCCCTGAGACCTTACTCTTTGAGTGTTGGATGGAGCCGGCGAAAGAGGAAAATGCAATTACCGAGTATGTCTTCGGCAGGCCTCGCATTGAGGTGACAACCACAACTCAGGAGACAAATTTTGGAATTCAAACCTGTTTCTTTTTTGTTAACACTTTGAGAACAAAGAAGAAACAGGTTTGAATTCCAAAATTTGTCTCCTAAGTTCTGCTTGTTGCCTTGGTATGCGGCTTGCCTTAAATCTTATAAATAGTCTGTTAGCGGCGAGATGCATGGCTGTTACACAGGAAAAAAGAAAATAATGTATGTTCAATACACGGTAGAGATAAAATTTAAACCCGGAGATCACGTATTAGTGATAATGGCCACTACACCAAATAAATTATCTGTAAATTGGATAAGGCCTGAAATTATCGAGAGCCAACTCTCAGATACAAATTACTTTGTTAAAATGCCAGGAAAATGGAAAAAAATCTCAGATTTGTCGAGTAAATTTTCTAAAACCTTATCATCATGCAAATATAATAAATGTTTTGATTTGTGAAAAAATTGACAGAAGAATGGATGAAGCCAACCTCGAAATCCTACTCGGAGGCGCTTCCATACCTGATCGCAGACCCAGATATTTATGATTTTGATGACAGATCCTTCATGACAGCAAATTAACGGACAGGTGTACGCCTGATCAAATCGCACAACTTAACATTTTGTTAACAAAACATAAAAGTGTATTTTCGAAGAAAGAGTATTTTCTATGTGAAAATCTCACATAGCGGTATGCCAAAAGAAATCTGAATAAAGGACAGTCACCAGTAGATTGGGTGAAGCCAGAAAAAAAATTACAAAGAAGTCAAAGGTTAACCAAGCTACTGATGGCTGCAGAGACTGCTGTGGATGTAACCATCGCAGACATGAGGGAGGAAAATCCTGGCGCCTACCTACCAATCAGGAAGGCAGTTTAAATGTGCCAACCCCTTAAAAGCAATAGAACTGAACGGGGAGGTTTTTAACCCTCAAAAGCTAATTATAAAGTCAGAAAAATCAATCAGTGATTTTGATTCAGTTTAGGAGGTTGACTTTGATCACCTGCTGGCGAGTTTATGGAGCAATCCTGTTGGCTGACTCTTTTGTTTTAAAGCTGGGTCGATGCCAATCACCATTTCATGGAGGAATGCTAGACTCTCTTGTCATCGGTGAATATTTGATTTCATTTCCTGATGAACATTTGACTTAATTACTGTATGAACATTTGGTTATTTACTTGATGGAAAGTTTTTTATTTACTGCTGATTGTATCATAATTTGTGTTTGTAGCACTGTCTCTGAGGATTCTCATCTAATCAAGACTTCTAACTCTTATGAAAATTTAATATAAATATATTGAAAAATTGAAATTAGTGCAATTATTAATATGTAGATGACCTTTTATGGCAAAATAAATCACATCCGATTATAAAAAACTTCATACGAATTTAAACGGTACTTTTCGATTATTTTCCTATTAATTAGAACTAGGGTTATAGTTATCATTCAGATTTTTTTTCTGCTGGGGGTGGATGATGCTGAACCTTCATTTTCAAAGAGAGCATACTTTTAACCATTTGTTGCATATGCATACTATTCACCACGGTGGACAAAGATGCTATTTTTTCCCTATCCAATCTATTTCATTTACAGATCCTATTCAAAGCTTATGCTACCTTGTGACATCTATGCTTTCAGTAGAAAACTCGAGATAGTGCCTCAAGTCGAGTAACTTTGCAAATAGAAAATAGCAAATTTAATGTTGAGGATTTGCCAGTTTTAAAGTCTGCAACAAAGGGTGAAAAGACTGTTACTGCTTTCACATTATCAATGCTTTGAACTTTAAAATATTATATGAAAACAGTATCGTATGTGTTCAGACATAATACTTACCCAGGATTGTTAACAGTCTGCATTGAGGAACCTTCGTCCTGGCTGACAATTAAGTACTGAAAAATAAAATTGTTCAAAAGTGAATATAATACAATGTATTAAAAAGTGACTACAGATGGTATTAAAATAAACTATGAAAAATCAGCTTGAAGCAAACTTTATGAACTACAAGCTGCTTTAAACGCCATAACCCCCCCCCCCCCCCTCAAAAATAATAATGTACCACTCGAAAGGAGTGAATTCTTTTGACTAAAAGTACTTTACTCAAAAATCCGGAAGATATAGTCATTATTCCAATTCCAAACGTAGCAAAGGATAACAAAAATAGCCATTCTATTGGAAATTGTCTTCTCTCAATTTATGTATTTAAAAAAAAAAAGTTCAGTGGGCCGTTTTCATACAGGAATTGTGCTAAACTTTAAAATATTTAATACGACAACCCAATTTTGTCAGCATATTTGGAGTTTTCGAATAATGTTACCTTCAGATACCTATTTGAAGTCATTCAGTAAAATAGTTTAGGAACTATGAAGGTTTAAAGTTTGAAACTCCTAATATTAAATTGATTTGTAAGCGTTGCGAAACACATAATTCAGATAGTTTTTTAAGTTTAATTCGAAAACTATTCGGTTGAATGAGCTGTAATTTGGATTCACATAGTTGAAGCTTCAAGATATAGATTTCTATTAAAAAAAGCAGGGGTCGGAGCATATAGGACAAATTTTATTGTTCTTACTAGTTTCCTTTATCAATAATCTTCATTATACATTCCGATTGCATATCTTATAAAAATGTGTCTTGAAGATTATTGATAAAAGATACTGGTAAGAACAATAAAATTTGTCTAATTTGCTCCGACCCCTGAAAAGGTCATAGATTACAATTAATATTTTTTCGAAAATTAATTTCAAAGCTTATATTTTTTCGAAATTAATTTTCTAAAAAAATATGAATTGTAACCTATAGCTCTTTTAAAACAGAAATTGATTTCTAGAACCTTCAAATGTGCAAATCCAAAATTACAGCTTATTTCATCAAGTGGATTTTGAGCTGTGAAAAAAAAAACTACCCGCATTGCAATGCTTTTTAAAAAATGAATTCAACATTAAGAGTTCCAAATTTTAAACCTTTAGTTTCTAACCTATTTGACCTAATGACCAGGCCCTGACTATCGCACGGGCACCTGGGGCCCATGCCCTGAGCACGAAAATTTTCATAATTTCATCTAAATTTTCATTAAAAATAAAATAATTGTGAAAAAAATGTGATATTTGATATTTTAATATCATAAAATGACAAAAATATATCTCAATATATGGTTAAAACCCATTTCAATAAATAAATAGAAAAATATTTTATTGAATATTAAAAACGTGATCTATCACTTTGCTAATTAAGCGTAAACCAACAGAACGAAAAATGTCCAAGCCGGAAATCGAACCCGGGCCCCTGGAAAAACGCTCCAGTGCTCTCCCACTAAGCCACGAGGACGATGACCTCCCCGGCTTGGACATTTTTCATTCTGTTGGTTTACGCTTAGTTAGCAAAGTGATAATTCACGTTTTTAATATTCAATAATTTCAAGCGTAATTTCACTATTGACAAGTAGTTGGAAAATTAATTAAATTAAATATTTTATTGTTATTCCTGGAACCGTTTTTGAATTTTCCGGAAAACTTAATTTTTTGAGTTGACACTTTTCGAATAAGTGTGTAACATGTAAAAAAGGTAGTATCAGTAAATCAACCAGTCTAAGGGGGCACGAAAAATTCAAAGTGCCCTGGGCACAGAAACTTGCTAGTCGGGTCCTGCTAATAGCTAATGACTTCCAGTTTAGTACTCGACAGTGAAATGTACAGATACTTTCCATTCATGGGTGCAAGACCTTCAGTCTCAGGATTAATTTCCGTCTCGAAGATATTCTTGACTGATAGTAAATTCTACTTTATATACTTAAATAATAGCAATTTTAATATCAAGAACTGTTAATCACCTTCTTTTATTGTAAGAGATCAATTTTTAGCCATCATGCAAGGCATATAAATCTTCTAGACCATTTTCATTTGATTATTTCTAATACTGAGAAAAGTTTTCAGTCTTGGCTTGGATATACTTCTTGCACCCATGTTTCCCTTTTGGAACCGGTTATGAAAGTGAAACTATCCTCATATAAAAAAAACTGTAACCAAAATCGAAAAAGTACAAATGCACAATAAAAGTTATTGACATCAGATACCTTATGAAAAACAAATCATTCAAAAATATTAAAATGCGAGCGAGAAATCTATAAACAATGCTCCCATAGGATTAACATTAGCTTGAGCGCTTCTTTCAGTGACTAGTGTAGGCTCTTAGTACGACTCATTACGCTGCCATCGAAATACTCAAGGCCAGAGGGCATGAGTGTAACGTCATCACTAATCGACCGACGTCTCACTAGTGTTAGAATTCGCACCAGAAAATTTTGAATAGAAATTTTATTTGGGGAATATCTATCATCTTATAAAACAATAATAACTATTTAAACTTACTGGTGAGGATTCGGAATCCCTAAATAAAATTTCAGCCAGATGCGGAATGCAACAGTGTTGCCGCATCTGGCTGATTTTTTATTGGGGGGATTCCAAATTCTCACCAGTAAGTTTAAATAGTTATTATTGTTTTACAAGAAGATAGATATTCCATAAATAAAATAAAAGAAAATTGCTATCAAAATTTTCTGGTGTGAATTCCAACACTAGTGAGAAGTCGGTCGATTAGTGATGACGTCACACTCGTGTCCTCTGGCCTTGAGTATTTCGATGGTAGCGCTCATTGTCTTATCATCTTAAGCTTGCTGAAACATATTCAAAGTCACTGCGTTCCATTTGTGAAATTACACTTAGACTCTTTTTTCCATCTTTTTGTCCATCATGCACGCTAGCTTTACCAGACCCACGTGAATACACAATCTCACCATAATCAACTCTTGATGTTAACACAATAGCGTCGCTCTATGATTTGTAAAGATGAAAAATCACTATATCTACACAAATTTGTTGACATCCTACAATAATGTTCCAGACATTTTTTGATTTACCCATATATTGCATCATTATCATCAACTTTGTAGTAGTAGCTGAGATATCTCATCGTTAGCGGTTAGTAGCAGAGACTGACTTACAGAAACTGGGGACCACGACAGAAGGATTCACCGTCCTCTCCCCCCACTTCCTAAAAATATGTGCAGACTGGTATTAAAATATCTGTTTTCGGTGATATTAAGAGCATGTTATATCATTGCCCCATATATGGTGGCACAATTAAACATGAGCTAGATGTTAATAGAGGTATGCAATGAATGAAGGTGTTTCTAAATGTGTTTTAGTTTGGATTTATATTTACATGCAAAATAAATTATCTGACGTTATTAACTGCGTTAGTAGGCTGGTAGAACATTAATATGTGGATGGACTACAAGTTATATAACATCACTAATTTACAGCTCATTTCATCAAGTAGATTTCAAGTAGATCCTGTAGAGAAATTGTTCATATTCCAAATTGACTTTTAGATAGTTGGTTCAATTATTTTGGGGCCCCAGAAGCTTGCCCCTTCTGCCCGTGGTAAATGAGTACCTCGTTAGTAGGATGATCAGAAGAAGAATTAGCCTCCTTATTTGTTTACAGTCTTCGCCGATGGCCAGTTGATTCTATAAACTGATTGAAGTTTTAATATCATCCTTGAAGTTCACGTGCAATATTTAACTGAACTGAATCCACCTTATTGAAAGTGAATTGGTTTAATCAATATAATTGCACAGTACGGCAAGTTTAGAGTTTACAGATAACATGCATTTTTAAAAATATAAAATAATTTTACCTGAGCTGTTTGCTGGTAGTTGTGTGCCTTATTATCATGCCTAGATGTGGGGTTCCATGAACGGCGATTATCGCAGGAATTTGTGCTTGGGTAAAAGCTAAAATACATACATGCACACTAATAATAAGTCTTAATTTTTGGAAATAAATTATACTAAATACTTTGTTTTAACACATGAGTCATCTCGTATTATTATGTACAACTTTTTCAAAATTGTAATATATTTTTAAAAATATCAAACTATTGATTACTGATTAAGATTTTACTACAAAATCTCCTGCAATAGAATGCTTGCTTATTTCCTTTGATGATGCTTAGTTAAGTTTAATATAATCGGAAGAAAATAGTTTAAGGATATGTTCTTAGTTTTAAATATGAATAATAAACCTTATATTTGAAAAGTCACAGAAGTTATTTTTATACATGAGTTTTAAAAACCAAGTAAAAATGATAATTCTCATTACACTATAGAAGAAAGGTACTAACATTAACCCATTTATGCCTAGCGTCCCATATTTAGGATGCTTCGAATTTTAAAAAATTTGAATACTTTTTTTTCTCTCTGTAAAACAAGAAAACTGCATGAAATAATTTATCTATAAATGTCTTTATCTGTTACTGTGAGATGACAGCACAAGATGGATATTTATTTGCTTAAATGAAGACTTTTTTTCAACGTTCATAGACTTTTCATTGATCAAGGTGTAGTGTCGAAATGGAAAAAATCAGTTTATTTATATTTTTTCTAGCATCGATCCATATAAATAATTTATAATCTTAACTTATAGACTTCTTTGCCATCGTCAGGGAATATTTTCATTAATTGCTGTTCCATTCATTCAAATACGTCACTTCGTTTGAAATGGAAGAGTCTATAATTCTTAGGGTAGCTGGAAGTAGAAGTAGTAGTGCTTCGTATTAAATTTGTGTAGAGGCATTTACTTAACTGCCCTTAAATATTTTCCTCTACACAAGTTTAATCCGAAGGACTACTACTTCTACTATTCTCCAGCAACGTTGAATGACAACGTTTTAAAACGTTGAACGTTGACGTATTAAAAATGAATAGAATGGCAGTCAAATACATTCCTCTACACAAGTTTAATCCGAAGCACTACTACTTATACTTCCAATTACTCTAAGAATTAGACTCTCCCATTTCAAACGAAGTGATGTATTTGAATGAATAGAACGTAGAAAATATTCCTTGAGGATGGCTACAGTGTTGCATACCGAAAATACTCGGAAATTTAAATAAAATGTATATTTTTAAACTTGTAACATCTGTATTATTATTATTTGTCATCTTTTTAGCAAACGGTAAACTTTTTAAAGTTCATATTATGTATTTTATAAAATAAACATTTTTAAAACAGAATTTTTACTACGTTTCATTAATAATACTAATTTTACTTAATTTTTACATGTTTTCGTAGAAGTTGTCAGCAATGTGTGACATCTGTGCTCTTAACATTGCACACATCTGCGAAACTGTATTGGTGTTAAAGTGTTGATTTGTTAATCCCAGTTCTAACAGACAGCCAAAATAACAAAAGAAAAAAAAAAATGAAATTTCAATGACTTTTTTTCCTATTCCTGAAAGTAAGATTTCACTGTCGTCTAAAAATAGCCATGTGCAGCTGTAGATAGTTGAAACTAATATACATTCTTCGCTGTACATTCATTTGAAATCGTACGAAATTTGAAAATCCTCACATTGAAAATAGTAACATGTGTGGTGTTATTATAAATCAGTAAACGTATAATCAAAGTCTAATTGTTTGAGAATTTAAACATGTGTTTACTGATAATAAAATACCAAGTACTGAATAGAAATAAAGTAGTTGCTTTCATGATAATCATTTTAAGTTATATAATATAAGCATTTATAGAATGGTTTTGATACCCATTTGTATCATTAGAGCATATATGCGTGCTTTTCAGGAATATCTTTTTTTTTTTTTTAAATTCTTTAGAAATTTCGAATTCATATCAGAAATTCCAAATAGTAATTTTTACTTTAATGACAGGAGTTTCGGGATTTACATAAAGTAAAAATTCTTCATTCGTAATTTCCGGTTTCGATTTGGAATTTCCGAATAAAAAAGAGGTTCCTGAAATGCATGCATATATGCGCTAATGATGAAAATGGGTTAATTCTAAATAATTAAAAATTTAATAAAAAAGGCTTAAAATTGGATTTAAAAACTGATGAGATGTAAGTTTATTTTTTATAAATATACTTTCGTTCTTTATAAAAGTTTAATATTGGAAATAAAATAAAATAATTAATTTACCTTTGATAACACTCGCCTGACACCCAGCTGGGAGGCTGTTCATCTAAAAGAAGAAATAAAAAATATTAAATAATTTAATGTGGGCATTCTTATATATATATATAGTACCCGGTATATATATACCGGGTGTCCATAATTAAACGACCCTACTTTAAAGTTGTCTACGGACAAAACTATTGTTCATAAAGTTGTGAAACTTTGGGAAAGGCATAATAAAGGGATGGGAATTTGTTTAAGCTAAAACAAGTGTAAATAAAAATAGTTTAAAATTTCGCCACCAGAGGGCGATTTTTAATAAATTTCATATTTAGCATTAAGATAGTTTAGAAATTTTATTTACAGGATGTTCATAATTAATCGACCCTATTTTAAAGTTGTCTACAGACGAAACTGTTGTTCAGAATATTGTGAAATTTTTTGGAGGACATAATAAAAGTATGGGAATAGGTGTGAACGAAAAAAAAAAAATTGGAGGCCATTTTTTAACGAATTACACATTAAGCATACATTTACAATAGTTTAACAAATTTTGTTATAACCAAACACATTCCACATGACTTTCATCATTTTCAGATACCATCTGGAATCGTAAGATAGCATGTTCCACAGTTGACCGAAGTATGTTCAGGGAAAAACTAGGAAAATGTCGTGAAAAGCTGTCTTTAGAGTAAAGTTAAGTTAATAAATAAAATTTTTGAACTATCATAATGCTAAATGAGTAATTTATTAAAAACGTCCTCTGGTGGCAAAAGTTTGAATTACTTTTATTTACATTTTTTTTTAGCTTAAACAAATTCCCATCCCTTTATTATGTCTTTCACAAAATTTCACAACTTTATGAACAATAGTTTTGTCTGTAGACAACTTTAAAGTAGGGTCGTTTAATTATGGACACCCTGTATATCACGTACAGATTCGAAAGAAATCGAAAACTTCTGTATGGCTTGTAAATTATAAATTTAGACATAAAATCATCAGAATTTTCATCAGGCAAATTATACATGTAGTAATAAAGACTCCAGACATCAATCAATATGATAGCAAGAAACGGCCGAAAGCAGTGCAAAAAGAAAAATAAATAAATAAATCTAAATATATACATTGAAATATTTTTTTTTCGTATTAAAAGGATTTCGCGTTAAAAGATTCGTACAAAAAAGAACAAAACTCACAAATATTTTCGACGTCGTCAAATTTTATTTCGATTTCCTGTTAAACTACTAGTAGATTGCATCCATTAGGATAAAAAGCAAGTAAAAAAATATTGTTTTTTGGGGAAAAAATCAGATATATTTTTTTGAAGTGTCTTTTTCAGCATTCTGAGATCTTGCTTGTTTGAAACAAATAAGCAAAGCTGTCTCTAAATCTCCGTGCTTAGCGGTTCTTTCTCATACGTTTTCTTTCTGGCTTAAACATACTGCGCTCAAACATTAAAGTAATGGGATGCCTGTTTTTATTATCGTTAATAAAGTAGAATTGGCAGTGCCAAACTCTTTGCAGATTTCTGTTTTCGTCATTCTTATAGCAGTTTGTTTTCGCACCGACTTCTCAGCCATTGTACTCATAAAACATAGCTAATTTACAAAAAAAACACGAAATTCACTGATTTCCAGCCAAAATTCAGTGGTTTTAACACAACATTTACCAACTTCAACTCAAACTAATTAGATCGAAAGAGAATTTTTTTTCGTGTTAAACGATTTTTGTTTCGTGTTAACAGAAACAAAATGTATTAAATTGCATAGCATACTGTCCGAACCGCTATATCATTTCGTGTTAACCGATTTTTCATGTTAAGCGTTTTCGTGTTAAATGTATTTCACTGTATTATATAAAGCAAAAACATGTCCGTGAGTATATATCGGATGTCCCAAACAGAATGAAACGTCTTTTAATTTTTTACCTTTTCGAGATACGTAGGCAATGTTAGTTTCAAAAGAGTTTAAAATAAGGTAGGGATTAAGATTATGTTGATGAAATAAACATTCCATTAATTTATAAAAAGTTACACCTTTTTAAATTTGTATACGGTCCTTGGGTTCTGTAAGTTAAATTTAGAAAAAATTGCTCCATTACTCTCACAAGTACAGGAGTAAAAATTCTATTTTCTCCGACCCAAACTCACCAAGTTATGATACTTTAACACTAGAACGGCGGCGAGGTGTCATTTTGACCCCTGCCAAACGAATACATGACGATTCGAACCAGAAAACTTTTTATAATTTAAGATTAATATAGGCTGCACAAAAATAACTTAAATGAATAAGTTAAATAGTTTTAAGTAAAAATTCTGATGTGAAATATTTTTATAAAACTGGAGTAAATTTTCCCGCCGTTCTAGTGTTAAAGTTTATGAAATCTGGGAACTTTCAGGCACTAAAAAATTGTCTGTCTGTTTTCAGTGGCAGAAAGTTTCGAAATATCATAACTCGGTGAGTTTTGGTTGCAAAAGAATGGAATTTTTACTGTTGCATTTGTCAGAGTGAGAAATTTTTTCTAAATATAACTTATAGGACCCAGGGACCGTATCAGAAACAAGTAAACATTAAATTTAAAAATTCAAAAGACCCGACTGCGTAAAAAGCGAACTAATTAATTATTTCTCATCAATGTCAAAACTATTTTTTATATTACTTAGTATTTTTTTATTTACTTGTATTGATGACTTTTAAGTTGCGTTTAATTGTTAGTTCCTATCTATAAACACTTTTTTCATGAGGCCTATAGATTTCTATGCAGGTTAGAGTTGCAATAAAGCTAGAGATTCTACCTACACAACTTCCAGGTTGTGAAATATTTAAACGGAGCATCTGACTGTAAAATAGTCAATGAAATATCGTCTTCATTTTGAAAGACCTATCCAATGATATGCCACTCAATAGGGTGCGTAAAAATGTTTTTCGTCTCTACCGCCCTTTTGTATTTTACGGCCACCATTTTGAATTTATAAAAATAAAACCTAGCCTATAACCATTGGGCAGTTAAGATAAATCGATAGAGACCTCATTCATTAAAATCCATCCAGCCGTTGGGATGTTTCGAGGGTATAAAGAAATTCACGTACCCAGATACGCGTGAAACACATAACCCTTCTTTGCAGTCGGGTAATTAAAAAGTTACTCATTCTGAAAATTAATGGAAGGACAATTTCATCAACATAATCGTAATTTCTACCTTATTTTGAAAAATTATTCCATTTGCATTCCCTACGTATGCCCAACAGTAAAAAAATTACAGCACGTTTCAGTCTATTTCGGACACCTTGTATCACAAAACAAATCACGACTTCAATACGAATAAGAAAAAATGAGAAGACATTGTTGTTATTTTTTTTCCCTTTTTGAAAAAAAAAAAAAAAAAAACCTTCCATTGTTTTATATAAATAAGTGGCCCATGGTAGAAATGAGAGTGGAAAGGGAAAAAAAATAATGAATGCAATTTAAAAACACGTAACTCAGTAAAAATCAATTTTCAGCATTGCTGTCCATAGCCAGTAATGTGGGTGTACAGTCATGTACCGGGTGTCCCAAAATAACTGCTGGATTTTAAAATTCAATAACTTGCAAACGGTGACAGATATTAAAAAAATTCTTGCAGGAGTGTCATGTAAGATGTCAGGAGTTTTTATGCTGCGATTCTCAGTTTTAGTTACAAATAGTATCGATAGATGGCGTTGCAAGCAATAACCGCTAAATCCAGGCTCCATTTTTCAGCCTCTCTCTTCTTCCATGCGAAAAAGGAGATTAAATGATATTGAATGGATCCCGAAGTATCAAAAATCGAGTCTGGGCTGAGCACCTATTGCTCTCAGCGCCACCTATTGCTTTAAATTCGAACTAAAATCAAGAATCACAGTAAAAAAACTCCTGACATCATACATAACACTCCTGCAATAATTTTTTTAATATCTGTCCCTGTTTGCAAGTTATTGAACTTTAAAATCCGTCAGTCATTTTTGGGACACCCGGTATATGATCCATAGAATTTAATCACACCACGTAATACTCTAAAAATTAGATTAGCTTTAAAATATTGCAGAGGGAAACGATTTACAGTAATTATCGATCAGAATCATTCCTGTAACCGAATTCTTTTGTGCGTCTCTGTAAATGAACGATAAATGCTATGCACTCCATAGTCAATAAAAAAACATGTTGAAGTGCACTTCAGTGATTCTTTTTAATCTAATTATGCTTGAAGTATCATATTCATAACATCAATAAAATAAAAAGCAAAGAATTTTTGCCCATAGATCACAATGTAATGGAATTCTTTTAAGAGCCCTTAAGCTCAATTTAGTGACTTTTTATCGATCAGAGTCAGTTCTGTAACCGAATTATTTTGTGCATATGAACAATAAATGCTACGCACTCCATAATCTATAAAAAACATGTTGTAGTGCACTTTGGTGATCCTTTTAAATTTAATTATGTTTGAAATATCATAACATCAATAAAATGCACAGAAAAGGAATTTTGCCCATAGATCGTAATGTAATTCTTTTAAGCGTCCTTAATCCTTTGAGGGGCAAGGAATAATGTCTCTGTAATATTGAGTTCTCACCGGAATAATAATAAAAAAAGTATTTTAAAATAAGAAAAAGCAATTTTTCAACTCCCCCCCCCCCCCAAAGTTAAAAATATAAAATTTAGTTAACACTTTCATCGCGGCAATGGCGCGTCTTTGTACCACCCTTTGCGTTAAGAGCCCGAGCCGCTCCTCGCAGCGCTAAAATTGAAACAAAACACAAATTCATTTAAAACTTGTTTATTTTACTTTGAAAAATAATAATCAATATCATTTTTCCCTCTAATGATTTGTTTGTCCTTACAAACTAAAAAAATAATAAAATGTCGTGTCCGTTTGGGAAAATAAATTCGCACCGGAAAATTCTGCCCGGTAATTATTACACATTAGATATCGGAATCAATGTCTAATAATTAAATAACAGACTTTTCCGGAACAAATTTATTTTCTATGATTGATAGCTAATATTCCTGGAAGACGAGTTAGCTCGTCCCTCGCGATAAAAGTGTTAAAAGCTTCTGGTGCGAATCTTGTTTAAATTAAATGGGATAAAATATAATAATAAAACACTCATACTACAATATATATTAAAACACGCATACACACATAAATAACGCCTGCATTCAACAGTTAAAGGTATATATAAATATTATACAGACATACAAACAATAAATACAATAAACCCAACTGGAGTGAAAAATTAGCCAGAGCCAGGAATCGAACCCGGGACCACAGTATACAAGACTGCTGCTCAGTGGTAGAGCAGCAGTCTTGTATACTGTGGTCCCGGGTTCGATTCCTGGCTCTGGCTAATTTTTCACTCCAGTTGGGTTTATTGTATTTATTGTTTGTATGTCGGGATAAAATATATTCCACCGCTCCTCAAGGGGTTATGCTGAATTTAGTAACTTTTTACGTCATTTTAAATCATTTTTAAGAAGAAATTTTTTTAAAAAATCTCAATACGGAACGTTTACTGTGCTAATGAAAAGAGCTAGTGACAGATGAGTTGCCACAATTGGCAATTGATTGCCCATAGCAAATTAAAAAGTGCTTTCTTTCCTTTTTAGGGTTTCGTTCATCTGACAAAACCCTATTCGTCTCGCTCCTCTGTCTGTCCGTCTGTCAGTCACAGAGCCCGTTCTCAGAAACTATATCTGTTGGAGACTTGAAATTTTGCATAGTTATAGCTGAACACCTCACATCAAACGACAAATCCTAAAATTTTGAAAAAGTCTTATATTTAACCCTCTGGGCTCTAACTTGTATATTTTAATCTTTTTGTTCTAACTGAGCCCCTAATTAAGTTGAAGACTTAAAATTTTGCATACTTATAGTTGAACACATTATATCAAACGACAAATCATAAAATTTTGAAAAAGTCTTATATTTAACCCTCTGGGCTCTAATTTGTATATTTTAATCTTTTTGTTCTAACTGAGCCCCTAATTAAGTTTAAGACTTGAAATTTTGCATACTTATAGCTGAACATCTCACATCAAACGACAAATCCTAAAATTTTGAAAAAGTCTTATATTTAACCCTCTGGGCTCCAACTTGTGTATTTTAATCTTTTTGTCCTAACTGAGTCCCTAATTAAGTTGAAGACTTAAAATTTTGCATACTTATAGCTGAACATCTCACATCAAACGACAAATCCTAAAATTTTGAAAAAGTCGTATATTTAACCCTCTGGGCTCTAACTTGTATATTTTAATCTTTTTGTTCTAACTGAGCCCCTAATTAAGTTGAAGACTTAAAATTTTGCATACTTATAGCTGAACACATTATATCAAACGACAAATGATAAAATTTTGAAAAAGTCTTATATTTAACCCTCTGGGTTCTAACTTGTGTATTTTAATCTTTTTGTTCTAACTGAGCCCCTAATTAAGTTGAAGACTTAACATTTTGCATACTTATAGCTGAACACATCACATCAAACGACAAATCATAAAATTTTGAAAAAGTCTTAAATTAACCCTCTGAGCTCTAACAGGTGTATTTTAATCTTTTTGTTCTAACTGAGCCCCTAATTAAGTTTAAAACTTGAAATTTTGCCTACTTATAGCTGAACACCTCACATCAAACGACAAATCATAAAATTTTGAAAAGTCTTATATTTAACCCTCTGGGCTCTAACTTGTGTATTTTAATCTTTTTGTTCTAACTGAGTCCCTAATTAAGTTTAAGACTTGAAATTTAACATACTTATAGCTGAACATCTCACATCAAACGAAAAATCCTAAAAATTTGAAAAAGTGTTATATTTAACCCTCTGGGCTCTAACTTGTGTATTTTAATCTTTTTGTTCTAACTGAGTCCCTAATTAAGTTTAAGACTTGAAATTTAACATACTTATAGCTGAACATCTCACATCAAACGAAAAATCCTAAAAATTTGAAAAAGTGTTATATTTAACCCTCTGGGCTCTAACTTGTATATTTTAATCTTTTTGTTCTAACTGTTTCCCTAATTAAGTTTAAGACTTGAAATTTTGCATACTTATAGCTGAACACCTCACATCAAACGACAAATCCTAAAATTTTGAAAAAGTCTTATATTTAAACCTCTTTGCTCCAACTTGTGTATTTTAATCTTTTTGTTCTAACTGAGCCCCTAATTAAGTTGAAGTCTTAAAATTGTGCATACTTATAGCTGAACACATTATATCAAACGACAAATCATAAAATTTTGAAAAAGTCTTATATTTAACCCTCTGGGTTCTAACTTGTGTATTTTAATCGTATTGTTCTAACTGAGCCCCTAATTAAGTTTAAGACTTGAAATTTTGCATACTTATAGCTGAGCACCTCACATCAAACGACAAATCATAAAATTTTGAAAAAGTCTTATATTTAACCCTAAGGGGTATAACTTGTGTATTTTAAGCTTTTTTTTTTTCTAACTGAGCCCCTATTAAGTTGAAGACTTGAAAATTTGCATACGTATAGCAGAACTGTTGCGATCACACGAAAAATCATAAAATTTTCAAAAAGTCTTATATTATTTACCCACCGTGCTCTAACTTGTGTATTTTAAGCAATTTTTCTAACCTCCTCCCATTGCAACCGGTGGGTACTTTTCTAACTTTTGCCGACACCACTTTGATCACTCTTTCATATTATGCACGTAGCCTTACATATTTCAGTTCCACTTTTTACCACTAGGGAGTGCCTACCTACATCGTGTGCTATAGACCAGATCCCCTCGACTAATTTATCTACGGATAGGTTGTAAAATGGAGTTTCGTTCGGATAGATGTTTGTGTAGAATAGAGTGCGCCCCCTGGTTGCGAAATGTGAACTAACAGATTTCGCAAAAGGATAAAGTGTTTTGAAAGGAATATTAAACGAAACCCTTTGTGCGATCTGTGATCACACTTACTCACTTGTTTTTTAACACTTTCCAACAAAGTTTAAAAGTGTTTAAGACTTCAGTTTGTCTGTCCGTCTGTCCGCGCTCTAACTCTCGTAAATAGACTGAAATCGTTCTGAAATTTTTGGATGTTAGTGACCTTTACCATAGCACGATCCCTATTTCAAATGAAGTTTTTAGCATGTTTAGTTCATTTACAGAGACAGTCAAAAGTTTTCCGTTACATTGCGGGCAATGGGAAAAAATCGTTTCAAAGGATTTTTAATGGTGTTACACTCTTTCAAACATAGTAAAATTGATATATGAAGTCCACTAAAATGTGCATTCTCTAGAATACGCGGTGCAAAGAATTGTTATTATTCATTTACAGGGACACACAAAAGAATTTCGTTACATAATGGTATAGGAGGGAATTGTTTGCGGCGTATTTGAATTATGTTAAACTATTTCATATATAATGAAATTGATATACGTCGCTGAGCTTTAGTTTAAGTTATTTCATGTATAATACGAAGTGCATAGCATTTACAGGGACACACAAAAGATTTCAGATACTATATTGTATCCAAAATACTGTATATTAGCAATGATTGCTCGAAACGCATTTTTAATTATGATATGCGCTTTTGAGTTTCACTATATTTATGCATACTGTATAATGTGCATAAATGCTATAGTTCATATACAGGGCTACAGAAAAGAATTCGTAAGGGTTACTGAGTATAAGCGTAAATTGCTTAAAGGTGGTTTTTAAATGAGTTATGCATTTTTACGCAGAACTGAATTTAGTTTACTAAGAAATGCTTATAGACTATAGATAAAATGATATACAGGGTCATGCAAAGAATTGGATACATGGCCGTCTGTGGATGATAATTTCTGGAAATGTGATTTCAGAAGTTTTAAGAGTGTTTTAGTTTGAATTAAATTTTAGCTAAATAGTGGCCTGTAATAAAGGTACTAAAACTACAGGGCTGTACAAAAGTATTCAAGTACGTTTCCATCTATTAGTATAAATTGCTGAAAGAGAAATTTCACCGTGTTATGAGTTTTCTTGCTAAACTAATTTTTCCCATTATATAGTATATATATCAACCTACAGATCAAATACAGGGCTGTTCAAAAGAAGTGGAATACATATTTGGCTATGGACAGTAACTTCTGAAATCAGTTTTTGAAATGTTTTATGCGTTTCATAAAATGTTTACTTAGTTATCTTATTTACCTTATTTCCCTAAATAACAAAGTTTTGTTAAAACATCCAGGAAGTGTTTCATAATCTATGCTTAACGCATGATTTGTCTTTCTTGTTTAAAAATTAAAACGTTGCCGTCATGGCTCTAATGTCTTTTCAGATGAACGTGAATACCACTGAAAATTTTAATCAACACTTTTGCACCAAAAATGCCTTTTGGCTATGGACCGGATTACGAAAGATTAATCATAAGGTCAGTTTAACTATAAAATACTGCACTTAGGTGCTAAACTCAATTTCATCAACATTTATTAAATGCGCTGTTTTAAATGACAACAATTTTCAAATAATTTATATTTTTATAGCAGTTTATTTTTAATTAAATAATTTCAATTAATATGTTTAATTAATTTCATTTTTAAATTATTGTTTAATTCCTAATTATGCACAATTTCTCTGATTTTTATACGAAATACTATTTAGATAATAACGTGCAAACGTAAATATATGTTTTTTTTATGAGCTACAGAAACAAATTAGATGTATACTTTTTAGTGCCAACTTAGACAGAGATATTGCATATGCGCGTTACATTATTTTTTCCTGAAATGTTTTCTTGCTAATATTATATTGACCACGACTCTTTAAACAGACTGTTTCAAATCAGAATAAATTCATAATTTTTTTGAGCGATGTATTTTTTTTTATTCCCGTTCTACTCAAAAGCAGCATTTAAACTTTTCGAAAGTTCCAAATTTTGTTATGAGTGTCATTCTTCTCTTCTTTAATTCTATTGGTTGTTTCTCTTCCCATTTCTCTACTTCTATTGATCGATACAACTCTGCTCAAAGCCGCATATACATCATATATATGTATGACCAAAAACTCTACTATTACTTTTGCATTGAAAATGGTGAGCTTAATCCTATCAAAATTGGCTGCAATTTTAGAAGATCTTTTTTGTGCTCTAAACAATGTTCGAGGGTAACACAAAAATTTTTGAGACAGGAGCAGACGATATGCTCCAAAAAGGAAAAAAATACACATATTGGTCAGATACTTTAATTTGAACTCTTTTATTTCCGAAGACGATAATTTGTGACAACAATTGCAATTTAGCTATCATAGAATAAATTTTGAAACAAGGAAAATAGGATTTGACGCGAGAGCATTAACGAGCTATGATTGTATATGATTTTTAAGTATGGGGTTAAATCAAGAAGAATGTCTTCAATGTTTACAAATAACATATGGAAATGAAATTTCATCTCATGTCACTGTATTCAGATGGTTTAGAGAATTTAGAAGAGGTCGATATTCTCTCTTGAATGAAGAACACACGGAAAGACCTTTATTAACTGTAGTCCCAGAAAATGTGTCAGCCGTACGGAATATGTTAATCGAGGATACTCGCTGTTTCTACCAAATGATACAAAATGAACTTAACATTGGATTCGGAGTTATACATAAAAATATTCACGAATAACTCCATATGAAAAATTAGTTCGTCGTTGGGTCCGCCACAATTTAATAGAACATCAAAAAGCGGAGCATGCCATAATCAGTAAAGATACTTAATGACGGTGAGCAGTGCATTATTACCGACTGAAAAGAAGGGTTGTGTGTTTCACGCGTATCTGCGTATGTGGATTTCTTTATACCCTCGAAACATCTCAACGGAAGGATGGATTTTAATGAATGAGGTCTCTATCAATTTGTCTTAACGGCCCGATGGTTATAGGCTAGGTTTTGTTTTTATAAATTCAAAATGACGGCCGTAAAATACAAAATGGCGGTAGAGACGAAAAAAATATTACGCACCCTATTGAGTGGCCTATCATTGGATAGGTCTTTCAAAATGAAGACGATGTTTCATTGACTATTTTACAGTCAGAAGCTCCGTTAAAATATTATACAACCTGGAAGTTGTGTATGTATTGTGGACCTATAGCATTACTGCAACTCTAACCATCATAGACATTGATAGACCTCATCAAAACAGTGTTTATAGATAGGAGCTAACCATTACACACAACTTAAAAGTCATCAATACAAGTAAATAAAAAAAATATTTTAAGTCAATTCCTATTTAGGTCAATAAGAGAATTTTTTTTCTCCTATTCTTCTTTCCTTTTGAGTGGTGCTTAAAATGCCTTGATCAAGAAGAGGGCTCACTCGGTCTTAAAATACCTCGAACAAGAAGAGGGCTCTCTCGATTATTGAAAATTAATTAATTTAATTTAATTAATGAATTAATATTTGAAAAAAACTGGATTAACATCAAGTGTTATCCACTACAAGTTTTAAAAAATTATTTGAACTTGATTGGATGAATAACAAGTATTTTATTAAAGATTGAAAATTTGAACAAGATATATATAGCAAGAGTGTGAGCTAATAGTAGGAATTGAAAAAAAAAATAGTTTCACATTGATGAGAAATAATTAATTAGTTCGCTTTTACGCAGTCGGGTTTTTTGATTTTTTTAATTTAATTGTTTATTTTTAAAATCATAAATGATTATAAAACTATATGAAAATCACTTGAATACATTAAACTAAATTAATATGTACTTAAAGTGATAAAATACTTTTAACAAGGCAAAAAATTACCTTTATTTATTCATATTAGACATATGTTTCATTGCTCCGATGGCAACATTCTCGATAATAAATATGATACAGATATTTTCGCAAAAATTATTTTAATTTAAAACAGGTAAACAAAAATCACGTGAACTCAAGAATAATGAAATTAATTGCAATATTAAAAATGGATATTTGTGAACGTGAATTATTTTTCTGTAGAGTATCTCTTTCCAGATTTTAGGAAGTTCCACGGAGGCTGAATCATTGCATACATTCTCACTGCATAAGACGATTTCTATTAATTCACGGATAATGGGTGGCAAGTAAAATCTTGAGTGGTAGAATGTATAATAAAGAGCTTTTACAGATTAATTTTAAAAATAGTAGAGTAATTTATCCATGAAGATTTTACTTGCCATCCATTATCCGTGAATCAATAAAAATCTTCTTACGCAGTGAGAATATATGCAACGATTCAGCCTCCATGGAACTTCCTAAAATCTGGAAAGAGATACTCTACAGAAAAATGAAACAATAGTATTAAATAATTCACGTTCACAAATATTCATTTTTAATACTGCAGTTAATTTCATTATGCTTGAGTAATACGTGATTTTTGTTTACCTGTTTTAAGTTAAAATAATTTTTGTGTAAATATTTGTATCATATTTATTATTGAGAATGTGGCCGTTGGAGCAATGAAACATATGCCTAATATGAATAAATAAAGGTAATTTTTCGCCTTGTTAAAAGTATTTTATCACTTTAAGTAAATATTAATTTAGTTTGATCATAACTGGTGATGATACATATCTTTTTCTTACTATCTTTTTCTTACGTCCCAACAAGTTAAAAAAGTAAAGCATGGGTCTTCGAAGATGACCCCAAACCAACAGTGTTGAAAATGTTGAAAAGACAACGAACAGTGAACAAAGTATTGTACGCTGTATTCTTCAGAACTACAGGGCTGGTCAAATTCACAAAGCGAGGGGGGACAGAAGGCAGTTATAGCTAACTGGTACACCACCAGAAATGTCTTCCAGAAATTCTACAAGAGGGGAATGTTTGGAGACTTATATGCTTCACCATGACAATGAATGTATCTTCTCGTTCACCAAAGATTACAGTCGAATTTCTTTAACAAGAACAACAAATAAAAACCTCAAAGTGGTAGAAGATCCAGCCTATTTTTCTGATCTTTCTATGTGTGACTTTTGGATATTCTTTAATCTAAAAAAAAATACGTGGATGTCGTTTTAATTCTGAATAGGATATTGATGAGACAATAAAAGCATATTTTTCATCTATTCCAAGGGATGGATGGCTTGAGACATTTAATCTTTGAAAAATTCGCCTACAAAAGTGCATTAATCTTGGAGGGAACTACATTGAATATTCTCAAGAGTTGCTGAGTTTAACTTGTACCATTTAGCCGTATCTTATTAATTTTAGTGTGGCCCTGGCCCTGGCCCTCATATTTATGTATTTTCTGTACATTGAGTGTCAAGTTTAATGTCCTGTTTAACAATATCCAGCATAGCTGAAAAGTGTTTATGAATCAGATTTGTCTGTTTGTCTACCCATACTCTAATTCTCGTAAAAATACTCCGATTGCCATGTAATTGTTATATGTTATTAGGAAATCTTTACTATAAAATGTTCGGCATTGAAGATGAAGTATGAAGCATTTATAGTTCATTTATAGGGTCACACGAAAGATTTCAGTGACATTATGATCTATGAGGAAAAATCGACTGCATTGCATTTTACTGATATTATGATAATTCAAACATAATTAAATAAAAAAGGATCCCTAAAGTGAACTACAACATGTTCTGTGGAGTGGGTAGCATCTGTATTCATTTACGGAAGACGCACAAAAAAAAATCAGTTACAGAATGAGCATGATCGATAATTGCCTGCAATGCATTTTCCGCTGTGGTATGAATCTTTAAACTTAATTAATTGTTAGTGTATTAAGTTGTATGTAGAAATTTCTATAGATCTTATACCGGGCTGCACGAAGGAATTCACACATATTACCGGATATGGCGCATCTAAGATTACACTTTGGGAAGGGCTAGTATATTTTAGAGATCTAGTACGTCTGGGCTAGTGCCAATTTTTTTCATTAAGACTTGGGCCTGAACTCCATTCTTTCCAGGATTTTTCAGCTGGCAGGCTTCTCTTTTTCTTTCTTTTGTTTTTCGATAAACACAATAGTGATATTGTACATTTTTTAATGGAATCTTTGCCTTCAAGTTTAGGATATTTTTTTTTCTTCCCTTTAAATTATATTAAATTTTTACCGAGTCTTCATTTGAATTCACCTATGTGGTCATCAATATCATAGTTACGTACATCATGGCTTGCGAACATACAATCTGAAAATGTTATACTTTAAAATGTCTCCATAAAAACATGTGCAGTATGCAATATTTTTTTTAAAATAATTTAAAAATTGTAGGCAATGTTGGTTAATAAATATGGGATTTTTTTTTTTTTGAAGAAATTAAAAAAGGCCGGGGCGGCTCGGGACTGATTCTTTTTATTTTGGCACGGACCGATCGCATGCCAAGATAGGTTTCATCCAAGCCTAGCTGGGGCAGATCTGAAATTTTTGGTCTGTGGAGACTATTTATGTCCCACTCTTGAGAAAACAACCAACGATCAGACGACAGTCAAGGCGTCAGGGCCGTAACCAGCGAGTCCAGTCAGAGGGGGCTCTGAATTTTTTTGGTGGGGCTAACATATTTTAATAATCCATATCTTAAGCAAACTAAATATAGTAAAAATGATAAAATGGACCTATCTATAAAGGAACCCGTCTAAAGCGTAATCTCTCTATAATGGAACTTCCTATAATGAAATTCTTAAACGGAAAATACTTCATGGTAATCGGAAAATGAATATAAAACAATTAGGGGCGGTGTACCTCTTAAGAAAACCTACCTGAAATAGAACTTTTCTCAATCCCGTGTGATTTAGTCTCAGGTCTTATTGTATTTAATGGGAAACAGATAGCATCTGACACCTCATAAAAAAATGACTTTATTGAAATTTTAATAAGGAAAACTAATGGATTGTACACCGTATTCTATTCCCATTGCAATTTTTGCATTATTAAGCATATTGCTTCTTTTGTCCCTTGGTGTCTTCGGAAAAGGGACCCCCCCCCCCCCCTCTCAGCTCACGTTTGTTCGTACAGTGTGTGCATATATACACGCAATAATTTCTATGTGTACTTCTATGTATAGCTTTGTACCAATTTTGTGGAAAATAAAATTTTTAAAAAGTTAAAAAATAATTTCGAAACAGGCCATTTGTAATATGCTAAAATGAGCACCACTGCAATTGCCAGTCCTAAGCCTGGAAAATGTGTGAAGGGAAGTTACCTGAAAAACACTGCCATAGCCGTTTTTTAAAGTTGTACAATTATCCGGATTTTTCATTAACCGGATCGGCATCGGCCCCGATTGGTCCGGATTATCAGCGCTCTACTCTATTGAACATTGATTATATATATACATATTTGAACCACTGATTAATCAAATCAGTCTTTCTGTTGAATAAATTAGTGTAATTTATCATGCTAGCATTCTGGCAGAAAAGTACATCTTTATTTACAAAAACACCGATTCATACAACAAACATAGAAATCTTCAACCGCCCAGCATCACAATTTTTTTAAAGATGCGTTTTGAAAAAACTGAGAAAAAGGAATCTGTTTGTATAGGGGTCTGCACGGGCCGGAATTTCCAGGCGCGGGCCCGGCCCAAACGAAAGCTGTCTTGACCCGGCCAGTTCATATTTTCACAGCTCACGGCCGTACAAAAATCAATGAAAAGAGACCCGGCCAGTGGAAAAATCAATTAAATCAGGCCCGATCCGACCCGACTCAATTTCTACAAAAAATTCAGATTTTTCTTAACATACAATTAAGATTCTTTTAAAGAATACTGCATACATATTTATGGGATAATTTTACAGCATATTTTAAATTTACGATGTGTTCGCAAGACAGAAAATACACAATAGCAACATTAATGATTTACTTAGAGTCTTAGACGTTTCAACATTCAAATAAGGATTCATTAAAAAATTCATATTGTTTAGAATAAAAGAAAAACGGGAAGGTTAAAAACATGATGATAACTTTTGAGGGTATATCATAAAAAGTAGATTTGCGAAAATATTTCTATTATTCCTTAAGGCTTTTCTCAAATCCAAAGAAGCTACTTTCTGACACATTTCTAAATTCATTTCTTTTCGAAAACGTCAATATATTTTTGAGAAAATACTGTCCAAGTTAGCGTTTTGAATCGAATACCCGGAGACGATAGCACGGAAAAGGAGAAAAACCTACAGTCACGTGACAAAAATCTCTTATATCTCTATAAGTAATTTATTTATTAAAAATGGGAAACGCTATTCAATTCCAAATCCCTTCAATAGACAGGCTTGTCAATTTTATGCCTTTACAGTTAAAACTGTGTCAGAAAGTTTTTAGTTTTTGAGCAGTGAATTTGAGAACCACCTTCAAGTATATTTCCAAACATTCCGTTAACAGAAGTTCATTATTGCTATTAATATTTTTTACAAAACAGTTGCCTGCCCTAAACATCCTGAGAACAATTAAGTCCATTTCTGGCTATGTTGAAAAAAAAATGCAAGCCTGATCTCGGTTCGGCACGAGTCTGCTGGAAGAATTAAGCCCGGGCTCAAACGCCATGTAACTGTCCGATGCCGATCTCTGCGCTGGAAAATGTTATATTTCGATATTGATGCTGGCAAACTAGTATCGGCTCGTAACGCACATTTATACTTATTCTCGTGAAACTTATATTCATTGAAAATGATTCATATTTTCTAATCTGTGTTTAAATATTTATATCGGGCCGACAGACCCGCTTAATTTCTTTTATTGGCCCGGTCCAGCCCGGCAGGCACGCTCAAATTTTGCCGGCCCGGCCCGTTTGAAACTTCGCCTTCATTTCGCCGTCCCGGCCTAGTACAGGCTTCTAGCCAAGCCCGGGATCGTGCAGACCTCTACTGTAGGATACAGTTATTATACGTTTCCCTCATTTCTAAAGATCTTTAAAAATATTCTTCTTTCACTCAATAACGAAAATTTTTCTGATGCAGTTAAGAAGTAATTTTCTTTCCCTTTGCCTAAAATTTTCAGCTTCTCACATTCATGCGCCTAAGAATTGAATACCGTTTCCCATTTTCTTATAAATGACATGATTATAAATAACATGATTTATAGTCATTTGCTACTCGATGACTAGCATTTCGTCTTTAAATGCCAAGAAAATAAGCCTACAAAGTCAAATTTGCCGTCATTTTTTGACAGATTTTTAAAAAATTTCTGTATAGTTTGAATACTTGCAAATATCTTTATAAATAAAAGATATTCGCGAACATGTCAGAAAGTAGCTGGTTTAGATTGGAAAACAGCCTTATACAACACAGAACACAGTTTAATTCCTTGAGCTTGAATAATCATATTTGCAAATTTTATGCCTTTATCATTAAAATTATTTCGAAAATGTGTCAGAAAGTGGCGCATTTATACTTGAAAATAGATTTAAATGAAGCATACGCCAAATAGTTGAAGACATTTTTGTCATAATCTTATAATAAACTTAACCTTAATCATGCTTTTTCACTTAAGGCTCCTGTCCCTGCCGGCGAAGGCACTCACGAGCTAATGCTAATCCTATGGGGAGGGAATTTTCTAATGTCTCGTTTGCATTTCGACATTTTTTAATAATTTTTTTGCATTGGATAGCCGAGGTCTGTCTCTACATCGCACCTTTTTTACTTTCTCGATTTTGGTTGGAGATATCTTTTAGAATGACACTTTCATTTTCAGAACCGGTTTTGAAAGTGAAAGTAACTTTATAAAAAATATCTGCGACCAAATTCGAAAAAGTAAGAAAGGTGCGCTGTAGAGACGGACCTCGGATATCCAATGCAAAAAAAAAAAAAAAAAAAAAAAAAAAAAAAAAATAATAATAATAATAATAATAATAATAACTTAAAAATGTCAAAATGGGAACGAGATATTAGAAAAATCCCTCCCCATAGGATTAGCATTAGCTGAGGAGTGCCTTCGCAGGCAGGGACAGGAGCCTTAATGTTTTTTATTGTTATATGACAAATAGAAAATAAAATGTTTAGAAATTCATGGAACACAAGAAGAAAAAAAAAAAAAAAAAGACGAAAGTTCAAAAAGCAAACAAAAAAATGCCCTACCTCTGCTTTCCTACTGCCTACACCCATAGCATGAAACAAATTTTGGCTTTCAAGCAATTATTTTTCTTATTCCATTTGTATAAAATGACATTTTGTTATATTTCTAATTTCCTTCAACAAACATTCTAGTTAGTTTCCAAGTGATATTTCATCATTAACTAAATCTGCTGTCAAATACATAATGTCAACAGGCAAATCATTAACATTTAGAAACACGTCTTTTTTGTGACTACGTTTTAGTGAAGACGTTTAACCATTGCTTAACTAATTATCGATTAACTTGAGCAGCATATGTCTATTTTCATTCATCCCGTATACGATCATTGCTTTTAAAATGTCAAGATGTACGAAAACATGTGGTGGCTAGTTAGTGCATCTGGACTTAATTTTTTCGGGAGAAAGAAATGTTCCTACTTAGAACGCGTTTCGAGAATTGTAACGCAAGCAAGATAATATACAACAACTAATCTAATAGGGTTCTAATAGGGAACGCAAAATGTTTGGCATATTCCATTGCATTCAAGCAGTTAAAAGATCTAAATGTTCTTTTTTTTTTTTTTTTTTTTTTTTTTTAAGAAAGTTAAAACGTACATTTTGTTGAAAAAATAAAAAGTGTGGAAATCGTTAGAGGGGCTCTAGAGGAAGGTAGGGGGGGCTCAGCCCCCATCGCCCCCATCTGGTTACGGGCCTGCAAGGCGTTAGGCAAAACTTGTTAACTTGCCTCTGATAATTTAAGCTGAAACAGAAATGAATTAAAGATAATGGTTAAATGGACTCATCAGCAATCCGCCCTGATGTCGAAATTTTTTGTTAAATTTAAATGATTACTTATTACCTAATATAATTACTGAAATACGAGTTTCACAATTAGAAAGTAGATGTATGATGCCAACGTAGTGCGTTTTAGGTAGCTTTCATTACAAAAAGCTACCTATTGCAGCCGTTCGGAGGAAAGCGATTTCAAAAAATTTTGGTATATTTTCATCGATCATGACCCCCAGACCCCGAAACCACCCTCCGTTCAAAAGTTGATATATATATATATATATATATATATATATATATATATATCCATATATATATATATATATATCCATATATATATATATATATCTGACATTTGTCATACTGTAACTCTCGAATTTATGAACCGATTTGGATGTAATTTGGTATGTACATAGTACATACCAATGTCTCGACCGAGTTCGTTGGCCAGCTTCATCGGCCATTTTGTTTCAAAATGGCGGCCATTTAAAATTTTCTTAAAAATTTTAAATTTGAAATGTGGTACCAAAGAATTGAAAATGGAAAAATATTTTTTTCTTATGTATTTGACCTTTATACAAAGATTCCGAAGCAGTCTTTGTTTCCTCTATATCTTAAAAAATGGCTGAGTTATAGCATTTTGAATTTCTAGCGTGGCTGACATTTTGAAACGTCCTGAATTTTGTCACGCGATAAAAGGCGTATTTATGAACCGATTTGGATGTAACTTCGTTTGTACATGGTACATACCAATGTCTCGACCGAGTTCGTTGGCCAGCTTCATCCGCCATCTTGTTTAAAAATGGCAGCCATTTAAATTTTTAAGAAAAATTTAAATTTGAAATGTGGTACCAAAAAATTGAAAATTGAAAAAATATTTTTTTTTATGTATTTGACCTTGATACAAAGATTCGAGAGCAGTTTTTGTTTCGTCTATATCTCAAAAAATGACTGAGTTATAGCATTTTGAATTTCTAGCGTGGCTGACATTTTGAAACGTCCTGATATTTGTCACGTGATAACAGGCGTATTTGTGAACCGATTTGGATGTACTTTGGTGTGTACATAGTACATACAAATATCTCGACCGAGTTCGTTGGCCAGCTTCATCCGCCATCTTATTTCAAAATGGCGGCCATTTAAAAAAATTTTAAAAATTTAAAATTTAAAATGAGATACCAAAATATTAGAAAATGAAAAAGATTTTTTTTATATGTGTTTGACCTTAATACAAAGATCCCGGAACAGTTTTTGTTTCGTCTATATCTAAAAAAATGGCTGAGTTATAGCGTTTTGAATTTCTATTGTAGCTGACATTTTAAAACGACCTGATTTTTGTCACGCGATAACAAGCGTATTTATGAACCGATTTGTATGTTACTTGGTCTGTACATAGTACATACCAATGTCTCGACCGAGTTCGTTGGCCAGCTTCATTCGCTATCTTGTTTCAAAAGGGTTACCATTTAAAAAAAATTAAATTTAAAATTTAAAATGAGGTATTAAAAAATTGGAAAATGAAAAAGATTTTTTTATGTGTTTGGCCTTGATATTCCGGAGTAGATTTTGTTTCTGAAAATTTGTTCTTTTGTTTATATCTTAAAAAATGGTTGAATTATAGCACTTTGAATTTCTAGTATGGCTAACATTTTGAAATGATCTTGTATTTGTCACGCGATAACACACGTATTCGCCTATTTCCATGTGAGGAAGCATGTGGATAGTATACATCAACATCTCAGCCAAATATAAGTTACTTTAAATAAAAGCAGCTTGGATAAAGCTGACTAATTTCGTGAAATTCTCATTCATAATGATTTAGTATTGATAAAAATTAGTATTGATAAAAATTAGTATTGAATCTCCTATATACGGTTTCCACTAAATTGAGCTTCGTGTGTTTGAATAATATAAGTTGGCTTTTTTAAAATAAGGTATTTGAAAGCTACCTCTTCCTCCCGGCACTGGCCGGAAGGACTTTTTTAAAATGTGACCTTAAATAATAAGTATGTTTTAAGAAGATGATAAGATTGAAATTTTTTCTCAAGTAGAAATTTTAAAGTTTATAGAGTTTTCTCAATGCTTAAAATTTAAGGACATAATGCACTACCTGAACATCGGAAATCTACTTCCTGATAGGTAAAACCGTATTTTGATAAATATATTGGGTAATGAGTAATCATTTATTTAAATTTTCCCATTGGTTCACATGAGATTTTGCAATTGGCGAGGAGGAAACTTGTATCGGCGAAACCCCTTAATATATTTAATCGAAGCAATTACTCTATCAGTTCCGCTTTATATTATGGTAGATAAATGTAAGAAATATTAAATTTTTGACCTACAAAGTCCATTTTTGCTTTCAATGTACATAAAAAAATTGACATATATTAAATTTGTTTATATTATTAATTTAAAAAGAAAATTTAAAATATCAAAAATTCTTAAACAAAATCAATATTTTTCAAATTTTAAATTTTTCTAAAGACCTCTTTAAAAAAAAATTAACCTTTCATGATTTTAGGAAATTTTATTAGGAATTAGTCTAGGTTTGGGAGGAGTTTCAGCCCCCTTAGTTCCCCCATAGGTGCGTCACTGATGGGCAGCAATTGCCTTAAATGGATTTTTACTGAGTTATGTTTTTTCTTTTCAAATTGCTTATTTATATATCTCATTTCATTGTATGAAAAAATGTAATTTCTTAATAATACTCCATTAGTGTCGTAAAAGTATTTCATAATCTATGCCCCGTACACGATTTTTCGTTCTTGTTTAAAACTAATACTGTTTTCTTATTTTCTAATAGTTATAAATATCATCCAGGAGCAGCTACTGGTAGTGCTTTAAAATTATAATTGAAATATATGTTGAGAGAAAAATCTGGAAAATATCACCTCATCGAATAAGGGCAATATTATACAGGGTGTATTTGAAAAAGTGGGCAAAACTTTACGGGGTGATATAGAACTCAGCTATACGAACAAAGCTCGTCATAGAATGTATAGCTGGAACGAAAGCGGTGAGAAGTTAAAAGGTAGTTTTCCACTCTCCCAGGGAAACGGATTGGTCGACGTCGTCCCATAGCTTGGCCACCAAGATCGCCGGATCTCTCATGTTTGGACTTTTTCGTGTGGGGCCATATGAAAAGCCTAATCTACGAGTGCCCCATTGAAACCGATATGGATCTAGTTGCCAGGATTGCCGTTGTTTCCAGCGATATTCGGAAAATGCCTGGTGGCTTCGCAAATGTGCGTCAATCCCTATCCCGCAGGTGTGAAGCGTGCATTACAGCTGGCGGAAGATCTTTTTATTGAGCACGTACATTTATTACATTCCTGTTAATAAAATGTTTTCTAAAGTATCTCCTGTCATTCTTGTGTTAATTCTTTAACTGCGACAGTGGAAAACTACCTTTTAAATTCTCACCGCTTGCGTTCCGACCATACATTCTATGACGAAATTTGCTCGTATAGCTGCGTTCTATCACCTCGTAAAGTTTGCCCCCCTTTTTCAGATACACCCTGTATAATGTATATCAAAACATTGTAACATCTATAATGAAGTGTTACTACCTGTGGTCGTTTCGTCATAATGTGCTGAAGGAGAATCTGTAGAACATGGGACATAACTCTGGTTTTGATGTAATGAGCCGTACGATTCTAAATTATCCATTTCAATTCCACTTGTCAAATTTTGATAATCTAGAAAAAATAAATAAAATATTGATATAAATATAAGGGATTAATGGAAGAGAAAGTATTATTAACTTAACTAGAAGTTATATAAAATGTAATAAGGTGAAATAGGGTTGCCATATTTATCTCTTAGAAAAAAGAATATTTTTCTTGACTTTAGTTTGTCTTGACATTAGTTTTTCTTGTCATTGATTTATCGCACTATCATAATAATTTGCATCGAGCTAGACTATGTTAAATGAGACAGTAACAGTTTTTTTTAGGAATGTTCTTAAAAAGCATTTGAATAATAGTTGTAATTATTTTTGTCCAACTGTATTTTTGTTAGATTAGTCTGTCAACACTGTTTGACTATAATTGAAAAGACGAAATATAGAAAACATAGGTATTAAAATATACACCCGAGTAAATTTCGGCAACTCTGTTTGACTATGATAGAAAAGACGAAATATTGAAAACGTAGATATTAAAATATCATACACATGAGTAAATTTCGGATGCATATTAGTTTTTCCCCATTGTCACTAGTGGCGCTGCCATTAAAGATTTTGCTGGAACTGTCCCACCTTGTTGCTCAATGTATGGACAGATAAGCCCTTTGCTGAAATTAATTCTCTCGATAGGTTTTGATAAATAGGCACTCGCAGCCGCATACGTCCGGAATTGCCCCGGTCAGTCAGATATTCAGCACCGCATCAACTGTCCGGGATTCAGGACTGAGAAAGGATGGAAGGAAAATTTGTCCGAAATTGTTCTTTCTGATGAGAAAAATATGGATCAAATTGAAACGTAAGTGAGAAAAACTCTCTGAATAAAAAATAAGATAGTTGAAAAAAGAGACATCCTAATATTTTTAAAATCGTGGAGTTTGCTATGTGCTTACCCAGTACATCTGCAATTGTAGGCAGAATTTTTTCTTTGATGGGGGCAACTTGGACTGTACAGCGAGGGAAACGACAGTTTCGGTGGTGAAGGCACTCATAAATATTAAAGTAAGTTCTATCTATTGCTGTCAGTTGTCCCGATTTTCAGGGGATCCAAGACCCGTCCCGAGTAACCACTGCGCGGGACGGCAAAAGTCCCGATTTTCATGATGCATAAATCCTTTTAAATTTCTTTTCGTACCATGCTATTCTTTAGTCTGCATCGAGTTGGATATAATACAGTACTACCTCTGAAGACAGAACCGGTCTATAACGGAAAATTTTTATAGTCCCTTCTAAAGAAATATTTTACAACTCTGCCAGCCTAGAGACATCTGTCTAAAACGGACTTTTTCGTGTCTCATATCGATTCGGTTTTTACAGGTTTTACTGTACTTTGTTCTGTAAACCTTGTAAAAACGGATCTGTCTGTTTATAACGGAATTCTGTTTTAAAAGAAAAATTTTCATTGCCTCAGCGCTCCCGCTTTCACAGATTTTTATTGTATAAGATTGTTGTATTTAATTGGAAATAGTAAAAAATGTTAAGAAGTAATCGAAAGGGATGGGAGAAAAATTCCGTTTTAATTAGGTTTCACCTTATTAGGTATTATTCAACGGTATTCTTAACGTTGGGACAATGAAATTTTCTTCTGTTTAAGACATTTCCTTTATAGACAGATTGCGTTTTATTAGGATTTACTCTATTTTTATGTCCCGATTTAGAAGCTCTTGCCTCGCGTTTTTTGTCTGCTTGTCCCACTTTTTGGGACACTGGACCTGGCAACACTAGTTCTAGCCGTTCGAAAGAACTCGTAACACCGAACTCAAAAATATATTTGTTTTAATTTTAGGTATTATACAGGGTGTTATGCTTCAACAAACTTAGGGGGATGATAGTACTCCTCAAGACGAACAAAAAATGCAATGAAACATGGGGTCGCAAATGACGTTTAAAAGGTGAAAATTGCAAAACTAATAAAAATATCGAATTCTCGCATGCTGCTTTTCTGCAGAACTGGCTAGTAGCACGAAGCTGATTTTCCTTTCACTTTGTGCATATCCGGTCAGAAAGAGATAACAAAAACTTGGAAGAAAGCCAAACAAGTAGTAGCGCGTATTGTGACTGCTGCAGAAGAAATCAAGAAAACTCCCGAAGTCGTCGAGCGTGCCCGCCAGTCGCTCCTCCATAGATGTACTCTGTGTAATAATGTCCGCGGTCGACACTTTGAACAATTTTTGTAAAATATTTGTTTTCTCTGGACATCACGAGCTGTGTTGTACTTATTCTGTGCAATAAATAATTTTCTGGAGTGTTTCTTTCTTGGTAAATAAATAAATAGAAGTGCTTAATTCATCTTTAATAAGTTAAACTTAAACTTACACTATGTGCAAAACTACTTAAAAGATGAGACAATATTAAAAAGATGTTAAATTACTTTAATACCTTAGTACTTTCAACTATAAAAACATAGTCTTCGTCAGATAAATATAAGAAATACAATTGTTATTGATGTCTAATTTTCAAAATTCACGTAGATGGTGACGAAAGGAGTGAAAGTGGAAGTTACTTTTTAGATCCGGTAAACATTGGGAAAATAAAATATGGATATAGGGAAGTGGAATATTACTCGTTTTATGATTATTTAAGCAAACTGAGCCAAATTCTGGGTATGTTGTAGGATAAAACGTCATTACAAACAGTATTTTCTTTAGTAATAATTTCTATTGATTCGCGGATGATTAAATCCTCATAATTCTTTGAGGGATATATAATTTTTGCATCTTCGAAATTAACTTGTATATTCTGCTTCTGGTTAAGTCTTGACAGGGCTGTCGTAGGTCGGTTATACTTTAAATCTCTCAAATGTTCTTTAATACGGACTTTAAGTTTACGTGAAGTCATTCCTATGTATTCGAGATAAATATTTTCTGTTTTCAGTGGAATTATATATACTCCAGAAACTTCATCTTCCGGGATCGGGTCTATTTTGGCACTAATTAGATTTTTCAGTTTTGCTGGAGGAGTGGCGATTAAGTTTATGTCAAAGCGAAAAAGTGCATGTTTGAGTTTTTCGAAAAGTCCTGGTATGTACATCATCTTGCAATATCTCATATTACTCCGCAGAGTTTTTTGTATTTTCATATGGTTCTTCTGTGAGTCGATTAGCTTATCAATAATGCGTATTGGGAAACCATTCTTAACTGCAATGTTTCTAATGGTATTTAATTCATTTTCAAGGTGATTAATAGAGCAAACACTAAACGCTCGTCTTACATAAAAGTTGAACGGAGCAAGTTTGTAGTTAAAAGGTGATGTACTTTCAAAAGGAATGGTGCTGTTAGACTTATTTACTTTTCTGTAGACTGTGCGCTCAATTGTTAAGTTTGATAAATTTTTAATTAGCATTATGTCAAGAAATGATAACTCGTCATTATGTTCTATTTCGATGGTAAATTTTATGTTCTATTTCGATGGTACATTTTATTTTCTTTCTTGTCTCAGTTTGTCCATTTCCAGACGCATTTTCTCGATTTTCATCCTTTAAACGTCATTTGCGACCCCACGTTCCATTGCATTTTTTGTTCGCCTTCATGAGTACTATCATCTCTCTAAGTTTGTTGAAGCATTTCAGAGACATCATTGAACATGTACTGAAAAATATGCCCCCCCCCTCCTATTTCCGGATTAACTGTAACTAAAATTATGAAAAAATTAGGGGTATTAAGAGATTATTTAAACCTTACAGAAAAACTATAGCACTTGTCCTAGGTCAGACAATTTTTGAGAAAATCGCTTTTCCCGTTACAAACAAACTTCACATTGCGGGCGCTCAGCGGGGGTGTTGAGAGGCCCTCGAGGTACCTATCGACACGGAATCCTCCAAGAATTCGTGATAATCATTTTGGAAAAAAAATTCAGCAATTATCCGAAGTATTATTTAAGGCGACTTTGCAATTTGCGACCTCCTTTCGAAGTGCGCTTGACACAATGCAAAGTTTGAACTTTATACAAGGTCTTTGTTGTACGGAACCCTTTCTGCGAGAGTAAAACTTGCACTTGATAAATTATTTATTCCGGAAAAATTCGCTCGTTCCTCCAAATTCCAAATTTAGATTACAATAAAGAATTTTGTAGCGCAAAACAATATATTATTTTATCTATGAGTCTCACTAATTTTGCCCCCCCCCCCCCTCTCTTCAGTTGTTTTAGGTGTCGGCGATTATCTTTACAAAAATTATGGTAACTCTAGTTATACAGTACTGTGAAAATATTAATCTTTCAAACCTGTGAAAGCTGTAATCTGTGGTGGAGTATCGTTAAGAAGATTCCGCATGAAGTCTTTCATTTGATCTTCGGTGTGAATAGTTTCAACAAGGAATAAAACATAGTCATCAAACATTAGCCTCAGTAGGTGGAAGGAACCTAAAATAGAAATTATACATTTAAAATTAAGAAGAGGATTTCTTCTTCTGTTTTGTTTAAAAATTTATTTAACAATTCCCTTTTGAAAAGGACTTAAAGCTATTTACACGCTGTAAAAAATAGAGAAATGTTTATTGATTTAGTGAGAAGGTTTACGAAAATAAAATATAACTTCTTCTGAGTTACCAAACATTCCGTAAAGTGTTTCTTTATCCCCAGAAACAAATAGATTTTCGAGGTTTAGCGAAGCATTTTTGAAAAAAAAAATTTCTTCTGCTGCCCGTAATTTTTGAAAGCGTTTCAGAGTAGTTTTTATACTTAACCCAGAATGTCGGTTTTCCGAATGCTATGAACTAAACATTTTCATGTTCCATGCTAAGCTAACAGCATTAACATAAAAATTAAAATTTTTTTGTTACACTATGCATGTATAAATTCTGTTACGTAGCTGAATATGTTTACTTGAGAATTGATAGCGTCAGAAAAAACAATATTTCGTGTTGATACCAGTTTGAGAAAACTGATAAATATACTGTAAAAACTACTCGGCAACGTTTTCCAAAATTACCGGCAGCAAAGGAAACATTTGTTTCCGAAATACTTCTTAAAATTTCGGAAATCAATGGTTGATGAAGTTTCTAAAGATAAAGGAACGCATTTCGGAAACATGGGTAATTCGGAAGGGGTTATATTATGTTTCCGTAAAACTTCTTGCTAGATTAAGCAACATTTCTCTTTCTCTTTAGAGTGAAATCAAATACCTACCAAAACTTGCTGCGCTGTGTAATGTCATATCTCGAATGACCCGAGTTCCAAAAGCTGACCATAGTAATAAGAACTGTCTAGCTAAACGTCGTCCGCCTCCTTTCCGCCTGCTGGAACTCTGTAACACAAAAATAAGGAATGATGATAAAAACATATACTAGCAGTTTAACAAGGTCTTGATGCAGTTTGGTGCTTCCCACCTGTAAAATCACAAGTAAAAGTTCTGTAATGTCGATTGCCGTAGTTTTCACAAAATCTTTGAATCTGAGCATGCGTCCTGTTCCTATGTCGATTTTCTGATTTAACTCTTAACAGGAAACGTGAAAATCCCGTGCACAAACAGACCACCTAATAATTTACCAAATAGTGAACTTAAACATTTAATCTTTAATAGTAATGCGTTAACAGGACCAATTTTTTAATATAACAGCATAAAAATAAATTTGAAAAAATATTAAGGGCAGATATGTAGACGTAAACACCTCACAGACGTACGTTACCGGTTAAGAGGCTACTTCAGTCAGGCAAAAAGACTCGTTCGCTAATGCTAATCCTATGGAAGAAATTCATAAAGATATCTCGGTTGTATTTCAATATTTTTAAATGATTTCTTTTGCATTGGATAGCTGAGATCGATTTGTACACTCTCATAAATAATTTACTTAAAAATGAGAACTTCCATGTACTCGTATTTTTTAAGTACAATTGTTTCAAAAAGAAGTACCTTGTTAAAAATAATCTACTTAAAAATTCTTTGTACTCGATTTTTTTAAAGTACAATTAATTCAGAAACGATTACATGATATTTTGAAGTTGTGTATACTTATACTTGATTTATAAATGTATGCAGAAATGAATACATATATTTTGTATTTTAAAGTCTTAATATTCATGTTTAAATCCTATGTGCTCAAAAATATGAGTTTTCTGATAAACCCTTTTCTTATACCGAATTGACAGTAGGGATTTCCAAGCTTTTATTTAAAGATATGTCTATCTTTGTTATAATTTTTAATTTATAATACACACTTTTCAAATTTATTTACAATTTCATTAGAAATGTTAAAGAAGAAAATTTAGTTTAAAAATTGTTTTATTAGAAATTAGAATATTTAAGAAAGGGAAAATTGATCTCTGCTGTTAGCGATCTTCCGTCGCTGATTCATGAAAGGTGTCATTTGGAAGCAGCTGGTAACTGCTCTTATAGCACAGTCAGTACAATACTGATCTCCCCCCTAAAAGACTTGGGTTCAAATCACGGGGCGGCTCATACACAAAATTTCAAGAATTAAAACAGTAAATTCGTTGTTCTTTACTCCAAAAGTTGTAGTTCTTCGCAATTCAAAATTACCGTAATTAGAAATGGTGATTTGTCGATTCTCTGTAATTTCGCCTTTTTCCCCCCCTCATAGTGTATGTGTGTTTCTATACATACTTATTTTCGAGTCCCTGTATGTACTCAAAAAATGAGTACATGCGTTTTTCAAATTTAAGAGTTAAGTACTCGGAGCTATTTTAAGATCGGGAAGTGCTCAATAATTAGTACAATTTACTTATTTTTAAGAATAGTGTTTTAACAGTGTATGCATGCCGTTTTTTACTTTTTCGATTTTCATTACAGATTTTTTTATGAGGATGTTTTCACTTTCGAAACCGGTTCCGAAAAGGAAAGTGTCCCCATAAAAAATATCTGTAAACAAAATCGAAATAATAAAAAACAACCTTTGTACAGATCGATCTCAGCTGTCTAATGCAAAAAAAAAAATCATTTAAAAATATTGAAATGCAACCGAGATATCTTATAAATTTCTTCCATAGCATTAGCATTAGCGAAAGGGTCTTTTCGTCTGAATGAAGTAGCCTCTTAAGGGTTAAAAAAAAAGTTACTTTAAGTTGAACAGACATTCTCTTAATTCAGGGACAGAGTTCACGTTTAGAGGGCTAGACGCTGTTTTATTTAAAAATCTTATTGAATTTTAAAAAAAGTTCATAAATGTATGCAGTTTATAAAAGGTAAAACTTATTAAGTTATAAATTTATAAAGCTTTAAAGCTTTGAAACTGAAAAAAATTATGTTGTCACATTATACAATATGAAGGGAATGTAAATTTTATAAGAGGTAAATTTCCAACCGGGCGAAAAATGTCCGGACCAGGATTCGAACCAGGAATCTCTTGGAAGAATCTGTCAATGCTCTGACAACTGAGCTATCCCGGACGAATCTGAAGGACCTAATTCATCCAGCTAACCTTATTGATCATATGTATCTGGTTTGATATTTGAATCAGCTCAACAAAATTGAGCTGATTCAAATATCAGATCTATTTAAAAGATTTTATTACACACTAAAGTATTTAACCTCTTTTTAGCTGAATATCATATTTGAGTTTCGAAAATATTTAGAGCTTATATAATAAATATTCAGCTTATCATGATAAAGACTTTCGAATCTGAATGAATATCTCAAGAGTCAATTTTAGATGAGTTCCAAACTACAACTTCAAAGCAAGATCATAATTTGAAAGTTTGTTGACCGTTTATTATCCTAATCTTTTATTTCATTATACACAGAATGTGGATGAAACTTATAACATTTTACACATAAATTCAATAATATAACAATGAGATTTTCTGTTAGTCATGAAGTTAAACATCTAATTCATTTTTACAAAATTTTGCGTTGCAGTAAAATTTAAAAAATGCAGTCACTTAGTTTTTTTTTTTTTTTTTTTTTTTTTAAAGTTTGAATATAGCGATTTCTTTGTTCATTAATCTTAATAAAAGATTTTCTGATCAAACTTCATAAAAAATATTAGTTGTAAAAATATGTTTATATATTTATTTCTAATAGGTTTTTTTTAATTTAATTAAAGTAATTGGCTACAAATTCAAATATCTTGGATAGAATTACATGCCCAGTAGCAGAAAATAGGATTGAGAAGAGGTTGTTTTTTATTATTATTTTGCGTGTAGATAATAGAATATGAGAATTTTTTTCAAATTCATTTTACAATATTGTGCAAACTCCTGAATATTCACTATATGGCATGTATTAAAAAAGACAATCTTCCAACTCTAAGTCCACTAATCACCGGAATACATCTGAAGTTTCGATAGATCATTATCTAGCCTCTAGACTTGACAGCTGTGACAGAAGCACTTAGCCGAGATGTCCTGCGGAAACCAGATGAGCGATCGCTGGTCAGTAATCAATTTCAGTGTCGCGACAGGCTGTGAAAGCACTCTTAATTCGCAAACCTCTAAGCTATTCCTGTGATCCAGCCGATTTTCACTTTGAAACATATGGTCCCGGAAGCGTGAGAAAATAGGGTGTAGCCCACCTGAAATGGACAGGGATTGGTTGAACCCCCGACGCCCAAGAGAGACAATTTTTGAACTTAGGAGGAAGTTCTTAATGAGTAGGCAGTTGATGACAGAAGGTGAAATAGCAAGTTGGACTTGCGAGTTTCACCGGGCTTTTTACGGAGAAATAGATTCTCCAGGTTTTCATTAAGCCTCTCACCCTGAGAGCAGCGAGCAAACTGGGTCTGCAGTTCACACGTTCTTTTGAAACATCTAGCCTCCTGACAAACAAAAGGTACTGCGGTTAGACCGGGAGTACGCTGCAATTTATTTCCAACGGGAGATTAGATCTCCCAGCCGGGACGACATTTCACTGCAGATCAACGAGGATCGAATAGACCAAGTGGTCTGATTGGACAGCCTACTAATGAACAATATTGAACTCTGTTTTAAGTCTGCCACCTTCAATCTAGGACTTTCCCAAATTTGTACGCAAACAATTATTGTTGCGTAGGAGTAACAAGAACAACTCAAATTACGAGAATTTTTATTGTCATTTAAATTAATAAATTTCATTATTATTCTTCATCAATTGAGTTATAATCTGATTTACTCCCCTTCGAAACAAGCTTTAACCTGCTCCCGCTACCACTTTCCGAAGTTCGCACAATATTTTTAGAAGATATGACCGGAAACTTTTCTATCGTTGAGCAAAAATTCCAAGAAATCTCCTGAAAAATGTCTCTTTCAAACAAAATTAATTATTTGAAAATTAACAAGTAATGTGTTTCAATAGATTTACTGTAATATATTATAGTTTGACGCATTATTATATGCCTATTGTGAATGAATGAATACATATACAATATTTAAACGAAAATCCCTGTTTTATTTCTACATGTTTTAAAAAATATGAAAGGGGGTAGGGATAAACTGATACTGAAGAAAAATTGTTTATCTATTTTATTTAGCGTTGTTATTATTATTATCTTAAAAAAAGATTTGAACTGTATACTACAAAATTTGTATTGTAAGAGTATTTTTTATTCGCTAGATGGTGCTGCCATAAATCTCATTAAACCTTGTATTCCTTGAAAGATGAAAACTGAAAGCTTCACCACAAATTAACATAATTTTGGGCTCATTTCATAGAACTAAAGTATGCAAAGTTTTGCTAAATCATTCTGAATTTTTTGCTAATTAAAGATAGAAAGTTTTTTTTTTTTTTAAACTGAGCTTTATAAATGCGCGTAAGTAAATACCTGACAGAAAATTTAATCCTTACTTTTCCTGCCTATTTTAACTATATATGCTGCTTTATAAATTGAACTGATGACAAATACGACATAGTTCATTTTCGCTAACTTCACGGATTTTTTAAAATTCTGTATCTCCGTTTACATAGCTGCCAACATCTTACGCTTTTTTGTACCACAAAAATTTTATAGTAAATTTTACCTTTTTAAATCGCTGTAATCTGCCGATTAAATAAGGAAAAAATTTCTATCAAATTTTTTTGGTACGAAAAAAGCGGAAGGATTGGCAGACATGTGTTTACAATACACTTACATCATACTTGTGTTTGGTCTTAAATTAAAGAACTTTTCATTAGATTCATCTACATTTTTTTCATTATAATTTTCTGATGAGGTGCATGATTCCTTTTATATCTGAGATTTTACACTGACATATTTGGACAAATTAATATGGAGAAAGTTGTTTCCTGTAAATAAGCAATAAACGACTTGACATTTGCTTCTTGGCGTTTGGAGCGGTTAGTTTGTTTAAAGCTTGGCTTAGCTGAACAACCACCCTGCTTGATGCAAATGTTATAGAAACCTACAACGAAGATTATTGTTAGAAAATAGTAGTGTTCAAAAAAGGGTTCAATGAGAACCCCGTAACTTGTGTCGAAGATTGAAATATAAATGCTATAACGTAAAGCAGATTTTGATATAGAACGTAACATTATAAATCAAATATCAGATTTATACTTACATAAATAGCGCATTTATTGACTAAGGATTCAAGCCATTCAATATAGCCTTCAATAGGTGCATCATCTTCCAGCAATGATTCAAAATCTTTCGATACTGAAAAGATATATAAAAGAATTGCCAAGCTTACTAATATATATACTATAATGAAGCTTTACGGAGCGGTTTAATCAAAACAAACCCCTTTCCAAACGAATCTGAGTTTGGAGCACCCACGGCTTTCGACAATATACACCCTGGCAGACTATGCCCGCTCCGGTCTCGAATCGAACCTTGAATTATTGTGATTTTTTTTTAGACAAAAATCTTTCCAAACAAACCATATTCCTTTTACTAATGTAGAAAAATTGTCGCGAAACGCGAAAAATTTCTAAAAATCGTATAAAAATAAATGTGAAAAAATCTAATAAAAAAATCCCAGATATTTTGATATCGGGGCGAACTAACTCCGATTTCTTTTACGAATGTCAAAAAATTACCGAAAAATGCGAAAACACTCTAGAAATTTCAAAAAATTAATGAAAAATCGTGAGGAATTATAAAATCGCTTTACGGATTTCGAGTTGAGTTTAGCTGTACAACGACAGCTGAACACAACAGAATTTTACCTGCATTTTCATGGTTAGTAACAATCTTTTGATTAAAAACGCACATCCCGTAAGAAGACAAACAAGAAAGAAAAATCACGCATCAAACATATTTTATGAAACACAATTTTCAACATTTCCATAATAATATAACGGAGATTCAGCATTTAAAACTGCGAAAGAAGATATTCAAGTAAACAACTTAGAAAACGCATAACACATTTAAAATAAGATTTCAGCTAATACCGCCCACAGGCAGAAAGGTACTCGAGTTATTTTGTGCGTCCTTGTACATGATTTATAGATCTGAATATACCCCGCATAGTGTGCTAAAATTTAGCATAGTTACAAAACGAATAACACAGTCAAAAAATCATTTTCAACAATTTACACCAGTAGACTGAAATCCACTCAAATAATTTTATATAAGCACTGATCTACATTATTATCTACAGAGTTTTGTACACGTTTCATATTAAACTAAAATAGAATTCTGGAAAAAAGTGCATAATACAACTGAAAACACATTTTAAAAAATTACCATCAATAGATAGGCGAAGCTATCTACATAAATTTATTTATATTATACTAAATATAGTTCAGGTGAAAAATGCATAACTCAATAATTCAAAAACATTCTTAAGCAATTCACGCTCATACACAGTAATTCTTACAAATTATTTTGTGTAGCCTTGCATGCGATCTATAGAATGTACGCACTCCACCAAAGATGCAAAAATTTAGTTAAATTTAAAGGCACTTCCATAATTCATCGATCGTACATAGTACTGTAACCGAAATCGTTTGTGTGACCATGTAAATGAAAGATAACTGTTTTGTACGTTATATTCCACAGTAAAAATCTTAGTGCAGCTCAATAAGGTATATAAATTTCATAATGTACGAAATAGTGTAACATCATTAAAATACGCTTCAAACAATTTTTCATTAACTCAGGCCATTATGTAACCGGATTCTTTTGTGTGACCCTACAAATGAATGACAAATGCATTGTACTTCTTACTATACAGATAGCATGTTATAATGCACCTCCTAAATGCATACCAGTTTCATTATGCTTGGAATAGTGTAACACCATTAAAATACATCGCTAAAGATTCTCCACCATAGACCATATTGCAACGGGATTCTTTTGAATGTCCCTGTAAACGAACTAAAAATACTTCACACTCCATTTTAAATAATGAATAGGCCTTAGTAAACTTTAAAAATTACATGGCAATCCGAATATATTTATGATATTGAAAACACGAACAGACGACAGACAGACAAAATAAAGTCAAACACTTTTCAACTTTGTTGAAAACTCTAAAAAAAAAATCCTCTCCCCACAGTTCTGTTTTTTTTTGCAAATTCCATGAAGATTTTCTACTCTGAGTAGCGTGTTTATTTCCCCTATCCTTTTAAGACCCGAAGAGTTTTGGTAGAAATTAAAAGTTTTGGTGGTTTCCCCTAAAAATAGGATCATATTTGATTAAAAAGTATATTTAAAAAAAATCTTATTTTAGGTTATACTGAGGGAGGATCCACACAAATGCGCTGGTGCAGGCTCGGCTTTAAATCACACAAAAAGAGGAAATTGTTTTATCTTTTACTTTAGGATCAAGTACACAATTGTGTAGGCTAGGTCTTAAAGGGTTAGCTATAAATTGAGAAACAACCCAACTCAACTCAACCATTTTTTACGTTTTTCGATAATTCGTTTCGTTAATTTTGAAACAGTTTATCTCGAGATCTACATAATGTACAGATAAGCTGTAAGCGAATAAAATTGAGAAATATTAAAGCATTAAATAGATTTTCTAAGCTTTATTTTATTCCTTAAAATAAATCACAATTAAGATAGACAAAAAATGGCCGACTCTTCTTGAATCAATTTGTGAATTTGTATGTTGCACCATCTATCAGCTTATCAGCATGTATTGTAAACCGGTTAACAAAAATAAATAAATAAATAAATAAATAAATAAATAAAAATAAATAAAACAGGTTTGAATTTCAAAATTTGTGTCCTAATTTGTGCCCTGCTTAAAGGGAGAGACAGTACAACGCCATCTATTGATGAAAATTTTAACTATATTTTTGCATATAAAATTTTTGTGCTACCTTATAAACATGTCACTTCTTTCAACCTTATATTTATTATGGTTAATTAATTATTGAATTTTAAAGTTATGGCGTCAAATGAAAAAAGAGCCAAGTATAGCTAGAAAGTGACCATGTAATGGCGGAAGAAAACAAAGAGAAACTTGAAAAGTATGAAATAGAGCATAAGAATAATGGAAAATGTCATTCTAAGTGAACGTGGGGAGATAAAAAGAGAGAAGATAGAAGCGAGAGAAGGAGGAGTAAAAAAAAATATTAATATAGAATTAGTAAAGAAGCTTATTTTTTTCACTTTCTGTATTGTAGAAAAAAGTAACAATTTTTTAAAGTAGCCCATTTTAAGATGAAATCTCAGTAAATTTCAGTATAACCAGACTAAACATATTAAGCTACAGTCTCAGCATTATTAATGCGCAGAAATATATAATTTGTGACATTATTACTATCTTTAGCATATGATTAGGGGCCCGATTAAAGAATAAACAAACTGAGCCATGGCTTTGGGCCACAGATTTTGGAGCCCCCCAAATTTGCTATGGAAATTCTATAAAGCTGATGCTTAAAATCTATTTTGACTTTGTACTGATTATAATCAATATTTTGTACTTTTAGAGAAAAATAAGATTAAAAAATATATTTATCTAAATATGAATAGATATATTCATATCGGTATTGAAAGGCATAGAAAATGTTTATCTTTATCGGGCTCTGCATATTATATAATTTTTAAATTTTTGTATTTTCTAAAAATAGCATTTAAAGACCTCAGATTATAAAGCGGTTAGTGCCACAATCATCATTTTGAGAAAATGAACTGTGAAGTTCCAAATATCTATTTGCGTTTATTGTCAAATGCCTCCTTTATCAATTAAAATCTCTGTGAGTATTAGGTTTTTTCAAATAGTAATTTAACAGATGGTAGTTGGCCATTGTTTATCAGCAATCATATGATTAACTCAATTTTTTTTTTGTCACATACCACCTTTATCATCTGAGCTCTTCATCTATTGATGGGGAAAAAAATCTCGCAGAAATTTTTTTATCATCCTTACATTTGAGTATTAGTTGACAAGTTGATGGACTATGCTCAGTACTGAAAAGCGTTTCTCTACAAATAGCATCCAGGTCCAGCTGTCTCCAATCATGTAACATTTGAGATGTGATATCACTGTTATGGACTACCATTCGAGAGGCTTGTGCGAGGTGATTTAGTGACATTTGACGACGGAGGGTATGAGAAAATCTTGTAGCCACTGAAAAATAGTTTGCATAAAATAGTTTTGCTTGATACATTTATTTTATAAAACATTAATGCAGAAAATCGATACTTACTTTCTAATTTTACTATTTTAAGGTTATCTGGCAGATGAGCAATAGCAGATTTTAGCCAGTTATCTAGTTCTTCAGCAAATTTCCGCACAACTTTAGTGAGACTATTTAAGGTAAGAAAATATATGAATAATATTTTTATTGATTCATATAAAGTTTATAATTATTGACTGGGTAATAAAACTGACAAACTTGTTTACACATTTTTAATGAATCTTAAAAGTTTCGCAAAATGATTTTGAATAGCTGACAATGGACAAAAACAATCTTTTAAGCTGCTAATATTACTGGGCAGAAAGTTTTAAATAGTTGTAATTTTTAGTTTCTATAAAAATTCTATAGTTTGTATAGTTTATATCAGTATTCTACAGTTCCTTTTTTTGTTTACATATTTTTAATGAATCTTAAAAGTTTCGCAAAATGATTTTGAATAGCTGACAATGGACAAAAACAATCTTTTAAGCTGCTAATATTACTGAGCAGAAAGTTTTAAATAGTTGTAATTTTTAGTTTCTATAAAAATTCTATAGTTTGTATAGTTTATATTAGTATTCTACAGTTTCTTTTTTGGCATTAAGCTTATTGTTTTGCATATAAATATTTGGGCTGATATACAGCGTGCCTGCTAAAGTCCGTTATCACACCAGTAATTTCTGAATGGCAAAGATATAGTTATAAAAGTGAGGGTCTAGGTATAGTAAAGTTGCCATGCGCTAATGAATGAAACCGCCTACGGTGCCACCTAGTGGAAAACTGCGGAGTTAGCATTCCTATCTTGAAACCGGAAAGAGAAAGGGGAAAAAAGTGATTTACAAAGTTGTAGAGCACCATTGATTTATTACGAAAAGACATTTTGTGGACCTTCATGCGAAGAATAAAACGGTTAAAACGCGCATTTGTTTGTACGTGATTTCCTACACTATGACGTCACGAAACTTGAACGGAAAGAGAAATGATTATCTTTCGGACAAATGTGTATCCAAATGTGCATTGCAGCTGATGGTGAGAAGTTTGAACATATCAAATAAAGGTATATTGTTATAACTAGTTGTTTTTTTCTTTCTAAGATCGGTTTGTCACGTCACAGTCTAGGAAATCACAAAAAAAACAAAAACAAATGCGCGTTTTAACCGTTCTATTTTTCGCATTAATGTCCACAGCGTGTCTTTTCGTACTGAAGCGATCATGCTCTACAACTTTGTAAATAACTTTTCCCCCTACCTCTTTCCGTTTTCGAGATAGGAACGCTAACTCCGCATTTATGATTATAGTTATTGCCGTTCAGAAATTATCGGGGCGACAACGGAGTTTAGCGGGCACGCTGTATATATATATATTAATGTGTTTAATTAACATATTTTTTTTTTCATTTTAAAAATGTCCATAACACTTCTTTGAAACACGCGTATGTTCCTAGTTTTTACAATTAATTTCCATAAGATACTTATTTCACTTTGACTATTCGCACAGACGAATAGTTAAAGTGACTAGAGCTCTGCAACTACTCTGAATGGATCAGATTCGAATTCAGGATCAGATTTGGATATTAGTAGGATTCGAAATCTACCTTAACCTCTTCACTCCGTAGGTTTACATATACAGGGTGTATCTGAAAAACTGGGCAAAACGTTACGGGGTGATAGAACGCAGCTATACTAGCAAATTTCGTCATAGAATGTATGGTCGGAACGCAAGCGGTGAGAAGTTAAAAGTATTTTTCTACTGTCCTAGGGCGATGGATTGGTCGAGGTGGTCCCATAGCTTGGTCACCAAGATCGCCGGATCTCTCGTGTTTGGACTTTTTCCTGTGGGACCATATGAAAAGCCTAATTAATCTACGAGTGCCCCATTGAAACCGATATGGATCTAGTCGACAGAATTGCCGCTGTTGCCGTTGATATTCGGGAAATGCCTGGTGTCTTCGCAAATGTGCGTCAGTCCCTATCCCGCAGGTATGAAGCGTGCATTACAGCTGGAGGAAGATCTTTTGAGCAATTTCTTTGAGCATGTATATTAATTACATTCATGTTAATAAAATGTTTTCTGAAGTATCTCCTCTCATTCTTGTGTTAATTCTTTAACTGCTACGGTGGAAAACTACCTTTTAACTTCTCACCGCTTGCGTCCCGACCATACATCCTATAACGAAATGTGCTCGTATAGCTGCGTTCTATCATCCCGCAAAGTTTTGCCCCCTTTTTCAGATACATCCTGTATATGCACATCAATTCTTTCCCGTTTTAAAAAGGATACTCTAACACAGAGGTTCCCAAAGTGTACTCCGCGGAGCCCCAGGGGCTCCTCCGCGCTTTAAGAAAATTTGAACGAAAAAAACAAATTTTAAGCAAGTTTTTTTTTTTCATTCTTCTTTTTTTCCAAAAATGTACATAGATTGTTTTTTACAAAAATATTTATACATTGATCTTCAACTCTCTGAACTCTTTTAATAAACTAAATACTATTTTCTTTAAAAAATTTCCGGTGCAAATATTAATTTCTACTAGCACTCTATTTTTACGTTTTCCGATCAAAAAATGCGATAAATGGGGCGGGGGGGGGGGGGGATGTAGATTTGATATAAGAAAGCAAGAAATTGTATTCTGAAGGAAAATTTGGATATTTGAATTTCTCAACTCCTCCTCTCAGTATGACTTGAGGTGTAGTTTTATCCGATAACTCCAAGTTTTATGCTCAGCTGCGTCATCATTTCGAAATAAATCATTCTGATTTGAAAGATAAACCGCCTCAGTTTTTTCAACATGAAAGGCAAATTAATGTATGCATGCTTCAAAAGAAACAATCCCAACACTTTTTAAAACAAATACGTAATGTCGTAGACACAGTCGCAGACTTCACTGAAATAGGCAATAGGCAATAAGATATATTTCTACCTCTAATTTAAATTTTTCTTTTTGTCCTGTTTAATCACTGTGATTAATTAGGGTAAAAATAATGTTCTAAAATTAGTGATGGAAGTTTTCCTGGTTTGATCCCGTCGCCCCCGTTAATTCGGCGCTTATGATGGCATCTACCTGATACCCGTGCGCCTACCTCATTGTTTAACGGGTCGCTTGAGTTCGTGAAGATCATATGATTGAAAAGACACTTAATAAACCTTGTAAAATTGATATTGTCAAGAATTTGCTTTATGAAAAAGTTCTCAATTTAGTGTCCAATATTTCTTTGTCAAATAACACCATTTCTTTTTTAGATTGACTATATGACTGTTGGCATAAAAGAACACTTAACAGCCTCTTCAGATGTACAAAATTTACACTGCAAATGCATGAATCTACTGACGTCAGTGGATTAGCAGTTTTGTTAGTATTTTTTAGTCACATGTACTAATATCCCGTTCAGAGCAGAGCAGTTAAGAGTCTTAACTTACTTTTTTGAAACGGGCACCCGCAACTAGACTTGAATTCTGTATTACTACAGTGTTTGAGAATATTAACTCGATTAAAATTAAGTGCCTTACTAACGTTAGTCTGAAAGAGGTTTCAAAAAGCTATCAGGATCATATTGTTAGTAGATCACTACAAACGAAAACACTAAGGGACGAAATGTTTTTGGATGAATACATAGTAAAACACATTTGAACATGAATGCACTGATGATGCGAAAGCAATGATGGGTCACAATGCTAGAGCTATTACAAAAATTGAACGCTATAGCACCATCTATTGCTCTCTTTATATTAGATACACGCTATCCTCGAGAAAATGTCTTCTGAACTTACGAAAAGGTTGAATGATGCCATTAAAATAATAAACTATAGAAAATCACGAACTCTTAAAAGAAAACCTTTTAAACTTATGCGTGAAGTTATTGGAAGCCAGTATCCGCCCCTCCTGATGGTATTGTCGAGGAATAGCGTTTCCGCCATTGTTGAAACTGCAGAGGTGATATTAAAAGAGCCATAACTCTAAACTGGCATTGCATATTTGTCCAATATGTTTAACATAATGAAATAAATGTATCTATCATTGCAATGATAACCTGTCACAATTTCCGATACATTTACCAAACGTGTCTTCTGTTAAGATGAAACGTGTATTGGTCTGATTCTAAGCAAAACGATGATATCGATTACATCTCTTTTTTTTTTTTAAAGGAATGCAAACAACACCAGATTAAAAAAAAATACAAATAAATATTCAGGGGATTCCTACAGTTTTGAAAAACTCTTTTAAGCAACATTTTTCAACAGCTGAATAGAAATGATTTGGACGACTCTAAATGTGTACTGAATGTGTTCAGCGATGTAAAAAAAAAAGAAAAAAAAAACACCCAGTTTAATTTCAGTGAAACACGAAGTCCTCGTTCAGTTGATATCTCATAAGAAGTTAAACCAGAATGTACAACAACCGGTTATTCAGTGATACCAAATGAAAATATTTCCATTCAAATGAGAAATGTTTTATAAAATAACTAAACTAAAATATAAATCAAACAGAAATAAGTTGCATACATAGCTGCCAACTTGTACGGATTTTTCTTACCTCTAAAATTTAATAGAAGTCGTTGATTTATTTAAACGTTAAAATTGCTTGAATTTCAGGGATTCGATTAGTTAAAATTTACTATAAAATTTTAGTGGTATGAAAAATCCGTACAAGTTGGTAGCTATGTACATAGAAAAAAAATAAATAATTTTAAATAAAAATTCTGGTCAAAAATATTTTTATAAATCTTGAGTAAAATTCTTGGTACATTTACTGTTAAAGACCCTATTTTAACCCCTTGAGGGTTAAAGTAAGTAAACGGGGCGGTGAGATATATTATACCCCACCTAAGTTTAATTAAGATTTGCACCAGAAACTTTTAACTAAGTTTTACTTTTATAAATTTTAGGGAAAATAGCTAAAAAATTGCTTTTCTTTATTTAGAAATAAAAATTTTCAAACTTTCCGGTGGGAATTCAGCATTATACACAAACGCAATTGCTTGCCCCTCAAGGGGTTAAAACCAAAATGAAATACAGAAGTCTTTTAAATGCAGAACCAAACATTCACCTGCCATTACTATCAAACGATCCGAATTCAGATATTTTTGCAAAACAATCCAATCACATTAAACGTTTATGCGTTATTGTTCTCCCCTTTAATAATGTAAAATGTTACGATTTTTTTAGTTTTGGAGGTTTTTTAAGTATGTAAACTTCAACAATTCCTTCTGTATTGATGGTAATTGAAAATAAATTCAGTGTTTCAATAAAAGTTTCAAAACATAATTTATTTCGGAGACAATGCATAGTTGTTTAGATTGCTATTCATCCCCACACCCTGTGCTCGGTAGTAAATGCACTTAAAAAACCTTACTTTGAAACATAGGGCACGGTACGCTTCAGGGGCTCCGCCATAGAAATTCATTCTAAAAAGGACTCTGCGAGTCAAAAAGTTTGGGAACCACTGCTCTAACATACAGTGGCGTAGCCATAGGATTTCTTTTCGGGCGGGTGCAAATTTTGTGTTATATATACAGTAAATAAAACCTATGAAAACAAAACCTGTTTACAATGCAATGCTGTCTAAAACGGTAAAGTTTCATTATCCCGACGGAAGGAATGTTTAACATACAAATCTACCTCATAAGAATGAAACGTGTGTAAAACGGATTTTTTTATATATCTTACAATTTTGTTTTCAGAAGAGAAAATTTTTTATGGTCTTCTCCTAACGTTTATGGATACCATACATTTATACGTCTAAAGACGGTAAACTGTCTAAAACATAATTTTTTTAAAGGTCTCATGCTTTTTTGTTAATACAGGCTTCTTATATATGTGTGTGTATATATGTACAATGTTGTGTAATAGAAGTATTTTAACGGACTTTAAGACACTAAGTATTTCCTTATTAATACTTTATTTAAAAAAAAGAGCTTTGTGAAGGTTAAGAAGTAGACCAATCTCTGTAATTGCATCTATTACTAAGATGACTTTGTAGCATAGGAAAGGATTTTACAATCGCTATGGTATAAAAAGGCTGGGTGCATACAAGGTAAGAAAAAGACAAATGTTTCTTAAGGCTGTTCTTAACTGCTCTGCTCAACAAGCGCAAAACGTTTTGAAACATTTACAAATTCATTTTTTAACGGAAAGGTATAAAATTGGAAAGCCTGGCCATGGTTCAAAACGTCCACTTTGACATTATTTTCTGAAAGATCTATTGCGTTTGTAAAAAAATGGAAAAAACAACTCAATTACATAGTTTCTGAACGACAACACCAGCTAGTTTCATGCATTTTTGAACAAAAATAAATTAAAACTTATGTCAGAAAGTTGCCCTTGTGGATTTGAGAACACCCTTAATCGACGGAAATAAAATGTAAACACGAACAATAACATCTTCCATGTTACCTACGATTCCGAAAAGCGTTTTTTATCATTAGAAACTTGAGAAACCAATATATTTTCGATATTCAGGAAGAATTCTTAAGAAAAAAAAATATTTGTTGCTACCACAGATTTTCGGAAACGTTTCCGACTATTTTTTTTTTTTTTTTTTTTTTTTTTTTTTAATAGTGTATTAATAAGTTTACTCAAATCAAAATGTAGCATTTTAGGATGCTATCGATTTTCAATTAAACATTTTCAGCTGCGTAATTGAATTTATACATGCAAGAATAAAAAAATAATATTAATTTTAATTTTAATGTTAACACTGTTAATTTTTCATGTTTGTCAATATAACATGTTTGTTGAACATGAAATTTCCACTTCTTGCCATTGCATCAAGAACTTCTTCTGCGGTGATGAATGCTGGATAATGAATTGACATAAGTGCCAACCCCGTGAGCTTTTCATCCTCCATGCATGGAGTTCATAAGATGCGTTTTTATTCTTTTTAAGGAAGAAAAAGATATCTCAACCTCGGTTGCAGAAACTGATAATGTAGCTAATGCACGTAATAAATAATTGATGTTAGGAAAAATACTTTTGTCACAATTGTCTAAAATAGCCATAATGTTAAATTTAAAATTACAATGCGTGCAAATTACTTAAAAGATGATAAAATATTTAAAAAGGTGTTAAATTACTTTAGTAATACTTAGTACTTTCAACTATATACATAGCCTTCGTCAGAGAATACAAAAATAAAAATACTGCAAATAGCGTCTTGTTTTCTAATTTCACGTAGTTGGTGTTGAAAGGAGTGAAAGTGAAAGTCAATTTTTAGATCCGGGAAACATTTGGGAAAATAAAAATATGGATATAGAGGGAAGTGGAATATTACGTGTTTTATGATTCTTTAAGCAAACTGAGCCAAATTCTGGGTATGTTGTAGGATCCGTGAATCATTTCTATTGATTCACGGATAATTAAATCATGATCATTCTTTAAGGAGCATATAACTTTTGTATATTCAAAATTAACTTGTATGTTCTGCTATTAATTAAGTTAATTAATTAAGTTAATTAATAAGTTAATTTCGAAGATACAAAAATTATATGCCCTTAAAGAATTATCACGATTTAATTATCCGTGAATCAATAGAAATTATTACTAAAGAAAATACTGTTTGTAATGACGTTTTATCCTACAACATACCCAGAATTTGGCTCAGTTTCCTTAACCCCTTTAGGGGACAGTGATTGCGTTCCTGTAATATTGAACTCACACCGGAATCTTTGAAAAATTCTATTTCAAAATAAGTAAAAGCAATTTTACGTCTTTTTTTCCACCAAAGTTAGAAAAGTAAAATTTAATAAAATTTTTCTGGTGTAAAACTTTATTAATCGTAGGTGGTATATAATATATACCGGTGCCCCTCAAGGGGTTAAAATATCATAGAACACGTAATACTACACTTCCTTCTATATCTATATTTTTATTTTCCCTAATGTTTTCCGGATCTAAAAATTGATTTTCACTTTCACTACTCCTTTCGACACCAACTACGTGAAATTTGAAAACAAGACGCTAATTGCAGTATTTTTATTTTTGCATTCTCTGACGAAAGCTATGTATATAGCTGAAATTACTAAGTATTATTAAAGTAATTTAACACCTTTTTAAATATTTTACCATCTTTTAAGTAATTTGCACATAGTGTAATTTTATGCTTAACTTTTTAAAGATGAATTTAGAATTCTATTTATTTATTAGCCATGATGTCTTTTGTCTTCTCCATTTCTTTCATACTTTGCCTTTTTTTACGCCAAAGTAAATATCCAACTTCAATAGTTGATTCCGATACACGGTCGCTATAAAAGATGTTAAGGGAACGCCCATTGTTACTCTTGTGACTGTAAGAGAAAATTTCCATAAATATTTACAATTCTTTCCTTGCAAAATATATTTAGGATAAATTTAATGCAACCACTTAAAAATACATGTACTCTACTATTATAAACCATATGCAGTTTGCAACTAAAAGTATTTTACTTTCCTAGATAATGAAGGGAAATTTTGTTACTCTTGTGACCACAAAAAAAAAATGCAATTTTCAAAAATTGTGTTTGATGCAGAAATTCTGTGAATTATACGAGACTATAGAAATAAATTTTACAGAATATAGCAGAGTAATTATATCTTTTAAAAAAAGTATTAATCATTGAACTCATCTGATAACACATGAATTAGTTACATTTGATTTTGCAAAATGCTAAGTGTTACTCTTGTGACATTTTGTCCATAAAGGAATTTCCCAAATATTTAGTTTAAATACTAAACAAAATAATTAAAATAAGTTAAAAAAATTACTTTTCCATAGAAAAAACTTTTAATGATGGTTACATTTTAAAATAACATAAAAAAAAATTCTAAAAAAATTCTAAAATTAATTTGAGTTTGTAAAATCCTCAAGAGTTTATCAATCTGAGAGCATTAATGTCAGCCACAATTTAATTCTTTTTTGTCTAATATTGTGGTCATCAGGTTCAACTTGAAAATTCCTTATGCTTAAAATAGCTCTTAGCACTTTATTTGATAATTTTCGTTTACCACTTCAATAGTAAAACCACGAATCTTTAAATCATCGTATTTTAGAATCACTCAGTATAACCACATAGTAACTTCTCAGTTTCTGCTACTGAACAGAATAAATCATTGTCTTCATTATCAATAATATCTCTTGCAATTTCTCCTGTATCATTATTTACTTAATGAAACACAAATTCTTTGTACGAATGATGTTAGTGTATGGTTTGTAGTAGATAGCGTCCTTTTTCATGGTTTTAACAAATTGTATTTGTTGAATGCCCTTCGCCGTTGATATTTTCTCGCAGAGTTATAAAACATTATTGTTTTATTTCTTCATCTGATATATGGAGTATGCTTGCTTTTGTTTTTTCATGAACAATTTTGACAAAATAAGCAGCATTCCTTAAAATTGCTTTTTTAGCACACACTTCTTTCCACATATATCATCATAGAACATCACAAAATAAATCTACAGCATGCATACCATGAGTATTTAAAAAAATATGCCCAATTAAGTTAATTGTGAAAGAAGTCTGATTCTTTGCAGGCTAATTTGCATAGTTATATTTTTGTTTAAATTAGAATGCACAACCATCATATAAAGAAGCAAAACAGATACACTTTAGGAAAATGCATTCCCTTAAAGATGCTATGGTGAAATTTTACATACGAGAGCATTTACAGAAAATTGATTATGAATTACATTGTCTGAAATAATAGCATAAGACTTTACTATTTTGGGATAATACTAAATAACGACTGGAAATACAGTCGCTTATGCATTTGACCAGTATGCAGTATTTCGTACTAAAATTTCGTCTTAGCATAAAAATGTACAGTTTTCAGAAAATCCACTGGCATAACGATTCTTTGAGAAATGGTTATTCTTTTGGCATTATCAAAATAATCCTGTGTACAAGTTTGAAAGAATGTGTGCCACAGAAATGGATTTAGTTGCTTTCGAAAATTTTGCAAACAATCAGAAATGGTTTCCTCAACTGTTACTTTTTCAAAACGTTTATCAACGTTTTGATAAAATAACAGTTTTGACAAAATGTTGATAAACGTTTTGTCAATAGAGAAACGTTTATCATCGTTTTGCTATTTACAGTAACTTATAAGAAGTTCTGTATTATGGGCCTCCTTTTCAAATAATTCTTCGATGTTTCCTTCGCAAATTAGACATTCTGAATTTTTACATTCTAATTATGATGTATCTCAGCAAACAAAGTCATTACATTTTTCACAGGAATGTTTAATGAAGAAAATACACAAGTCACTGCATTATGAATTGCTTGAATGTTTTCGTGATAACCACAAATGCAGATATTTTTATGTATAATTTTCTATTGTTTTATGAAACTAGGCTTTAATGATGCAAAGGAATTTCCAATTTTTCAATTCAGTAAAGCTTCTATAACCCTTTGAGGGGCAAGCAATTGTGTTTATGAAATGTTGAATTAACACCGGAATTTCAAAAAGAGGAAAAGCAATTTTTTGACATTTTTACACCAAAGTTTAAAAATTAAAATTTAATTAAATGTTTCTGGTGCGAATCTGCACTAAAATTAGGTGGGATATAGTATATCACACCGCCCCTCAAGGGGTTAAACAAAAAACTTTTCCTCTTAGTAAACGTTACCTAGGATTGATGGAATTATGTGACCTTTTTCACATTTAACTAATGCAGATTTAGCTAAAGAATGACCTCTTCTTAAATCTTCATCGACATAAAATTCCCCAAAGCTGTGGAGTTGGATTTTTTTTCGTTGCAGAATCTGAGGTTAGCTAATTCTCTACTTTTTCCTTTCCTTAATATTTTCATTCTCTTGCTGAAGCTTTTGCTAACTCTAAGACTTTTCTTGATTTTATCATAATACATTTTTTTGTTTCTTTCTCACATCAACATATTCAATTTCATTCTTATTTTTTTCCCTACAATTTTTGGTACTTAGCAGAATTTTTCCTGCTCTTTAAGACAATGTCATATATAAGAAACAATATTAAAATCATTTCTTTAAAATATATTATCAGAATCCTTTACATAAGAGTTACTATAAGAATCTCTGTAGGCCATATAGCGAATTTAGTAACCAAAGCTTTACAAAGCCTATAAAATATCTGATCAAAGACCATGTGCTTAAAACCAAAAAAAAAAAGAATACAAAAATGACACGAGTTGAGTTGTTTTAATCTATCTTTAATTACTTGTCATTAGTATTTTATAATCTTAAGTAATAATAAAAAATGAATAAAAATAAATCCATCCAGTAAAAAAAAAATACTAATAAAGATAATTTATCTTCCTTAAAATTTACAAAATAACCTTAATTATGGGTAAAACTATTTCAAGAACAGTTCTAATAACGGAGAAAACAAATAAACTTTAAGCATTCTGTTTGTTTTGGTTGTAATGCAGTTTTATGTCAAACTATGGACAAAAGTATTATGTGTTACTCTTGTGACAACACCCCAGAGCCTATCCCATGCATAGCATAAACAAAATATTTAATGTAAAATCTTTCTTATACCTCGAAATCAGAGAGTTAGGAGTTTTGGGTAAAAATTTTAAGTAGTTTTTATATAACGTAAAGCGAGGAGAGTCTGCGCACATTTCAAAAGAATAATAATAAAAAATCTAAATATTAATATTTTGCTAAACTATGCATGAATAATTTTGACTTCATTTGTCTTTTATGCATTTCCATTGTTATTTTGTTGTTATACTGTAATTTAATAGAACAGCAGTAATAAAAACAAGAAAACTATTTTGAGCAATCTCTCTTTACAGGGTAGGAGAGAATGCGCACATGGGTAGGAGAAATTGCGCACATAAGTAGAAGAGATTGTTATTAATAAAAACTACAATTAAATTGTTAACAATAATAATTACACTTAATCGACATTGTTGAAAGGTTTTTGTGAGTAAATATTATTGTATTAGGAGTGAATATTTCAACCAAATGTTTAAATAATAAATAAAAGAATGAATTTTAACAACAGTTAAAAATTTTAATTTCAATAGATTAAAATATCAGAAAAAGCAAGCCCTACTAAGAATACATAATAACATTAATCTAGTTGATAACATGTTTAACTTGAAAATTACTTCATTTCCATTTCCACAGTTTCATTGTATTTTGTTTGCTAACCGAAGTTGTTGTCGTCCACAATCGATGATTTGTTGTAAATCGTGCATCTTTCGTGCAATCACCTGCAACAAGCAATACATTGAATCCAGTCAGTTGTCGAAGTTGTCTCCTGGTACAGTTCCAGGCATTCAGTGCACTCATCCTCATTGACTTTCGGTTTTTTTCCTTGAGTTTTTTTATCCCACTTTCTGTGGAACCACCTTAATTTCAACTGTTTTTTTTTTTTTTTTTTTTTTTTTTTTTGTAGCGGCATCCTTCTTAAGTCTTTTTTCATGTATATTTTGTGGATCAATAACATTAGTTACACTCTGTTTCCTTTTGATTTCGATGGCATTACACTACTTGGAATGGGTGAAAGCTTTTCCAAAACATTGTATTAGAAAATGTATTTTAGTTAACAAAATTAATTTATTAGCAAATTAATTATTCATAAATTTAAAAAATATATATATAAATATTTAATTAAATTATTAACAAATATATTATTAATTTATTAACAAAAATAATTACATAAACTTAATTTAATAACAACTGTATTATTAATTTATTAATAAAATTTTTATCTGAAAAAGTATTTTTTTGCAAATTAATTTGTTTCCAAATTTAGTTTTGATAATTATGTGTTTTCCGAAATTATTTCAAAATTGATTCATTGATATGTTTTACACGTAATTTGCAATTCATACAAATTTATCAATAAGCTGCGTAATTTCTCCTAGCACTTAAACTTATGGGGAAATGCGCCATCTCTCCTAAGTAGCAGATGCGCAAACTCTCCTATATTGGTAGGAGAGATTGCGCGGCCTTTTATTTAAATATGGCCACTTCTAAAGTGAATTGTTGGTGTTCGCATACTTAGTCCAGGTTAGTAGTTTATAAGAAGTCGTTTAAGTTCAAAATATTTTGTATTACTGACGTTCTATAAAAATTCTGACAAACAGTTATGAAAATTCAAGCACTTACTTTGGAAAAACAAAACAAAATAGCACTGCTTTATCCAAGACGCCTGGAACAATCAATATGAACATTCATGTAGACACTGCGCTAATGCTGCTGTACAACTACGTGGAGTCGCTGCGCGCGCACTCGACTCCTTCCCGTCGAATCTCTTTGTGCGCAATCTCTCCTACCGCGTGAACTCTCCTCCCTTTAGTATATCTAAGCAAGGAAGAAACACAGATCGTCTAAAAATTCTTCAGGATCCTCATGAGGTGGATTATCCCTCTTTGTTTGTTGGCCAGCTTGGCGAGGAACTGCAGTAATTATGTGAAAAGTTTCTCTAGATAAGGATTCTGCCTTTCTGAATAGGTCAGCAAGCTTTTGAATATCAGTCTCCTGTTCCTTGCTTGATGATTGACGCAAACGTTGTAGAATTGAAATGACACTATCAGCATGCTTTAGAGCAGAAGACAAATCACAGTCAGATTTTTACAGGTATCTTGCAAGTGGCAATGTTATGTTGAATAAAAATTCACAAATAACCAATCCAACAATAAAGTTATTTTTTTCCATTCCTGCAAGCAGAGTTGAAGCAGTTGATTTTATTGCTCGACTAGTAACTGGTGTGAGATAGTTCTTCTAAACTAACAACTATTGAGGGGAAAAGCTCAAGGAAAGTGTCAACTGAATCCTGTCGTTCGATAAATCTCGTCTCGCATAAATCTAATAAACGCGTGTTTTTTATTTTTTATTTTTTTTTTATTTTTTTTTTTTACTTTCAGGTACTAGCAGTTCTTACTGCTTTTGTATGCCTTGGGGGGGGGGGGGGGGGGTCGCTATGCCACTGCTAACATAATTGCAATTCCGATTCCGATCTCAGAATGGTATGCTTCGATGACCAAGATTCGGAATAATGAAAATAAATTTAAACTTTTGCTTTGAAGTCGAATTTAAGAAGAAATAATTCAGAAATAATTAATAATAGTTTATTAATACTCAGTATTGAAGAGGTTACACTGAAGTTAAAGGTATGTTTAATCCTCTAATCCAAAAAATAGCCTTATCAGTCAAAACTAAAAGGAATATTTTAAATACAAAATTAAAAAACATTATAAACTTCATTACGTGTAATTTAGTCAAAGAGAATTTGAAATGTAAAAAAAAAAAAAAAAAAAGAAAAATGAATTAGAAGGAGCGTTGTCCAAATACTGGAATATGTATAGTGATCACTGTAAAAAAAAACGGACTAAAATACGGAAATACTACTGGCAATCTAAACGCCAGTACTATTTCCGTATTTTAACGGAACTTTTTCCTGGTAAATTACAGAAAAATTTCCGTTAAATTAAAAAAAAAACGGAAAATTTTCTGTAATTTACCGGGAAAAAGTTCCGTTAAAATATGGAAATAGTACTGGAGTCTAGATTGCAGGGATGAGAGCGCTCCGACCCAAATGACCGATTACAACCACTAAATTTTAATAGTATTTCTCGTATTATTTAATGACAGAATTTTTGAGATTTAAGAAAGCAAAGCATACTATTAAAATTTAGTGGTAGGAATCGGTCATTTGGGTCGGAGCGCTCTCATCTCTGAGATTGCCAGTAGTATTTCCGTATTTTAGTCCGTTTTTTTTTTTTTTTTTTTTTTTTTTTTTTTTTTTTTTACAGTGTATATTGAAATTAGGCAATGAAAAAAAATATTTCATAAGGTACTATTGTCTAATCTAATTCATCCACAATCTGCATTTCTTCAGTATTCTCACACTATTTAGATGGTAATATTGCATCTGATCTTTGAAAGACCAGTCATAAGATAAACAAAAGAAAACTATATAAAGTTTCAATCATGAAATTTTGCAAAATTATGCTATTTCAGCAGTAAAAATTATTCATACCTTTCTGGTAAAGTATGTAACATGGATGGCAGCAATACGTTAGAAATTGTCCTATACAGTATGCAGTCGCACACACCAACTAAATTTACAAGAGCATTTGATTCCAAAATAGGAAGCAGATGAGGAGGAATTCCTTGCCAAAAGTGAAGAAGAAAATTTTGTACCTGTAAGAAAATAAACATGTTTTAACACTTTGGATAAAATAACTAAGCATAGCCAGCTTAATACATTAATATAAATCGGGGTATTTTAACACATTGCAAGCACACAAACTGCCATTTTAAACAAACTAAAAGCGATGCCCTGCCCATTCTATATAACGATATTTTCTTCGTAGTTAATATGATATTTAGATAAAAGTGTATGTATATCATATCATATTATTACGCTACAAATGAAAGTAAATTACCAGGGTTTCCACGTGTCCTCAAGTTTAAGTACCACAATTTCCGTATACCAATCTTTGCCTTATTTAATCACATATCTTCTGTCATTAAATAAGATGACAATGCTATTCGGAAATAGTATATCTTCTGTCATTAAATAAGATGACAATGCTATTCGGAAATAGTATATCTTCTGTTATTAAATAAGATGACAATGCTATTCGGAAATAGTGGTACTTATTTTTAAAGCGCACACTTATCGCAAAAGAAGAGTTGTCATTTCCTGATCCGAATCTGTTAAAATGACTCAACTGTAGCACTAAACAACAGGCAAAGATAAATATAATACGGTTCTGATCACTATATTCCAGATAATTAGAAATACGAGGTACATTACGGGGGAGGGGAGAATTCCGAACGAAAGTTACAGCCACCGTTCTAAATATCGCAGGATAAAGCTGTTTAGACCTTGTTCTTTGTTTATTATTTTCAATAAGTAGAAGAAACCGCTGCCCGCAGCACTACACGATTTGGGAGGACGATATACCTGTATCTCTGAAATTATGTACCTTGAAGGCGTTTTGGGGATTTTTCATTTAAATTTTTATGAAATTTTTAATAATATAAATAATGAGCTTCAATTGTCCTGGCGGTTGCTTCTCGCCTGTCCCATGAAAGTATAAAATCCCCATGAATATGACTAAAAGACTATGAACCATGATAATAGTTCCTCAAGCACGGAACACGTTTAAAATTGCGATCACTCGATCCCGAAGGAAATAAAAAATATAAGGACTCCAGCGAATAGCCGGTACCTTCTCAGTACTGACGGTATTTTTCATTTAAAAAATGTGTGTATTTACTAATTTAAAAGAAAATGTTTTCTGAAGTTTGTTTTATATTTTCATTTTTTTCTGTAGTTTAAATTTGCCATACCCGTAGTACGAATGGAATTAATAATAATAATAATAATAAAAATACCTACGGATAGCCGGTCCATTTGTCGTCTTAATGATACCTTTCATTAAAAAAAAATAATATTTAATATTAAAAAAAAAAGTCTGAATAATAAATGAAGGCCATTTTCATATTTTCCGTTCCAAGGTAATCCCGGGAAACACCACGCTGGTGGTTGGGCTATGTATATATTTACAATTTCAATTTTCTGGTTTTACTTTTTGTATTCTCATTTTCTTTGGTTTTTACATATGTGATTTTATATATATATATATATTAGGTAGCTTTCATTACAAAAAGCTACCTATTGCAGCCGTTCGGAGGAAAGCGATTTCAAAAAATTTTGGTATATTTTCATCGATCATGACCCCAGACCCTGAAACCACCCTCCGTTCAAAATTGATATATATATATATATATATATATCTGACCTTTGTCACACTGTAACTCTCATATTTATGAACCGATTTCGATGTAATTCGGTGTGTACATAGACATACCAATGTCTCGACCGAGTTCGTTGGCCAGCTTCATCCGCTGTTTTGTTTCAAAATGGCGGCCATTTAATTTTTTTTAAAAAATTTAAAATTTGAAATGTGGTACCAAAAAATTAAAAATGGAAAAATATTTTTTTCTTATGTATTTGACCTTTATACAAAGATTCCGGAGCAGTTTTTGTTTCGTCTATATCTTAAAAAATGGCTGAGTTATAGCATTTTGAATTTCTAGCGTGGCTGACATTTTGAAACGTCCTGAATTTTGTCACGCGATAAAAGGCGTATTTATGAACCGATTTGGATGTAACTTCGTTTATGCATAGTACATACCAATGTCTCGACCGAGTTCGTTGGCCAGCTTCATCCGCCATCTTGTTTAAAAATGGCGGCCATTTAAATTTTTAAGAAAAATTTGAATTTGAAATGTGGTACCAAAAAATTGAAAATTGAAAACATATTTTTTTCTTATGTGTTTGACCTTGATAAAAAGTTTCGGGAGCAGTTTTTGTTTCGTCTATATCTTAAAAAATGGCTGAGTTATAGTATTTTGAATTTCTAGCGTGGCTGACATTTTGAAACGTCCTGATTTTTGTCACGTGATAACAAGCGTATTTATGAACCGATTTGGATGTACCTTGGTGTGTACATAGTATATACAAATATCTCGACCGAGCTCGTTGGCCAGCTTCATTCGCCATCTTGTTTCAAAAGGGTTGCCATTTAAAAAAAAATTAAAATTTAAAATGAAGTATTAAAAAATTGGAAAATGAAAAAGATTTTTCTTTATGTGTTTACAAAGATTCCGGAGCAGTTTTTGTTTCTGAAAATTTGTTCTTTTGTTTATATCTTAAAAAATGGTTGAATTACAGCACTTTGAATTTCTATCATGGCTGACATTTTGAAACGATCTTGTATTTGTCCCGCGATAACAAGGGTCAGCTACTACCACCGTCACCACACACACACACACACACACACACACACACACACACAAAAAATAATAATAATAATAAATAAATAAAAGGCCCGAAGGGACCTACAGGAAAGCCAATTGAGAATATTAAGATTAAATACAATATAAGTACAATATATACACGATGGAAAGCCCAATTTTTACTGAGCGTTTACGAGAGAAATTTAGATATTTGTAATTAATAAGATCATGAGATAATAGATAATAGGATTTTTAAGCTTGTTGGAGCGGCAAAAGCTCAATTACTCTGCAAAGCTGGGCGTTCTGCAAAAATACAATAAAAGCTACGTATGTGTATACTAAATTAGAAAGAGATTCATAATTTTAAAAATAATGTAGAATATAAAAAATTGGTAAAATAGTGAATAATTATGATGAATATTATACAATTATATACACACACAAAAGTTCAAAAGTCTATTGTTCTTGCAACAGTTCAATTATACTTCAATCGTGTTGTTTGTGGCTAAGAGTTTATTTTGAATTGGTGGTATCTGTCTATTTGTTAAGGTACGTTCTCATCATCATCTATAAATGGCAAAACATTTTGAAACAAATAATGGTTGTTTTCTAAAACTTTCATACATTCAATTATCTTTTGACAAAATGATGGATTTGACAAAACCACTGAGAACCTCTGAGACAAAGAGATTTTTGGAGATTTTCTTATATGGTAATATGATGTAAGGGTACAGTTAAAGATATAATGCAATGATGTAGCTTGCTGACCGCATACACATAATGGAGAAGGAACCCTGTCAAATTTATAAAGATATGATGAAAATGGGCCGTGGTTAGTGGCAAACAGAAAAAGATTTCTATGCAGCAGGATTCTCTTTTCCGAGACTTTTGAGGCTAAAGCGTATGTGTACCGTCCTGTGGTACCATAGTCCCAGCGAGTCTGCCATTGTTCGTGTAGAGATGATTTTAGAAGCTTCTTCAAGTAAGAAGGAGGGTTGGGAAAGAATTTGTATTTGGCATGTGATGTGGGTTTGGTTGCTTCTTTTGCCAAAGAATCTGCATGCTCATTCCCCACATTACCCACATGTCAACGGACCCATTTAAAGAAGATCTTTTTTCTTGTTTCTTGGAGTAGTTTGATAATTTGTACTGCGATGAGATTTTTTGAAAAAACATCTTCTATTGCTAAGAGACTTGAGAGACTGTCCGAGTGTATTAATACTTCTTTATGAGGGGAGTTCCTAATCCACAGCACAGCCTCTTCTATGGCCAGGAGTTCTGCCTGAAAAACAGTATTTTCTTTACTTAACTTAGTTTGATCCTCGTGGATTAACTCTCCTCTCTGATACACACAGAAGGCATATGCCGTTTCATCTTCCATCTTGGAACCATCCGTATAAATGTTTATTTCTACATATGGAGTATTTTCTGGATCTATTTGAAAGAAATATTCTTTAAATGGTTCAACTTGATCTGACTTCATTTTTGGTTGGTAAAATATTGGTTCTTGATTTCCTGTCGGGATTCCAAGACGTAAGACTCTTCCTGTTGTTGCTATATATTCAAGTTGAAGTGCCAAGGGCGGAATACCTGTTAAAACACAAAGAGCATCCGCCGAAGTTTTTCTGTAGGCACGTGAAACTAATAACAGGCATTGGTATTGCATTGATGAGATCAGACGAAGTCCATGGGCTTTGCTTATCCGGTGAAACCAAGTTGCTGCAGCATACGTGATTTTCTTCTCCAAGATACTATTGTACCAAATCTTCAGAATTAATTTGTTTACCCCTCCGTAAGCTGAGGCAAACTTCAATAGGTCTTGCAAAAGTTGTGTAATTTCCTGCCTTTTCTTTCGTAAATGGGGGAGAAACGACAACGTACTATCCAGAACGATACCTAAGTATTCTAAAGTTAGCTCACTTTTTAATGAATGGTTGTCAATTTTGAGTGTTGGAGCTCTTTTCAAAAATTTTAGTCTTCTAAGGTGGAGAACTTTACATTTATTGTAAGATATTTTCATGTTGTGATTTGACATCCACCTACTAATATAATCTAAGATGTCCTTTCCTAATTTTTCTAATTCTCGCCTTGTTTTACCATTTAATATAATTAAAATGTCATCTGCATAAGCTATTATTATGTAACCTAACGATTTTAAATGGCGTAAGAGAGCATTTAGGAAGATTCTCCATAGGAAGGGCCCAAAGCATGAACCTTGTGGGCACCCCTTCCTAAACCAATGAATTTCTTGTGCTGGCCAATTTGGTTTCGCTCCTCTGTGAGATAAAAAGGATTTCAGGATATCAACATATGGCTCCTCCAACCCCAAAAATTCCAGTTCTTGGATTGTTGCGTCCCAAAGTAAGTTGTCAAAAGCATTTTGGATGTCTAATGATATTAATGAAATGTAGTTGTTTTCTTGTTGAAGTAAGTCAATTGTTGAGAGAACTTCTTGTATCGCTGATTCAGCCGATTTACCCTCTAAGAATCCGTGTTGAGAGCTCTGTAGAACTGTCGAATTTCGAAAATGATAATTTATTCGTTTTAATAATAATTTTTCAAAAATTTTCCCCAGAATTGGGAGTAGAGTTATTGGTCTGTATGACTGAGCAGATTGTGGGTCCTTACCTGCCTTTAGAAAAAAGACTAGTTCTCCAATTTTCCAACTTTTTGGGAAGTAATTTAAGTTTAATAGAGTATTGTAAAGATTCAGTAATAGAGATGAATGTGAGTGGTAAATATTTCGTACAATCAGATGGTCAACATTATCAGGACCTGGTGCTTTATTCCGATTGAACGAGAAGATGGCAGCTTTTAGTTCTTGGAGTATAAATGGATTAACTGGCTGGGTTGAGCGCGGATGAATTTGATGCGGTTGCAAGTCCGAAGGACCAAATATTGAATTGGCAATTTCTGCATAAAAAGATTGTCTTGAGTGGGTTGCTGTAGTGGAATCAGAAAGAGCGTAGACTTCCTGTCTGTAAAAATCTCTAAATGCCGTCTTTTTTAGTTTCCCAAAGGGGTCTTTGGTATTTGAGCAAAAAGAACTCCACGCTGTTTTCTTTGCTTCCAGAATTTTCTTTTTATAAAGTGCTCTATACTTTTTTAATTTGATCATGTCTTCCTCTGGTGCAGACAAAAGTTTTGTTTTCCTATAAAGTGCTTTAACAAAGCTTCTCATTTTCCTAAGTTCCGCTGTCCACCAAGAAACTGTTGGTTTAAATGTGGAGTTTTTTTTCTTTAAAGTATGGTCACAGGTTTGTGTTATTATATTTATAAAGTTGTCGTACTCTTTTTCGAATGCCTCCGTCGTTTTTATATCCTGGAAAGTTATATTATTTTCTTGCAATGATTTAGATAATTTTCTATTGAATTTTTTCATTGAGACATTCTTTGTCCGATATCTACGCTTTGGAAGCTTCGGGGTTTGGATATCCATATACAAGGTTATCAGCCTGTGGTCACCGTAGTGCATATCATCCTCAACAGTCCATAAGGAAACTTTTGGGAACAGTGGGAAGGATGCTAGTGATACATCTGGCCAACCTTTCAAATGCGTGGTTTCAAATGTTGGTTTTGAGAAAGGATCATTTAGGACTAATAAGTGCATCATATTGAGATGATTGATGAGGTGTTGTCCTTTTTCGTTATCATTCTCATACCCCCACAGGACACTATGAGCATTCAAATCACCCAGCAGCAGAAGTTTTGAACTCATACCCGACGTGTTCGCCCAATCTTGTAGATCTTCTTTTAAATTAGCCGATGGTGCGGCATACTGACTGCCTATAGTTATTTGTCCTTCTGTTGAGGAGATATTCACGAAGACTGAGTTATCATTTTGTTGAACTCTTATATGTTGTAACGATGTATCTATGATTATTATTTGGCAATTCTTTTTTTTTTTTTTGAAGAGAATGGCGGCCATTAAATTAAAAAAAAAATATTTAAAGTGAGGTGCAAAAAAATTAGAAATTGAAAAAGGTTTCTTTCTTAAGTATTTGACCTTGATATAAGGATTCAGGAGCATTTTTTGTTTGTCTTTATCTTAAAAAATGGCTCAGATATAGCAGTTTCAATTTCCAATATGGGTGACACTTTGAAAAATCTGATTTTTTGCCTGCGACAGCACTCGTATATATCAACCGATTCCGATGTGAGTGAGCATGTGCACAGCAATTACTAAGGTCTCGACCAAGTTCACTGGTTAGCCTCATCCACCATGTTGTCGTAAAATGGCAGGCACTTTAAGAAATCGCCGAATTTGGCAGCCAAATATAAGTTACTTTAAAGAAAAGCAGCTTGGATAAAGCTGACTAATTTCGCGAAATTCTCATTCATTATATTGATAAAAATTAGTATTGAATCTCCTATATTCGGTTTCCACTAAATTGAGCTTCATGTGTTTGAATAATATAAGTTGGCTTTTTTAAAATAAGGAATATGAAAGCTACCTCTTCCTCCCGGCACTGGCCGGAAGGACTTTTTCCTTCTTCCATCCGATTTTTCATACCGCATTAACTTTAACAAAAATGTCGGTTGGTCTATCTTGTAAAAAAAAAAAAGTAGTTAAGGGTTAATATTTGAAAATTGGGCAATTTGCGTCCACTGCAAATAATATTTCATTAATTATACTAAAACCCGAAACTGAAAAATATAATATATTGTAATATTTGTTATAACAATTACCCATGATAAATGGACATATAATTATGTATAAATAATTAATTTTAAGCTTTAAACAAACTAAATCATCATTTCAGTCCCCGTCCCCAGGTACAAATATCCAATATTAAATGTATGCTGTAAACTTTTCTATAAATATTATTAACTTTTGCTATTATACATTTATACCTATATATATATACAGTATGGGAAAATATAATTATCCTTTATTAGTATATATCGTATAGTAAAACAGTGTAGTAAATATATTTGTCCCTGAGGTTGATCATCTCAGTCCGTCTAAACACACATTTAGGTTAACAAATACTAGGTGGCGCTGGCAGAATTATTTCCACTGCAACAGCAATTAAAGTTCAATTAGCCACCATGGATGAAGTAGAGGTCTGCACGGGCCCGGGACGGGCCGGCGGAGTGAAGGCGAATTTTCAAACGGGCCGGGCCTGGCCGGCAGAAGTAGGACAATTTTTTCAACGGGCCGGGCCGATAAAAAAATTAATCGGGCCTATCGGCCCGATATAAGAATTTAAGCAAAGCAGATAAAATACGAACCATTTTCAATGAATATGATTTTCACGAGACGTATAAACGTGCGTCACGAGCCGATGCGAGTTTAACAACATCAATACAGAAATGTAACATGTTCGTCGAAGAGATCGGCATCGTACAGTTATAAGATGTCTGATTCCGAGTTTAATTTTTTTCAGCAGACTCGTGCAGGGACGGAACTGGTCTTAATCGATCTCAGGATGTGTAGGACAGTCATTATGTTTTGTAGTATTAGTAGTGATAATGAACTTCTCTTAACAGTACCTTTGGAAATATACCTTAAGGTGGTTCTCATATTCACTGCTCAACAATGCGAAACTTTCAGACACATTTTCTGACTCATTTTTAACTATAAAGGCATAAAATTGACAGGCCTGACTATTGTAGGCATTTGGAAACGAATAGCTTTTTCCATATTTGATAAATTACTTACAGAGATAACAGAGATTCTTGTCACGTGACTGTACGTTCTTCTCCTTTCCTGTGCTATCACTTCCTGAAATTCGACTTAAAACGCTAACTTTGATATTTTCAAAAAGATATATTGCTTTTAACTATGAAAAAATAAAACGACATTTACATAGCTTCTGAATAAGATTACCTGCCAATCTTACGCGTTTCCGAAAAGAAATGAATTCATAAATGTGTCGAAATGCAGCTCCTTTGGATTTGAGAAAAGCCTTAAAAGTGAGAAAAATATTTTCACAAATCTACTTTTTATTATACAGCTTCAAAAGTTATCATGTTTTCAATCTTTTATTCTGAACTACATTAATCTTTTAATGAATCGTTATTTGAATTTTGAAATGTCTGTAGACACGATGACTAAAACACTGTAAGTAATCGTTAATGTTTACTATTGTGTGTTTTCTGTTTTGCGAACATCATAGTAATCTAAAATATACTGTAAAATGTTCCCATAAATATGTATGTAGTATTCATTAAAAGAATCTTAATTGTATGTTGAGAAAAAACGGATTTTTTTTTTTTGTAGAAATTATGTCGGGCCGGGCCGAGAACTGTAAAAATGCAAACGGGCCGGGCCGGGATCGGGCCGAAATTTCAATTTTTATACCGGGCCGGGCCTGGAAATTCTGGCCCGTGCAGACCTCTAGGATGAAGGTAAGTTGTTCTTCTCTTTGTTTCATATTTAGAAATATTTAGTTTTTGTTCTGAATAGGGATGAGCATTTTTTTTTATAGCATCATTCATGTCCCCATATTTAACATTTTATTTATAAAAATAAAAGCTTATACAGCGTACGTACTTTATTTACGTAACTTACAAATGTCACATGGTATCTATATTATAAAGGACAAACATATCTGTGCGTAACGCATACGTCATTTTGCGAATGGCAGCACTTTGAAATTTGAAATGAAATTTCGGTTTTGCAATTTTCTCTACTGCAAATTTTTAAACTTCTAAACATCGTACATTTTCAATTTTTACACCTTCGTTCAGAGAAAAAAACTTTTAAATGCAATTTGTTTGAAATCTGTATCTTAATTTGTTTTTGAGATATTAATTTTTTTGTAGTTTTTAATACAAATTTTGTAATCGTGGCAACTGAAGTACTCCATTTATATTGAAAGTAAAGGGAAAATATTCATGGTTTATTATTTTTATTCATTATATCCTTATTGATGCCATTTTCACATTACAAATAAAAGTAACTTTTTTATAATTTTTGAACAGAAAATGATGCCAGACATTAAGAAAAACACGCATTCTTCTTCATAAATCAGCTACATTTTAATATTTTTAGATTACGCTGATAAATGAGTTTGAGGAGCACGGCAAAATGATTCAGTGAGTAAAAATGATATATTTAAAACAAAAGGATAATTTTTTTGATAAAACTAAATATTTGACCAATACTATAAATGGCCAATACTATGACAACTAAAGGCAAATTTCTGAATTTTTTTTTTCGCGGGTACTAAGATTAGAACTTAAAGTTTGTGCGAATGTTCACGTGAAAAGTTGCATCGGACGTCGTGACTTTAAGTTTGGAAATACATTCATTAATAATCTGTTGCGCGTTAAAATACTTTCAAATTGTGAATTTGAGTGGTGTGTATGTAAATTATGAGAATGTGAAAATAACGTACAATTTAGATCTTATGGGAGAAAATTTTATGATGTGACAAAGCGAAATCCTTTTTACTGATTTTTCATCCCGTAAAAACAAACATAAGAGCTCCATCGATAACTTCATCATAATTACTGATCTTGATTACGTAATCTAATACAGTTTAATTTTTCAATAATTTAAGCAGTTGAAGTTTGAAGAAATAATATTTTGGTAATTTTAGGTAAAAAGTATTATTTGTTTTAAGAGTTGGACAACCAATGTAAGATGATTTTTTTATTGTAATTATTTTTGTTAGGTTTATTATAAATTCGATCTGACAGTTCCTTTCAAACATTTTAGTACGTCGAATTTCGACGGGTTCCAACTCGTATTTAATAACTGACATGTGTGCAAAATGATTCAACAAAATGGCTGTGCAGCTGTTAAGACTAAAACATCGCCTAAGTCCCAATTATTAAACACTGATTATGATGTTAACAGACACTTTCTTCCATAAAAGTTTATCCTAAGCATAAAATATACATTCTTGATCTCAAAACACTACAGTATTTAAATGACAAAAGAAATTTTGGAATGATATTGTCCGGTTTTCAGATATTGATCCTTACGCATGTATTAAAATGTTTTCAGGGATTGAGGTCAATTTTGATAAACGCATTTTAAAGGCTGAGTAATGTTGCGGCTAAAACTATTTTAACCCTTAAATGCATGAATTTTCCTTTTAGAATTGTGTTTTTATACTTATATTAAGGAGTAGACTCTAGAAATTTTAAGATAGATTTTTAACTTTATTTAGTAGCATATTTATGTGATTTTTACAGGATTAATATTTCTACATAAATATAGCTATGTTGCGAAGAACTTGACTTATTTATTAAAAGTTAAATAAAAAGTGTTGCAAATTTGATACACTATGCATTTAAGGGTTAATTGTGACACAACTGTTATTTGTTAACCCCTTCGCAACGAGCGTCTTTTACGGAATTTTTAATCTTTTATCACCGGTTTTTCAAAATAGAAATTTTTGCGGAATTAAATCGGAAAAATGCCCCGATTGAATCAAGGAAAATTTACAATAAAAAAAAATAACAGGTGGGAATAATCACGGAATCTTAACACCTTATCTGTCACGTAAACGTGATGCTCGTTCCCAAGGGGTTAAGGAGACTAACATGCTCATCTAGATATTTTTCCTTTTCTTCTCTTGATGTAGCATAGCGCTGTTATTCAAACTTTCGTTAACAAATTAAGCGCAATTTGTATCCAAATAAATACAACGTATGCTAACCTGATAGGATACTATGAATATGATAAATATTCATATTCGGTTACCTGTATTCTAAAAGGAATGTAATCACCATATACGTAAAAAGTAACATATTTAGGTGGCGCCGTTGTACACAAAACCTCGGTGCTTTCTCTTCTTCTTTTTTTAATGCACATTAATGTAAATGGAATGACGAATTTAAATATCACGAAAAAGTTTATTAAAACTAAATACGTAGTTAGTTTAGAGTGGTATTTAAATTCGTAGGTTGATTTTAAATACTACCGTTTAAAAATAATTCCTTGACTTGTTTAACACTAGAAAGACCGAGAATTTTACTCAAATTTTATAAAAATATTTCACACCAGAATTTTTATTTTAAATTATTAACTTATCCATTTAACTAGTTTTTTTCTTTGTATCATTAAACTAGTTTTATAAAAAAAAATTCTGCTTCGAACCGAGGTATATTCATTTGGTAGCAGTCAAAATGACTGCTCGCGGGCTTTCTAGTGTTAACCGTATAAATTTTTGCGAGTAAGTTGAATAAATTAAAAAAATAAATACAGGTATTCAAAATCCGTAATCCTTGGTGCCTATGAATATTTATGCAAAATTCAGATTAGGAATAGCGTTAAAAATAAAAATACTTATACATTATAGATAAAAACTATATAACCAGAGCTTTGCGTGATTAGAAAAAAAAATCTATGCAAAAATCTTTTGGCATATGTTACATTTGTTATGTGTTTGGGAAGTTTTACATTGTGCATCGTGCCGATCTATATTATAAATCGGAAACACATTCGTGAGTATGCGGACGTCATATTGACGGTAACAACGACCTAACCTATAAATTTCGCTTTTACTGCATTTTTTTTCAACTTCTAAACATCGCGCAGTTTAAATTTTTTACACCGTCGAATAAAGAGAAAAATATGTGCTTTCATATGCAATTTGTTTCAAAATTGTCTCTTAATTTACTGATTTTTTATAATTTTTAAAATAATTTTTAAGCCTGAATATTTTAAAATCTGCGGGAGAAATATATTTTAAAATCAATTACGGAAGTTAGGCTATTTGCCTAGAAATAATATGAATAAATCAGCGTTGGTTTGTTTAAGAATAATATAACGTAACTAAATTATAAAACGACATTACTAATTTCACAAATAAAAAAAGCACGAATTTAACCTCTATGTAATCGAATTATGCGCTTCAGCACTAAAATATTCAGAATCACAAAGTTTGCTACATAAATAGTGAAATGTTTCGCGATTGTTCGTTGGCATGCCATCTAATATATGAAAGTACCAAAAACGTGCAGTTTCTGTGCAGTTGGTGGGAAATCTATTAAAATATACTAAATGTAAAAAATCTATTATAGTTTTCAATTTAAAACGATTTTCGTCTACGTTGTGTTACGCACTGGGTAGTAAATCGAGCATCTTTAACCCGGGTAACATGGGTTGGATTGCCTGGTCTTTATAAATAAAGAAAATATCTAACTAAAGCTCTATGTTATGACACATTTAGGAAACATTAATGAAAAAAGAAATAGCGAGCAAAAACAGCATTATTTTTTTTTATGTTGTGGCGCTCAATGTGTTAACATTGCTATAAAGAGTTTCCCTGTATGTTTCTTAAAATGCAGTGCTTAAAAATAATTTAAGTTATATAAAATCACTATCGCATTTTCAATAATATGGACCATATATTAATAATATCTTATAAATGAAATACATTTTTACATTTCTTCATATGTTACTAGAAGGAGGGAAGATGTATGATAAAAAAATGCGTCAGAGAAAATATTTTTTTTAAATTCCTTACAATGAGTTCTAATTTCCTTTTCTATATACTTTTTAATTAAAAATTAATGTTTTTAATGTAATTTTCAAAAAATTTTAATTTCGTAATTTCATTAATTTTGTATTTTCGTTCCGATTTATTTAATTCATGTAAAATGTGCGACAACTTTCGATATTTTAGATTGCATATATATTTAAAGTGTCATAAAAGAAGCAAAGTCATAAAAGTAACACAGATGTGGTATCTTCCGTACCATTTACAAAATAAAACATAGAAAAACATTTTTCAGCAGCAGAATATAAGCATATTAGTGTGATATATCTTTTAAACCTACCTCATCAAAATTAGCTCGAACGATAGTATCCAAAAGTCTTTGGCAGTGGGTACGGTACATCATCAAAAATGTACTCACCTGTTAAACACGAAAAACATTGTTTCATTAGTGTCGTAGTAAATACTGAATCTCAGTATTATAGCTATACGTAGTTAATCAACAAATTTCAAATATTTGTTGATTAACTATGTATTAAATTAAAAAAAGTATTACAAATAGATAATCAAAGTTAAGTTGGCTGCAAAATGGTTTCTGATAGTCAGTTTTTGCTAATTATTATTATTTTTTAAATGTGGTTTTTTTTCAACTTCAACCAAAAGCTCAATCAGAAATTAGGAAAATTTAAAATGCTAAACGTTTTAACATTCATCTATTACCACAAAGCAAGCCAAACGCTTATTACTAAATTGTGTATTATACCTATATTTGTATATTGTTATCTTCATAAATAATATATAAGTCACCGACTAACAAAGAAATTTTTTAGTCTGATTGTGGGGGGAGGGAGTCCCCACTACTTACTTTGTCCAGGGTCTCTTCCAGTCAAAATTGGGCCCTGGACTGTACTTTAAAAGCCCATTATCACTAGCCACAACTTCATTAATTAGAATGTTTCTGATCTTGCTACTAATACTAATAATGAAATAATTTATTATACAGATTAAATGTGTATTTACCTTTTCAACATCGACTGATGGAGGCAAATGTAGATCCTTTATGCTAGGAAACTCGGGCAAAACTGTGCCAGTTCGTGTCCTTGATGAATAAAGCGGAGCCTAAAAAGTAATATAAAGCTCTTCGTATACACATTATATAAACAGCAAAATAATTTATGATATTTTATCAAATTTTATAAGAAATCATTAATAAATATCAAGAGGTATTTAGCTATGCTGCTATAATTACAAAAATAAGGATTTGTTTTATAGATATGATTTAAAATAAGGTTTGTATCTAATTAAAAGGAATATTAAGATGCTTTGAATTACTTAATCATTGGCCTTTTTCTTTTGTAATTTTTTAAATGATACATTGTGTCGTCTATTTAAGCAAATATTTATTCCCATAGCATGTGTTTTTTCTTGCTGTTTTACATATAATTTTATCCATTTATTAGACTACCAAAATATCGCAAAAAGAATGAAAAAAGTTTCAGTAATATGCTTTATTAGACAGTGATCCTTTACTGATAACTTAGACTCGTGCATGCATGAAATTACCCTAGCTGTGAAGGCAATACCTTGGAACTCATTTTTCATCGTAGAAAAATGTCTGATAAAGGCGAGAGAAAGTAAGGTATGATCTTTTGAAACTCACTTGCTATCAGAAAATGAATTCCTTACCATATTGTGCATTGTACTTTATGAAAAGGCCAATCGATATTATTCTGAATTAGTGTTTACTATATATATATATATATGGGGCATTCTCACAACCTTTTGACTTTCGGGAATAAAAATCTGGTGAAATTAAACTTGCTAAAAGAACATTTTAATCAGATAGACGAAGGCCTTAATGATTCAAAATAAAGAAAAAAATGGTCAGCAGTGAAATTTTTTTTATTTAACCGAGGTTTAAGTTAAACTTGCGAGTTTAATTTCCCTTACCATTTTATCACTATAACTTTCTATTTTCTTCTAAATTTTTACTTATAATGAATTTGCATGGTACCCACAGGACATTCAAATAAGAAATAATAACAATGTAGTATTTTTAGTACAAAATTTTGGTGTAACATTGTTTTAAAGGGGTGTTAAAGAAGGGACGGTAGGATAAAAAAGTGGATGGTACTGGAAAAAAGGGACGGTAAAGGAAAAAAAAGGGATGGTAAGGATGGGACGTTAAGGAAAATTACCACCATTTTTAGGCAAATCATGTTAAGACTAAGTGATAGCCACAATGTTCATTGATTTTTAGAAACAGTTATTTACATTGGATTAAATATATATATATATATATTAATTTACCTCGAAAAGTGCAGGAATAAACCTTGGGGACAGGAAGACTACCAATAAAGCCACGATGCTTGAAATTGACATTTAAATGCTTATTTAAATTCCACAGTCAATTTAATGTCAAAGAATCTTAGACATTCTTTTTCTAGCATACTGCTGCATGAGAAAAAACTGGAAAAAAATTCTGTGGCTGCGTCTGAAGTGATTTTCTGTATAAGTTTAGCAAGAGGGATGGTAAGGATCTAAAACCCAGGGACAGAGTTCAAAAATAATATCAACCGTAAAAATGTGTGCAGGTTAATTTTTTGCTACATATTTATATAAAACAATTGTCCCAGTTTCGGAAAAAAATTACATCGAATTACTTTTGTTGAAACAATTTTATACAAATAGCTCCAAACTTAAAAATCAGCATCAGGGACACGGGACGGTGTAGGAGTTTTCCTGGTATTTGGACCCCCAACATCGTCACAAACTTATTTACCTCGTTAATATTGTTATGCAATCATGCAATGGGATGTTCCTCAGTATATGAAATAAAAAAATACAAGAATATTTAGTAAAATAAAAATTATTATTCAGGGACATAAAAGTCAAAAGGTTGTGAGAATGGCCCATATATCAATGAATTGATGTTCTATTACATCCATTATCATGCTCGTCGAAAAGTTGACTCGTCGTTCTTTGCTCGTTGAAAAGTTCTTTGGAAGGAATTTAGTTGTTTATTTTGTACCTTAGATATTCAAAATTCTTCGCCATTTTTTTCATTTTACCTCTTTACTCTATAGAATTTTCCTTAATTCCGTTTCGCCTGAGGTAACTGGTAAACCGAGTTAGCTATAGCCAGGAATGTAGTGCTTAATAAGAAAATATATTTTGTTAAAATGTACCTTGCTTGCATGTCTTAGTTTTATTCATAAATCTGCTTCTGCCTTATAATGTCGCGCTTCTGCGCAGGGCCATTGCTAAGACTTTTTATTCGGGTGGGGGGCAGGAGAAAGAGGACTTTAAATTGCCAAGACAGATTTCAGAATTTGCCAACTCATTGAAAAGCAAAAATAAATTGTTCTCGACATTTTGCTAAATAGTTTTATAATTTTGCCAAGTTACCAAAATTAGAAAAAGTAATATGGATCTCATTTGTAAAAAGCTTAATACTATTCCCAATTATATTTGTAACTTTTGCCAAGTCTATCAGAAATAGAAAGTGTATTATAATTTTTTATTAGAGTTTTAGACAATTTTGCCAAGTGTAACAGAACTTCGCCTGTCCCCCCTTAGCAAGGGCCCTGCTTCTGCTTGAAATAAATGGCGTATTTAAGCTGGTTACATTTGAGGGCTTCTAGTAGAGTTATTTTTATATTAGACCTGGAGCCGGCTGCACAGGCCATCAAAGTCATCGAGTTGACGGCTGAAGTTCCAGGATTAGACAGAATTCGATTACCATAAAATGCCACTGATTTTGCCCCTCGGGATTGCACTTATACTCTAAAGCGAAAGCTGAGTTCCCGAGGTGGTCATCCGAGTCTGCCTAGTGCTATCTTGGCGGACAACCACTAAAATTGAGTTTGCAGGTCCACCAAATTATGACTTGGCAGAGCAGTTGCATTATAATATGCCAATCAAGTTTTAACTAATCCTGGAATTTCAGCCGTCATTTCGATGAGGTGATGGTTTGTGCAGCAGCCTCCCGCTTTATATGTAAGACATTACTTCATAGTAAATCGAGGTCACTCTACAACTTTGTATTTGACTTTTTCCCGGTATCGTAGCGTTTTCGAGAAGGAACGCTAACTCCGCAGTTTGTCGCTAGGTGACGCCGCCAAGTACGTCATTGTGTACCTATGCACCACGTTGATGGCTGTCTAAATCGGTTAACCCCTTGAGGGGCGGTGGTATTTCTATGAAGTCACTTAATTTTAATTCCCAAATGCTACAACGGCACCAGAATTTTGGTAAAAAAATTTTCGGTTTAATAAATATGCGAAATATAGCTTTTTCAGATTTACAAATAAATTTGTTTTCAAATTCCGGTGTCAATCATTAGTTTCAACACTTTAGCAATGAAACTGCTTTGCCCCTGAAAGGGTTAACCAGTTAGTTGAGACGATACGGAGTTAAGGAAACACCCTGTATAACAGAGTTTTCCAAAAACTCAACCGTTGGCCGCAGACCTACTATTTTTTAGTATAGTATTATTCGCCTTATTTAATTCTGAAATTTATTTCAAATTCTGCGATTAAATAAGGTGAAACATGCCATAAGCAATTGCTGACATCTGTGTGGCCAACGGTTGAGTTGTTCCTGCTCTATAGCCGCGCTTCTAAAGCCTTAAAAGTATTGGAAGACGTTACTTGCACTCTACTTAAATTATAACTAATTCAGGAAGTTTCCCAATAATTTTGCCTAGTTTAGAAATCAGGCAAATTTTATTTTAAAATAAACAAAATCCAATAAAGAATTTTCATCACTGAGAGAAAAACTTTATCATAAATAATTTTTATAAATATCAATCATATTCAAGGCGGCCATAACACTGTACAACAATGAAATTGCCTTTAAAGTAAAAGTGTGCAATTCTGTAGGAAATTAACACACTGAACACGAATATCACTATGAAAATCCTTCACTGGCTCTTGTTTTGGAAATACAGACGTGCAGAGGTAAGATTTTTTCCACATGTTTTCCTAAAATATGTATTTTTAAATTAATATTTTAAAAATATATGAAACGTATCGAATGTAAAAATATGAAAATGTGAAAATGTTTTACAGAAATCTATTTCTAAGAAGCTTCAAATATGTGAATCTAAAATTACAGCTCATTCCATCAAGTAGGTTCTAAGTTAAGTTAAAAAAAATATCAGCATTGCAGTTTGTTTAGGAACACTATTAACCATTTCCGGCATGGTGGGTTAAATTATGTCCCACTTAATTTTAATCCCCAAATGCCACAACGGCACCAGTATTTTGATATAAATTTTTGTCTTTTAGACTGTATGCGAAGAAAAGGTTTTACTTATTTTCAAATGACTTTATTCGCAAATCCCAGTGCCACTCATTTATTTCAACGGTTTAGCAACAAAGGTACTTTGAACCGGAAAGGGTTAAAATGCATTTAACATTAGGAGTTCCAAATGTTACATCTGTATATAACCTAAACTCAAATGATTTCCTGTTTGATATGTGAAAATAAAATTTATTGAAGAATCCAAATGTGATGCCAAATTTAGGTCTTAACCCTTATCGGACGCTACCCAGATAGCATGAACATTAGCAGCAAGTTTGATTTTTTCTGCCATTATCTTGCCGTGACAAATTTGAATTGAGAAATTCGCAGCAAATTTCCCGCAAGGTATACCATCCCCAACTTGCATGAGTAGTTTGTTGTAAAACTGATGGCAAGATTGCCTTTAATTCACGAAAGTGACGAAAGCAGAAAATCCCTCTGTTGAGAGAATAGACAATCAGCACATACGCAGAAATTGCAGAAATTTTATTCGGTTGGCACCGCCTTTTTTTAAACGCTATACTTATAAAAAAAAAAAAAAAAAAAGGCTCGTATTGAAAAGTGCAAATATTTCTTTAACTTGTTTATGGTGATGAAAACAATGCATACACCTTTTGACGGTGTGTTCGTCTATGGGCCCCACCGAAGGTGTTAAACTTATAGTATAACAGTTGTAAACAGATAGTGTGGCGTGGAAAGATTATTACTTTGCAGTAAGTTTGCTGTATTTCTGATTACTTGTTTGCCGTTAATTTGCAATAAATTTGATACATCATGAATTTAACTTGCACGACAAGTTAGCTGCAAGTTCAAAGTGTGGTGATTTCAGCGTTTACGTTATCTTGCTGCAGTCTTGTTATGAACTTTCAGTCTTGTCATGCTGAGCTTGCTGCAACTTTGCAGGTTTATAAAGCAAGACTGCTGCAAATTTTCTTCAAATTAAAAATGCTATCTGGGTAGCTTTTTATACATGATTCGCTACTAGGTTGTCAGTAATCAGTGAATATCCACATGGCTGCCACAGACGACTATTTTTATATTATATTATGTTTATACGGGGTGTCCCAAAAATGACTGATGGATTTTAAAATTCAATAACTTTGAAACGGTGACAGATATTAAAAAAAATCTTGCAGGAGGGCTATGTATGATGTCAGGAGTTTTTATACTGTGATTCTTGATTTTAGTTCAAATTTCAAACAATAGATGGCGCTGAGAGCAATAGGCGCTCAGTCCAGACCCGATTTTTGGTACTTCGGGATTCATTCAATATCTTTTAATCTCCTTTTTTCGCATGGAAGAAGAAAGAGGCCGAAAAGTTGAGCCTGGATTTAGCTGTTATTGCTTGCAACGCCATGTATCGATGCTATTTGTAACTAAAACTGAGAATTGCAGCATAAAAACTCCTGAGATCTTACATAACACTCCTGCAAGAATTGTTTTTATATCTGTCGCCGTTTGCAAGTTATGTAATTTTAAAATCCATCAGTTATTTTCAGGACACCCGGTATATATATATTATTTATATATATTTATGTTATATTCGTATATTATATTTTTAAAATAATTTTTTAGTACATTTCTATTGCAATTTTTGTCAAAGTACAAGTGAAAGTGGTGCATAAAAAAGTGGTGCCAACCGAAAAATTAAATTAGTGTAAGAGATGCTGGTTCCGAGCGGGTAATCTTGTCACCTCACACGTGCATTAATATTTTAAATATAACTTAAAAACTACTTGATGCAGGGCTCCCACTGGTCCGCTTTTGAAAACCAGTAATTTTTCAGAAAAAAAAATGCATGGAATGTTTCTGCGACAATTGGAAGAAAAACGCCGTTTTAGGTAAGTTTCTACGAAATGTATAAAGGAGATTATTTCTTAAAAAATAGTGGTGGTCAAAAAACAGACCAAGTGTGAGCCCTGCTAGATGGAATGAACTGTACTTTTAAATTAACATATTTGAAGCTTCTAGAAATCGTTTCTGTAAAAAATTTATCGGTTGCATTTCATATGTTTTTAAATATTAATTTAAAATGCATAGTTTTGGAATAAATCTTAACTTTGCGTATCTGTATTTTTATACTGGGAGCTAACATTAAAAAATTAATGGTAAATACATATTCTGTGACCCCAAATTAGTATAAAAATATATCATTTATTTAAAAGGCGAAAAAAAAGTTTTATTTTCTAGACCAGTGTAATTAAACTAATTAAACTGACGCTACCCAGCATGTTTTGTAGCGTGATTTAATTGCGAGAATGGAGTCAAATTTTGAAGTATGATTAAACAACGAGGGACGAAGGATTCCGCGGAAGAAAAAAAAAAAGCCCTACATATCATAGCGGATGATATTTTTTGTAATAATTGTAAATTTGCAATTGAGGAAAAAGCAATAGATTATAATAAGTTTTTAATTCTTTTCATTCCAGTTCACGGGCATTTTTTTATTAAGGATATTTAAATGCTCAAATGAATTTGGAAGGAAATGCAACTTTATGACACTAAATCTCATTGCTTAAATAAACTGTAGAACTTAGAATGCTGCATTTTAAAGTACTGTCAACTGGGGGGTAACTTTGGCCCATTAAGGGTAACTTTGGCCCAAGAGAGAAAAAAGATTAAATCTGCTATATTTTTTACATGAGTTATCGACAAAGTTTTGGTCTTAAAAGGTAAGTGGTCGCATTAACTTGAGGTTGGCAGCGCTCATTGTAAATAATTAGCGAAGTTTCCACAGTGGCAGCATCAGTCAAACAAAAATGTGTGAAGACGATGAGATTTTAGCCCTTACAACTTTTGTGTGCCAAGCTGTAAATTAATTCCTTGGTACCTTGGTAAGTACATCTTATCAGGCCCTGATTACCGCACGGGCACATGGACACGAAATTTCTGGGGGCACAAAATTTTTCATAATTTCATCTAAATTTCCATTAAAAAAATCATAATTGAGGAAAAATGTGATATTTGAGATATTAATACGATGAAATGACAAAAATATATCTCAATATAGGGTTAAAAGCACATTTCAATAAATAATAGAAAAAAAAATCCCTTCCGGCCCGGCCTACAGGCGGAGGTAGATTTCGAAGTTAAGTATACTAATTTCACAAACAAAAACCAAATCATGATTAGAGATAAACCCACTTTAACAATTTTATCCGGCCGCTTTTGACGAGTTTTTATTTCATTTTTATATAATAACTGTTTTTATCAGAATCATGTTAGGGCGGTATTCAAAAAAATACTTTTCCATGCTCAACAACTCGAAATTTTCTGGCATAACTCCAGATTCATTTTTAATAGGAAAAACATGAAACTTGTTGACGTGATTTTTGAAGAGATTTATAAGCGACCCGTGTTTTTAATTTCCGTTTAATTAATTAAAACTTGATACATAAACAATTGTTTTCTCAGTAAGACAATATTTTTCGTTTCTAACACAATCGCTTCGGGAAATTCTGTTCAAAATGCCCACTTTGACATCATTTTTTGAAATATATTCTGCCTCTGTCAAAAAATCGATCATTACGGTCATTGTATAGTTTCTGAATAAGCGAATCTACCAATTGGATGCGTTTGAGAGCAAAAATGAATTTAAAAATGAGTCAGAAAATAAGCAGTTTGGATTTGAATTCTTCCTTTTACAACACAATCCGCTTCGGGAAATTCGGTTCAAAAGGCCCACTTTGACAGCCTGTTTTAAAATATATTCTGCCTCTATCAAAAAATTGACCATTACGGTACATTATATAGTTTCTGAGTAAGAAAAGGTACCAATTGGAAGCCTTTGAGAGTAAAAATGAATTGTAAAATGAGTCAGAAAATAAGGAGTTTGGATTTGAATACACCCTTACTAAGATGATTTTTTTCTTCAACCGCTATGTATTTTTAATTTGTTTTTGCTGTAAGAATTGGTCCTATCCAAAACTTGTCTATATAGATGTTGTAGACAATATTAAGAAGATATATGATAAACTCATGGGGATTTTATATCTTTTGAATTGACGGAGTTATGGATTTTTAGGAAGATTTCGTATGAAATACTACCTATTGGGATCGTTCCTATGTTGGAATTTCTGATAAATTTTTGCAGATCTACACCGATCATGACTCCTAGAACCTAAAACCACCCTCAGTAAAAAACTTTATCTATCTATCTATCTATCTATCTATCTATCTATGTATCTATCTATCTATATATATATATCACTTTCTTCTGGATACGATAACTTTCGTAATTCTGCACCAATCTCTTCCAAACTGATACATAAAATCAAAGGGCATAAAATCTCGGTCAAGTTCGTTAATGGGCAAAATCGGACCAACGGGATGGAAATAGGGAGGGGTTTTGTGAAAACCGAAAACCCCCCATAACTTCTTAATTTTTGTACATATCAAATCAGTTTAAAGATTTTATTACTTCTAAAAATAGGGCCAAAATTTTATGTATCACAGATTTTTGATAAAGTTAAAAATGGGCTCAAGGGGTGCAAAAAATAGGGTTTTTGGGAAAAAAAAATTCATAACTTCGTCAATTCTCAAGATATCAATTCCAATTAATTTTATTATAAATCTCCTTAATATTATCTACAACTTTCATATTCACAAGTTTTTGATAGGACAAATTCGTACCGCAAAAAAAAAAATTAAAAACGAAAACAAAAGGGGGGTTTGAAGAAGTAAAAAATCCATAACTCCGTCAATTCAAAAGATATAAAATCCCCATGAATTTATCATATATCTTCTTAATATTGTCTACAACATCTATATAGACAAGTTTTGGATAGGACCAATTCTTACAGCAAAAACAAATTAAAAATACATAGCGGTTGAAGAAAAAAATCATCCAAGGAAGATCAAAAAATCATCTATTCAAATCCAAACTGCGTATTTTCTGACTCATTTTACAATTCATTTTTGCTCTCAAAGGCTTCCAATTGGTACGTTTTCTTACTCAGAAACTATATAATGTACCGTAATGGTCGATTTTTTGATAGAGGCAGAATATACTTAAAAAAATGCTGTTAAAGTGAGCATTTTGAACCGAATTTCCCGAAGCGGATTGTGTTGGAAAAATCATTGCATTAAGGATGCACTCAAATCCAAACTGCTTATTTTCTGACTCATTTTTAAATTCATTTTTGCTCTAAAACGCATTTAATTGGTAGATTCGCTTATTCAGAAACTATATAATGTACCGCAATGATCGATTTTTTGATAGAGGCAGAATATATTTCAAAAAATTATGTCAAAGTGGGCATTTTGAACGGAATTTCCCGAAGCAATTGTGTTATCACTTTCTTCTGGACACGATAACTTCCGCAATTCTGCACAAATCTCTTCCAAACTGATACATAAAATCAAGGGACATAAAATCTCGGTCAAGTTCGTTAATGGGCAAAAGCGGACAAAGGGCATGGAAATAGGGAGGGGTTTTGTGAAAACGGAAAAAAACCCATAACTTCTTAATTTTTGTACATATCAAATCAGTTTAAAGTTTTTATTACTTCTAAAAATAGGACCAAAAATTTATGTATCACAGATTTTTGATAAAATTAAAAATGGACTCAAGGGGCGCAAAAAATAGGGTTTTTGTTGAGAAAAAAATTCCTAACTTCGTCAGTTCTTAATATATCAAATCCAATTAATTTTATTATACATCTCCTTAATAATATCTACAACTTTTATATTCACAAGTTTTTGATAGGACCAATTCGTACTGCAAGAAAAAAAAAACGAAAACAAAAAAGGGGGGTTGAAGAAGAAAATTTTCAGAACTCCGTCAATTCACAAGATATAAATCTCCATGAATTTATCATAGATCTTCTTAATATTGTCTTCAACATTTATATAGACAAGTTTTTGATAGGGCCAATTCTTAAAGCAAAAACAAATTAAAAATACATAGCGGTTGACGAAAAAAATCATCTTATTAAGGGTGCATGCAAATCCAAACTGTCTATTTTTTTACTCATTTTTAAATTCATTTTTGCTCTCAAACGCATCCAATTGCTAGATTCTCTTATTCAGAAACTATATAATGTACAGTAATGATCGATTTTTTGATAGAGGCAGAATATATTTCAAAAAATGATGTCAAAGTGGGCATTTTGAACAGAATTTCCCGAGGCGATTGTGTTAGAAACGAAAAATATTGCCCTACTGAGAAAATAATTGTTTATTAATCAAGTTTTAATTAATTGAAAGAAAAATAAAAACACAGGTCGCTTATAAATCTTTTAAAAAATCACGTCAGCATGTTTCATATTTTTTTTTTTTTATTAAAAATTAATCTGAAAATGTGCCAGAAAATTTCGAGTTGTTGAGTATGGAAAAAAAAATTTTTAATATCGCCTTAACATGATTCTCATAAAACCAGCTATTTTATAAAAAGGAAATAAAAACTCGTCAAAAGCAGACAGATAAAACTGTTAAAGTGGATTTATATCTAATCATGATTTAGTTTTTGTTGGTGAAATTAGTATACTTAACTTCGAAATCTACCTCTGCCTGTAGGCCGGGCCGGCAGGGATTTTTTTCTTCTTAAAACGCCCTTTTTGTTTTCGTTTTTATTTTTTTTTTTGCGGTACGAATTGGTCCTATCAAAAACTTGTGAATATAAAAGTTGTAGATAATGTTAAGGAGATTCATGATAAAATTAATTGGATTTGACATCTTGAGAATTGACGAAGTTATGAATTTTTTTCTCCCAAAAACCTTATTTTTGCGCCCCTTGAGCCCATTTTTAACTTTATCAAAAATCTGTGATACATAAATTTTTGGCCCTATTTTTAGAAGTAATAAAAACTTTAAACTGATTCGATATGTAGAAAATTTAAGAAGTTATAGGGGTTTTTCGGTTTTCACAAAACCCCTCCCTATTTCCATCCCCTTGGTCCGATTTTGCCCATTAACGAACTCAACCGAGATTTTATGCCCCTCGATTTTATGTATCTGTTTGGAAGAGATTGGTGCAGAATTGTGGAAGTTATCGTGTCCAGAAGAAAGTGATATATATAGATAGATACACACACACACACATATATATATATATATATATATAGATAAAGTTTTTTACTGAGGGTGGTTTTGGGCTCTAGGGGTCATGATCAGTGTAGATCTGAAATTTTTTTTCAGAAATTCCAACATAGGAACGACGCCAATAGGTAGTATTTCATACGAAATCTACCTAATATTTTATTTTTATTTCAGAAACTGTTTTTCAATTTTCCGGAAAACTTAATATTTTGAGTTGACACTTTTAAAAGAAGTGTGTAATATTAAAAAAAAAAAAAAAAAAAAAAAAAAAAAAAAAAAAAAAAAAAAAAAACTAGCATCAATAAATCAACCAATCTAAGGGGGCACGAAAAATTTAAAGGGACCTGGGCACAGAAACTTGCTAATCGGGCCCTGCGTGTTATTATAACCTAGTGTAGATCAAGGCCTAATGTAGGATTATGCGTTGTCTTTCCTGAGGTTATGAAGAAAATCGTTTTTCTAAGTTGGGTAACTTTGCCCCAACATTTGAGGTAACATTGGCCCAACCAACTATCATTTAAATTTTTGTAAGGTAAAAAAAAACACCTCTAAGTAATTCACGCCCGAAGACAGTAATGATTACGATTTTGTTTTTCGTTTATACACACCACGTAATGTACTAAGATATCGTCAAGCTTTAAAACGCAGATTACATCTGAAAACGCACTTCTAATGAATATCGCTCATAGATTGTTCTGTAACCGAATTCTTTTTTTGTGTGTCCTTGTAAATGAGCAAATAAATGGTATGCACACGATATTCTACAGTAAGCCCTTTGTGGTGCATCTCAGCAATGCATATCAATTTAATCATTTTGGAAACAATATAACATGTTTAAAATACACTGTAAACGATTTTTCATCATACTAGGCCATAATATAAGGCCCTTTTTTGCATTCCTGTAAATGGATGCTAAATGCTATGCACTCCATATTATACAGAAATAATGTTGTTCTGCACCTAATTTTTCATATCAATTCCATTATGTTTGAAATAGTGTAAGCTCATTAAAATACACTGTGAACGATTTTTCCCCATACAGCATAATGTAACTGAATATTTTATGTATCCTTGTAAAAGAACTATTAATGATACACATTCCATTTTCAATAGGGAATATCATATGGTAAACCTCAGTAACATGCACTAAGCGCATGGTAAGTAATCCAAGCATATTTACGCCAGTTAGAACAGGACAAGGCAGACAAATGAACAGACAGGACAGATCATAGATTAACATACAAGATCTGACATTTCCAGAGAGCGTAATGGTAATGCGGTGACAATGGGGAAGAAACTTCCTGTCCTTGTAATATTTTTGTTATTGAGCGTCTACCTTATTGTGATCTTTCTTTTTTTAACGTTGCATGTTTACGTTTTCAATAGAATCTTACACCGATACATGAACAAGAATAGATATTCTATTTTATATATCTAATATCTATTCTATGTTAATGCACAGATATATGCTTTTAGGTAGATTTCGTATGAAATACTACCTATTGGGATCGTTCCTATGTTGGAATTTCTGAAAACTTTTTGCAGATCTACATTGATCATGACCCCTAGAGCCTAAAACCACCCTCAGTAAAAAAACTTTATCTATCTATCTATCTATCTATCTATCTATCTATCTATGTATGTATCTATCTATGTATATATATCACTTTCTTCTGGACACGGTAACTTCCACAATTCTGCACCAATCTCTTCCAAATTGATACATAAAATCATGGGGCATAAAATCTCGGTCAAGTTCGTTAATGGGCAAAATCGGACCAAGGGGATGGAAATAGGGAGGGGTTTTGTGGAAAACGAAAACCCCCCATAACTTCTAAATTTTTGTACATATCAATCAGTTTAAAGTTTTTATTACTTCTAAAAATAGGGCCAAAAATTTATGTATCACAGATTTTTGATAAAGTTAAAAATGGGCTCAAGGGGCGCAAAAAATAGGGTTTTTGGGAGAAAAAAATTCATAACTTCGTCAATTCTCAAGATATCAAATGCAATTAATTTTATCATGAATCTCCTTAACATTATCTACAACTTTTATATTCACAAGTTTTTGATAGGACCAATTCGTACCGCAAAAAAAATTAAAAACGAAAACAAAAAGGGCGTTTGAAGAAGAAAAAAATCCATAACTCCGTCAATTCAAAAGATATAAAATCCCCATGAATTTATCATATATCTTCTTAATATTGTCTACAACATCTATATAGACAAGTTTTGGATAGGACCAATTCTTACAGCCAAAGCAAATTAAAAATACATAGCGGTTGAAGAAAAAAATCATCTTAGTAAGGGTGTATTTAAATCCAAACTGCTTTTTTCTGAATCATTTTATAATTCATTTTTGCTCTCAGAGGCTTCCAATTGGTACCTTTTCTTACTCAGAAACTATATAATGTACCGTAATGGTCAATTTTTTGATAGAGGCGTAATATATTTTAAAACATGCTGTCAAAGTGGGCCTTTTGAACCGAATTTCCCGAAGCGGATTGTGTTGGAAAAATCATCGTATTAAGGGAGTATTCAAATCCAAACTGCTTATTTTCTGACTCATTTTTAAATTCATTTTTGCTCTCAAACGCATCCATTTGGTAGATTCGCTTATTCAGAAACTATATAATGTACCGTAATGATCGATTTTTTGACAGAGGCAGAATATATTTCAAAAAATGATGTCAAAGTGGGCATTTTGAACGGAATTTCCCGAAGCGATTGTGTTAGAAACGAAAAACATTGTCTTACTAAGAAAATAATTGTTTATATATCAAGTTTTAATTAATTGAACGAAAATTAAAAACACAGGTCGCTTATAAATCTCTTCAAAAATCATGGCAATAAGTTTCATATTTTTCCTATCAAAAATGAATCTGGAGTTATGCCAGAAAATTTCGAGTTGTTGAGCATGGAAAAGTATTTTTTTGAATACCGCCCTAACATGATTCTGATAAAAACAGTTATTATATAAAAATGAAATAAAAACTCGTCAAAAGCGGCCGGATAAAATTGTTAAAGTGGGTTTATCTCTAATCATGATTTGGTTTTTGTTTGTGAAATTAGTATACTTAACTTCGAAATCTACCTCCGCCTGTAGGCCGGGCCGGAAGGGATTTTTTTTTTCTATTATTTATTGAAATGTGCTTTTAACCCTATATTGAGATATATTTTTGTCATTTCATCGTATTAATATCTCAAATATCACATTTTTCCTCAATTATGATTTTTTTAATGGAAATTTAGATGAAATTATGAAAAATTTTGTGCCCCCAGAAATTTCGTATTTCACTTACGTAAAATTCGTCGTACGTAAAATTACGTAAAGTACGTACGTCACTTTTCGTAAAATTTACGTATTTTCACTTTCTTACAGATAAAATAAAAATATTGTTTTTAATGTAAATAACGTACAATCAATTCAATAATATTTATAATATTAACATAAAAGAAATAATAATAAAATTACAGATGGGAAAAAATTTCTTTCCACAAATTTTTAGAATTATATAAATCTAAAAGTTTAATTTAAATAGAGGGACTGACATTACACTCAATAAAATTTTATTCGATATGGATAAATTAACACAATACCTACCTGAATTTGATTTTTTACAATTTAATCTCATAAACTTACATATTTACGTTCTTATCAGAATTTTCTAGGGTTTTTCTTTTATATTACTACTCTAATTATCATTTTGTAAGTTAAAGTTGAACAATACAAGTACGAAAAAAAAAAACCCAGCTAAATAAATAAAGCATAAATAGAATATCGTCTGCCTCTTCTTCGCTTTTTAAAGAATAGATTACTCAAAACGTAGAGCGTAAACATATTTCTTCAACATAGGTAAATTTCGGAGGCTTGTTAATTCTTCCCCCTTGTCGATAGTGACGCTAGTACTGTTGCCATTACAGATTTTGCCGTAAATGTCCCATCTTGTATATTAATCTATGGGACAGATAAGGCGGCTGGCCAAACGGAAGTCATAAACACTTTTCAACTGTGTTGGAAAGTGTTAAAATGCATTATATATTCATGAATACAGAATAAAAGATAACTAATAAAGTAATTAGGATAACTTTCATCTGAAACTGTACAAAAAAAGCTGCAAATCTACAAAACTAGTTTTTGTAAAGCTACAGAAATCTGTAACTTTACAAATGAATCTGCTAAAATTACAGTTATCTTACTAAAATTTTATCTGTAACCCTGGTTGCAGTTACATGTAAAGTTCTAGGCATCCCAGTTTCCTAAAAAATTCTTAGTAACCTTACAGATTTTTTGATTTTCGGCGCAAATGTGTGATGTCTGTTACATGAATTTTTGTTGTTGCAGTTACATAAAAAGTTCTAGGAATCCCAGTTTCCTAGAAAAACTTTAGTAACTTTACAGATTTTTTTTTTTACAGTGTATGTGTTTTAAAATCGGTCTTTAGTATCTAAATAGAACAAATGACATTCTTTTCGAACTAATGCAACTAAAAGTATTATTTCCCTATATAGAAAAATAACAAATATATTATTTTGATATAATGCCAAATAAGATTTTTTTAAAAGTTTAATTTAGAAAAAAAATGACATAGTTATTTACTTTAATAAATAAAGTTATATTGTACTGCATGCGCGAGATTGCTTGAATATTTTAAATCCGCAAAGGAAGTTTAAAGTAAAGAGAATCTTTCTTTTTGCTATGTTTTCTGCTCACAGCCAGTAAAACTGTGAATTAGACATTCATTAATTATTTTAAAAAATTCAAAATAGTTTCTTACAAATTTAAAAAGCATTAATTTACTAAAAGTGAATCTTTTCCAAAAAGTTTCCTTTTTAATGTTCATATTTGCTTTTTCAATTTAGCTTCTTTCATGAATGCGATGCTTGCCGTGTCAGTGAGCCCAACTTTAAACTTTTAGAAAATATCTTCACAAAATATGAAAATATCTATCTAAATTTTAAAAATCCTTTACAAGTTATCCTTCAGTGGCTTAAGCGAGATATTATGTTGGGACGATATTCAAATTCTTATAGAATTTCTATTTTGTAAATAAAAATAAAGCGCTCACCTGCTTTGTCGAATCCCTCCTCGGCTCACATCTGAAAAAGAAACATACATATCAAGAGATGAATTTTATTTGAATTAAAATACCGAAGAAATATCAAGCTAAGAAGGGGGGGGGGGGGATTATCCATGGTAACAGCAGTCCTGCTTAAACGCCTGCTTCTTAGGGGACGCTCCCTTATGGACGCAACGTAACGGATTCTCTTTTTTACGTGCGTTACCTGGAGACGTCCGCTCATTCGTGAAACATTCTTCGAAGGCAACAATTTTCATTCTTACCCTGTGGCGCCCTTCTTTGAGAAAGAGATTTGGAAATACGCCGAGTTCTCCCTGATCGCTATTCCGTAATAATGATACCTGAAAAAAAAATCGGAAATATTTTGATATAATCGAGATCAAAAATTTATGCTCAACATGAGAGAGACAAGCTTGAAGAACTTACCGGGATTGGCCTCGTGTTCCCAGTCTTCTAGTTGTGAGTTGAGGAAACTGTTGTCGGATAATCTAAAATGTAAGCAAGGTGATAACATATTTTAATGTATATGATTTTTTTAATTTTCTTTTCACATTATGGTTTAGAAATGTAATAGAATTTCAGTACAGCTGTGAGGATTGACGTAGAGGTGCTTTGATCAGTCATCATATTGTGCACTTATTTCTACACCATTAAAAAAAACGTGATTTTTGGAATATTAACCGGGGAGCAGTCACGCTGGATATGACATACCCAGGATGCGTACAGTTTTTACAATTGTCACCTCTATTTTTCGAAAAGTATTCTTCAACTTACTTTATCGCAGAATTTGTAAACGTTGTTTCCGGTTAAAGAACCTGATGATTATTATTTGTATTTATTGGTGACAAAGTAAAAAATATTCATACCCTGGATATTCGCTATTTCTCCCGGGTTAATATGCGTGATTAGCAAACACATTTCTTTTTCCCTCTGTCATTAAAAGCGTGTTTAAATATCTTTAAATATGACCGATTTACAACAGTTTTATCATTTTTCGCTTATGACGTTATACCCTACTATCTATAAATCTTCAGATTTTCTGATGTAATGAGGCTCATACTAAAGTAAATACAATGAATTTGGTTCTAGATATTTTTTTATTACTTCTACATCTATTTTAAATAAGAAACAATTTGTTTTCATGTTTGAAGATACTTTTCAACTTTTCTGGACAAAAAAAAAAAAAAAAAAAAAAAAAAAAATCATTTTTTGAGTTGTGGAGCTTTAGAAATAAGTTTCTGATGTGATGGATGCAATGGACACACAGTTATTTGTTATGTCCCAATATATCAAGATCTTTGAGATTGGTTGATGGCATAGGCATTAATGCCTAATCCTGTAGGTAAGTCCTGATTACGTACTTAGGAACGTATATCAGGTTCAATGATTGCGTGAATAACTTAAATCACTTGCCTTTCAAGTTTTCATTACACTTTATCTTTACTCAAATGACCCACTTGTTGAAAAGTTGATCTATCATTGATATCGTTGCTAGCCAGGTATAGCAGAGTGGTGCAAAATTTAATTAGATTAACTATTAAAAACTTACAATTAGATTTTTTAATCATGACTAAAGATTGACCGATTGAGGTTCGTTTCATTCCTACTCATAGACTAATGATTAATGGTTAATTTAATTTCAGTCGCTGTCTTTGATTAATGATTAAATTAATTCTAATTGGTAATCTAATTAATGATTTAAAACGTCATGTGTCATTCCATCTTTGGGGCCTTTTATTTTTCCTTTTCTCGCTGGCTTTTTCTGGTTTCATACCCTGGGTCGTTGTCTACAGTCGATTTATTCTTTATATGCATGCACATGCATATTCTACAGGGCTTCCTTCCTTTTTCGACGTTTGCCTCGTTTTTTAAAGCTGTTTTTCAGTTTCCCCTCACCCCTCTCCCTATAGATTTTCTCTTTTTCTTCTCTCATTCTTCGTTTATTCACCTCTCTTCTCCTCCTTTCCTTTTACATTATCACCATCTTGACAGTTTGTCCCAACTTTATCCCCTTTTGGCCCTTATAAATAATTTAACAGTACCTCCACCATTTGCTCCACTCTGCTTGTGGGATATCCCAAACTAGTACCATTAGGTCGTCGTCCTTTATTTTATCTATAGTGGGGGTGGGGGATGTTAGTTTCTGAGAACTTAAGAGCTTTTGCCCTTCATTTTCAATTTCTCCTCTGTCCCCCTTTATATTGTTTTTCCATTCCAGATTTTTACCTTTCAAGGCTTCTGGGCCTATGCTTTATCTTTCCCTGAATTTCCGTTTCATTCTGACAACTGTTATAATCTGTAGCAGATTTTTGCCTTTGCCACCATGTGGCGCTTTTGTTTCTACATACATAATATTTCTTAGTTTTTTGTCTTCTAATTAACCGATTTTCATGGAAATTTAGGGAAATATAGGGTATAGGCACAGGAGCCTAAAAATGTAAAAACCTAGAACAGAAAAAACAATGTAAATGGGGAAAGAGCGAGAGAAATTGAAAATGAGAGGCAAAAGCTCTTAATATCTCAGAAACTTAAGTACTTATCGAAAAATAAAAGACCGATTCAAGGACGACAATCTAATGGTAGTAGTTTGGGATACTCCACATGCCAAGAAGTAAAGAAAATGTTAAAATATACAGTGTTATCAAGAAATAAGTTTTCCACTTCAGACGGCTCTAGAATGCGTTCTATTGGTCCAAATGAGATAAAATTTGAAGTACAGATAACTTAAATGATGCGCTTGAAATTTATTAAATAAAAAAAGTACAAAAATCCGCCGATAGGTGAAGCTATAATACACATAAAAACCTTTAATATGCTTTATATATGTTAAAGAATATAAAAAAAATAGCATTAAAACTTCTCAATATGTCCCTCTTCATTTTCAACAATGTGCTGTAATCGCAGAACCATATTTTCCACAGCTGATCGGAGTGAGTCGGCCGGAATATCAAGAACATACCGGCGAATGCTGTCCTTCAGTTCTGGCACAGATGCTGACCTTTTACGGTAGATATTGCCCGTCAAGAAACACCACAACCAAAAGTCGCAGGGGGTGATATCCGGTGAACGAGGAGGCTATGCTGTTGGAAAATGGGGGTAGATTACCCACGTATTTGTGAAAATTAGCAATTGTTTTACACGACTATCAATATGAGGAGGCACACGATCCTGCATGAAAATGATGTCCTGAAGGCATCCACGCTGTTGAAGTTGTGGGATTACAAAATCCCTCCGTATATCACGGCACCGTTGTCCTGTGATGGAACAGGTTTGGATCCCAATTGCAGTTATCTCTTAAAAAAAACGGTTCAGTTATAAAAGTAGCCGTAAAGCCACGCCCTACTGTCACTTTTTCAGGATGCAAGGCTTGCTACTGGATAGCGTGAGGGTTTTCCGCTGCCCAAATTCGAGAATTGTGAGTGTTAACTTACCCATTGAGGGAAAAGTGGGCTTCGTCAGACCACAGAATGTTACATGGCCAAGTGACGCCAACCACCATTCGAGCTTCGAAAAAGGAACTGAAATGCAAAAGTTTTACGAACCTTTAAGTCCCTGTCCTGCAATAGTTGCACAGGCTTGATTTTGTAGGGATAAAAATGCAAAATCCGGCGTAAGATTTTTCCTACAGAGGAATACAGCATATCCAATACACACGGGAAACAACTGGCACACTCATATTACCATGCGGTGACCGACTACTGGCTTCAACGACCACGGTAGCCCATTTTGGACGGTATAAGACTGGATTTGCTATCGTACTCTACCTGGAAGAATGCCAAGTTGCCCAGTTGTTACAAATTTCTTGCGTAGGGCACATGGAGATATTGGACGTTTTTTAATCTCTTCATACGGCGAAAATATTTTACAGCTGCAACGGAGTTCTGCTGGTTCTGGTAGAACAATTTTACCAGTAGCATTTTTTCTTGCAACGTAGGCATGATGTGCAGAGAAGTAACTAATGCTCGTTCAGAATCTGCCTTCATTTTATCCAAAGAATAATGCTAATAGGCATGTGCTATAATGCAAATGAAGTTTCACATTTTCAATATATTCAAATAAATGCCATTTGTGTTACAGCACCACCTATTGGCGATTTTTTATAATACATTTTTTTATTTAATAAATGTCAAGCGCATCATTTGAATTATATGTAGCTCACATTTTATCTCATTTGTTTTTGGGGTTGGAGGAGCCATATGTTAATATCCTGAAATCCTTTTTATCTCACAGAGGAGCGAAACCAAATTGGCTAGCACAAGAAATTCATTGGTTTAGGAAGGGGTGCCCACAAGGTTCATGCTTTGAGCCCTTCCTATGGAGAATCTTACTAAACGCTCTCTTACGCCATTTAAAATCGTTATGTTACATAATAATAGCTTATGCAGATGACATTTTAATTATATTAAATGGTAAAACAAGGCGAGAATTAGAAAAATTAGGAAAGGACATCTTAGATTATATTAGTAGGTGGATGTCAAATCACAACATGAAAATATCTTACAATAAATGTAAAGTTCTCCACCTTAGAAGACCAAAATTTTTGAAAAGAGCTCCAACACTCAAAATTGACAACCATTCATTAAAAAGTGAGCCAACTTTAGAATACTTAGGTATCGTTCTGGATAGTACGTTGTCGTTTCTCCCCCATTTACGAAAGAAAAGGCAGGAAATTACACAACTTTCGCAAGACCTATTGAAGTTTGCCTCAGCTTACGGAGGGGTAAACAAATTAATTCTGAAGATTTGGTACAATAGTATCTTGGAGAAGAAAATCACGTATGCTGCAGCAACTTGGTTTCACCGGATAAGCAAAGCCCATGGGCTTCGTCTGATCTCATCAATACAATACCAATGCCTGTTATTAGTTTCACGTGCCTACAGAAAAACTTCGGCGGATGCCCTTTGTGTTTTAACAGGTATTCCGCCCTTGGCACTTCAACTTGAATATATAGCAACAACAGGAAGAGTCTTACGTCTTGGAATCCCGACAGGAAATCAAGAACCAATATTTTACCAACTAAAAATGAAGTCAGATCAAGTTGAACCATTTAAAGAATATTTCTTTCAAATAGATCCAGAAAATACTCCACATGTAGAAATAAACATTTATACGGATGGTTCCAAGATGGAAGATGAAACGGCATATGCCTCCTGTGTGTATCAGAGAGGAGAGTTAATCCACGAGGATCAAACTAAGTTAAGTAAAGAAAATACTGTTTTTCAGGCAGAACTCCTGGCCATAGAAGAGGCTGTGCTGTGGATTAGGAACTCCCCTCATAAAGAAGTATTAATACACCCGGACAGTCTCTCAAGTCTCTTAGCAATAGAAGATGTTTTTTCAAAAAATCTCATCGCAGTACAAATTAGCAAACTACTCCAAGAAACAAGAAAAAAGATCTTCTTTAAATGGGTCCGTGGACATGTGGGTAATGTGGGGAATGAGCATGCAGATTCTTTGGCAAAAGAAGCAACCAAAGCCACATCACATGCCAAATACAAATTCTTTCCCAACCCTCCTTCTTACTTGAAGAAGCTTCTAAAATCATCTCTACACGAACAATGGCAGACTCGCTGGGACTATGGTATCACAGGACGGTACACATACGCTTTAGCCCCCAAAGTCTCGGAAAAGAGAATCCTGCTGCATAGAAATCTTTTTCTGTTTGCCACTAACCACGGTCCATTTTCATCATATCTTTATAAATTTGACAGGGTTCCTTCTCTATTATGTGTATGCGGTCAGCGAGCTACATCATTGCATTATATCTTTAACTGTACCCTTACATCATATTACCATATAAGAAAATCTCCAAAAATTTCTTTGTCTCAGTGGTTCTCAGTGGTTTTGTCAAATCCATCATTTTGTCAAAAGATAATTGAATGTATGAAAGTTTTAGAAAACAACCATTATTTGTTTCAAAATGTTTTGCCATTTATAGATGATGATGAGAACGTACCTTAACAAATAGACAGATACCACCAATTCAAAATAAACTCTTAGCCACAAACAACACGATTGAACTATAATTGAACTGTTGGAAGAACAATAGACTTTTGAACTTTTGTGTGTGTATATAATTATATAATATTCATCATAATTATTCACTATTTTACCTATTTTTTATATTCTACATTATTTTTAAAATTATGAATCTCTTTCTAATTTAGTATACATATACGTAGCTTTTATTGTATTTTTGCAGAACGCCCAGCTTTGCAGAGTAATTGAGCTTTTGCCGCTCCAACAAGTATAAAAATCGTATTATCTATTATCTCATGATCTTATTAATTACAAATATCTAAATTTCTCTCGTAAACGCCCAGTAAAAATTGGGCTTTCCACCGTGTATATATTGTACTTATATTGTATTTAATCTTAATATTCTCAATTGGCTTTCCTGTAGGTCCCTTCTGGCCTTTTATTTATTATTATTATTATTATTATTATTATTATTTTTTTGTGTGTGGGTGTGTGTGGTGACGGCGGTAGTAGATGGAAACCGCTGGGTGGGGCTTGTGAGTGCTTAAGCCATTTGGTAGGCCTCCCCACCTAGCTGACCCCCCCCCCCCCCCCCATAGAACGCACTCTAGAGCTTTCTGAAGTGGAAAACTTATTTCTTGCTAAGCCTGTATATAAGTGAGAGAGAGGCCAAGAGGGAATAAAGTAGTAACCAGCTATCAATGAGTAAAAAGGAAGGGAGGGGAAGAAAAGATGAGAAATGAAAAAGAGAAAATCTATAAGGGGGAAGGAGGGGTGATAAAAAACATCTGGAAGAAACGTGGCAAATACCAATAAAGAAAGGGACCCTTCCTACAAAATGTATATGCTTGTAACTGAAGGATAAATCCACTGTGGGAAGCGGCACAGGGGGATAAAACCAGAAGAAGATAGAGAGAAATTAATACAAAGAAAATACCCTAAAGCCGCAATAATTTATGCATTTCGACCTTGGTGCATCTGAATAATTTTGTGTGATCCTGTATAATTTTCAATAGGGAAAATCTTATGATGACCCTTAATAACAGTCTCGTAGTAGTGAAAACTAATTTTAAAAAGTTAATTGGCAGTCATATTTAATTTTCGTCTTAGTAATTAGATTAATGATTAACTTAATCACGATTGAATTAATACAGATTGAGTTAATCATGTCAAATTGTTTTGAAGAGTAATTATTTTTTCAATTTCAATCATAACTAAATCATTCATGATTAATTTTTTTTAGGATTAAACATCTAGTTGACTAATCAATCGGCTAAAAAAGTAATTGATTAATGCCAACCCTGCCAGGTATTCATGGACACCAATACTTTGGTTGGGATCGAATCAGCAGACCTACTTCACGAATCTCTGAAACTTTCTGTACAAGGTGCAGTTGGTTTTATATTTTCATAAAAGCTCGGAAAAAAATAACCTTCTCAATCGGTCGATTTCAATCACATTTAAAAAATATGTGTTTTATAGGAAAGAAAAACAGCAACTTAATTGTTTTCTAAAGAAAAAAAAAAATACTCGCATACAACTTGAGAAATTCTCCGAGATCTAAGCACCTACCGCAACTACAGACTCTACAACTGTGAAACATATCTCCCCTTTTTTTATTGCGTCATTGGGAAAGAATTTATGTTACTGATTACATTTTCTAAATCTCATCCGATATGTATTACTAAAAGTGTCAAAACTAAAAAAGTAAATGTAAATCATCCTTTTAACTACTAGCTGTGTATTCGTAGAAGAAAATGAATATTAATAACCTCAATGTTCACCATAATGAGAATTAATAATAAAAATAAATAAAAAATGTATACAGTCTTTCAAGTAAAAAAAAAATGCCAACTTACAAAAATATTGATTGCCATAAATTTAATTATGATTAAAGAATCAGAACTAAAAATGTATATTTGACAGGAAGGTAAAATATTGTGGACTTATGTTAGCTTACATTGCACTTTCAGAGCTTTTATGATTATTAATAAAAAGACAATTCAGATGGAAAATGTGGTGTTTTATTTTCGATTTTTATGCTGTTATTTTAAAAACAGCATCATTCAATTAATAAAGTCTGGTATAAAATATTGTCATATCGTTTTCGTATACTTTTTGACAGAATGCAGTACATGCTATGAGATTTTAATTGTTTTTATTTAAATATACATAAAAATTTTATATCTGATATTCTTTTCTAAACTATGTAAGTTAGTAAAAATAACTAAATTAATTTTCTTAAATTTATTCATAGACTTTTTGAAGCTATAAATATGGGTTAAATCAATAACAAGATCAAATCTACACGCTCTCTGTATAATCAAATAGCTTGAATATACATAATACCGAAGTTCATATATGACATGTATTTGAAAAGAATGTACATGTATATTCTTAATAACACAGAATGTGAAAAATATCGGTAACAGACAAGTGCGGTACCTATATTTAAATGCAAAACTGATTCATGATATTTTAAGAAACAATTATTTTCTTGAATTCTAAACAAAATAGCGACTCCTGAATAGTAAAATAACCTGTGGAAGATAAATAAAAAATACATCTTCACAAAAATACAATATGGTGGAATAAAAAATACAAATAAATGTATCAGAATTTGGGTTTAGAAAAAAAAGTCAAGTTAATTTTATATAACAAGAATTCAAGTAAAGTTAAAAATTCTTGGGATGATCTGACTCGCCTACTATTTTGCAAATTACTTAACAAAAATGATATTTCTGAAAAATTATAAAAATATTGCCAATCAGAATTCAGGTTTAGAAAAAAAAATCAAGCAAATTTTATAAACAGAAATCAAAGTAAAGTTAAAGATTCTTTGGATGAGCTGACTTATTTTATTTCTCAAATTACTTTACAAAAATTATGTTTATGAAAAATTATAAAAATATTGCCAATGGTTTAAGTTGTGGAAATGATTAAACGACGTTGAAAATTTTATAATCTTAATTTCAGATTATATAATAAAAATATAATAAAAAATATAATATCATTAATATAATAAAAATTTAAGGTAATATACCCTACTTTAAATTGGTTTTAACATTAAATTGTGGTGAATAAAACGTAAAACATTAAACAATACCTACATTATGTTTAGGCCATTCACTGAACGCCACATTATAAAAAAAAAACATTTCTATTGGAGGATTTTTTGGAAGATATAAATTGAACTGTGTCACGTGGATTTAACATTTGGAATAACCTCAAACTTTGATTCCTTCTAACTCAATGAAAATTTAAGAAAAAAAATGCATAAACTATATGTACTTTTCCATGCTGATGAGATCCATGGAACTGAAAAAAAGTGTCAAAAGTAAGTGTTACCCTTTGAAAAATGTACTTTAGTGCAATTTTTTAATATGTAGACGACCCTCGAAATATAATTTATGCATAACATTAATGGGTAGACATTATTCCCATTAAATTGATACTGGTATCCTTTTTTATACTTTAATTTTTCAAAGAATTAGTAGAAGGTGATCACGTTTTCTTTTCTCGAACTGAACCTAAGATAAAAAGTCTATGCTACACATTCTTTTTTAAACACTCATGTATTCGTCGGATAAACAGAATGTAAAGGAGTAAAGCTAATCGTTGAATATTCACACCCAATCTTGTAAATTTCTCATGCATGTTTGATTGCTCCAATAATCATGCATTTTAGTGATAGAGAAAGGAGGAAACTGAAGGTAGTTAAAATTTCTATAGAAAAATTGTACAACAGAAAGCAAAAAATAAGAATGTTTACTGAATAGCTTGAAAAACGTTTGAAAATTGATTTCTCAATTTAATCTTTTCGCGATAGTTACACACTGATTGCACAAAGATGGCAGCCGAAAATTTTTTACTACTGCATCTAAGTGCAATTTTGAAAGCATGTTATGTAAATAATAGGAGTTAAAAAAAAAATCAAAGTTCGTGAAAACAATTAGAAATTATTTTAATTTTCATTATTTTTCCCTTCCTTTCTTTTTTTCCTCCCATCAGGTACTATCTTATATTTTTTAATAATTACTCATTTGTTTTAGCGTATTAATTTATTTTTGATGTAGAATAAGAAAATAGTTTTTTTAATTAAATGCAGCAATATTAAAAAATACGTTTTACATGCGTTTAGGGTCTGATATAGAATATTGGTGGCTCTAGGAACAGACACTACTACCCTATACAATCAATACCTAAACCGATAGTCTTGACGGACAAACCCAGGTTAGTAATTTAATAAACAAAAACAGAATTTGATTACAGTAAAGTGAGTCGAAAATAGGCCAGATGCCTCACGTAATGGCAAATCAATTAGTTTAATTATGTATAATTATTCAAAGGATGCTATAATTAATAGCAGTTTTATAGAGTACCGTCAACCGGGGCTACTTTGGTCCTTGCGGGTTACTTTGGTCCATCCCATAAAAAAAGTTTTTATTCTTTGTATTGAACAAACAATACAAGATAATTTGCAGCTTTTGCTCTTGAAAAATATTTTATACCCTACTACAGGGTATTTGAATAGTTTGGGGGTAATTTAAATTTTTTAGTGGCAACACTGAATATGTTTGCAAACAACTGTTTTCGTGTGTAAATTTTAACTCTCCAAACTTTGTATAGTGGAACAATCTGGATAAGAACTACAAATAAGGTAAGCGTCAAAATATTACCTTTGGTAACCTGTAACTCATGTGTGATCATAGTTTTTCCTTTAACTTTTTTATTTTGACAGGAAATGTTTACGTTTTTATAAAGCTAACATGAAAACTAGTATTTCGGGGCTACTTTGTGCCAGGCCTTTTTTGGTCCGAAAATTGCCTCAATTATTTAGAAATGCCTTTTATACAATCTAATCTCTTAAAACATGTTTTAAGTAACATTTTTTTCAAATGTTACTGTAGCAAAATGTTACATTAATTGTTTTTGTTCCAGTTGCTGAGGATAACATGACGAAAACTGTTTCTCGTTTCTTTACTATTAAAAATTTGTTTATTGTGTTTAAATGTTTAAAAAAAAATCATTTGTTTATTGAGTTTGCAGTTTTAATTTGTTAGCAAATGCTATTGCAAGGGGGTTTCAATAAAAATGTATTCATTTACATATGAAATGTATTTATTTTATATGAAACTAAGGGAATGGACCAAAGAAGCCCCCAGCAGGGGCTACTTTGTTCCAAAGCTTTAAAAATAGTTTAAAAATAAAATAAAATAGAAAATTTCCTCTTTAAAATCATACAGTTTGCTTCATTGCTTCATGTTAATAGTTTACAACCCCATTTCGACGTTGAAAAATCACATATAATATTTTTTAATAATGAAAATGTGAGTATAACCAGGAAAATGTGGCCCAAAGTAGCCCCGGTTAACGGTAATTTAATAAATAATAAACAAAGAATTTTGAATATTGAAAATTGATTATAAAATATACAAATGGCTTGCATAATATCAAATGAATTAATTTAATTTTGTGTTATTTCTCGATGAATGAATGCTATTATTAATTGCAATTTTATAGAATAATTTCATAAACAAAAGCAGAATTTGTATGTTGTAAAGTGAATAGAAAAGATACAAATATCGCACGTAATGTCGAATGAATTAGTTTAATTATACAGGTGGATCGGAAAATAACTGTCAAAATTTTAAAGGGTGGTAGAAGGAACCTGAAAAAGCATTTTTCGTCATTGAATGTATGTTCGGAAATTGCGCGTTTCAGCTCTGGCCACAAAGAAATTTGCGAAAAGTGCAATGAAAGTTAACGTATAAGCACCATTAGATGGCACTTACACGCGCCATTTGAGGACACACATTCTATGACAAAAACTGCTTATCTTGATCAACTCTACCACCCTTTAAAATTTTGCCAGATAGTTTCCGTTCATCCTGTATAAAGGGTTGAACGTTTTTTCAGAGAAAAATGCGGCACCAAAAATTTTCAACCACTATTTTTAAACAAAACTTTTCTTGGTAGACTTCTACAACATTTGCAACAGAAATCTACCATGAAGAATCCCGAAATCTACCATTTTGGAAATAGTGATGTTAAAATTTTTTTGGTTCCATTTCTTTTTTGACAAACATTCCACATCTAATTACATTTACTCGTTGAATGCTACAATTCCTTACAGATTACTATAAATTTACAGAATAATTTAATAAACAAAAATAGAACTTTGTAAAAATGTAAAGTGTAAAGATGATATAAAATATACAAATGTCTCACAAATAATATATACTTTATCTTCTAGAATTTATATATGAGATCTTACCTTTCCGAATGAAGCAGCATTAACAGGTTGCATGTAATTTTTTGCACAGAAATCGACATAGTGCATATACAATGTACTCCGAGGTATGCAGACGCCCTCCGCTGTTTCATAATTTTCTTCTAACCTAAAGGAAGTAAAAGTGTAACTGAAATAATTGGGAATGTTGCATGTTTTTTTTTTTTTTCATGAAATAGATAGTTAATTAGTATTGTCTTCAACTAATCTTCAATACTGAATAAATTTCTAAATTTTATTTGATACATTTCACAAGTTTCTCTAAATATTTTCTAATGTTTTTATTTTCGTTTTTGTTGTTATAAACATAATGTGGACTAGAAATTTCGGAGCCAGTACTCAGAGTAAAAGTTAGTGACTTGAGACTCTGAGGGTCAGTCCTTCTTCTGCTTTCGTAGCCATTCAACAGTTAATGCTGACGAAATCGTAAAAGAGGACGGCGAACTCTATAGCTACCAAATTTTAAGCTTTTTTCTTACTATTTAATTTTTATATATTTTTTGATTTATTAACCCTTTGTATCACCAAGTTCATATCTGCAACATACCCAAACGTCATTGTTACTGATACAGTGGTCTTTAAAAGACGATTTTATTTATTACTGCTTTCTTCCAACACAGCAGTTAATATAAATTGTTCATTGAATTCTCAACAGACAGCGATACCGAGTTAATTTTGCATGTCAAAGTTTCATTTATCATTTGAGCACTTTCACATTGTTGTTGCTAAAATGAGCTTCGCAAATTTTATAAAATTAAAAAGGATAGAGAAGTTAAGAAATAGATTTTTTAGAAAGGTAAAGTTGTGAACTTCGCAATTTTACATTAGAAAATTGACACTATTTATGAGAAGTATGTAATTTTCTGTTTATTGCAGACATGAAAAAATGCATCTTTTAGTCAATAGTATTTTATTTTCATGCTCTTAAAATTTTTAACTATTTTTTTTGCGTGCTTAAAATGATGTATTCTAATATCTAAGTAACTATTTTTCAAATCGAAGTTGTTGAGTCACAAAGAGTTAAATTACAATATTCGGCGGTTAAATGAGGCAAAAATTACTATTACAATTTAGTAGTAAGGAATAAGCGTAAAAGTCGGCAGCTATGAAACCCGCGTGCCAGAAGGCCAATTGCCACTACTTGCCACGAATACTTTTCTTCGTCTTATTAAATCTCAGAATTTCTTTCCATAAATCAGTGATGGAACAGTGTAGCAGCAGAGAATCAATTGACACAGTAAAATTTTATTAGTATTCTTCATCTGACTTCAGGACAGAATTTCTGAGATTTCTGAAGGCGAACAATACCATAAAAATTCAGTGGCGGTAATCGCTCAACTGCTGCGCCACTGTTCCATCACTGCATAAATAAGTCGATGAATATTTTTTCGAAACAGTAGTAGTAATTGGTCTTCTGGCATGAGGGTTCATCGTCCTTGCCGTATAAATTTGCTCATTGTATGAAAGTTTCCCTTGCATTGTACTGATTACTTAATAACTTATATAACTGCAAATTTTAAATACAGTTTTTGAACATAAATGCAATGACTGATACCTACAAGATTTATGCTCATGTATATATTTAAGCTTATATTATAATGTTGAAATAAACCTTTCATAGCGTACTTAAAAAAAAAAAAAATTCAAAGAATACAGTATCACAATTTTACCTTACATTACACAGAGATTTTAACGCATTTTTTAAAAATCGGAATAAAAAAGGTTTGTTCCTTTTTGCTTTTATTACGAGCTTAATTTGGCTTGTCTGGCCGTTTGGCTCAAATATTACAATCAAATTTTAAAGTACTTACTGTGATACAATTGAGCTAAATTTTGGTAGTGTGACGTATTTCTGGTGACATTACAATTACAGAAGTAAACAAATTACCTCAAACTAGCCTCCGCCACACCTCAGAAAACAAAAACATTTGTTCCTCTTAGGGTACGTAAATGTCATCATGTATGTGACCATGTAAATGTAATTGATTGATTCAGAAATAAGGTGATGTTCTTTGAGCAAACCGTTGCATGGTTGGTAAATGCGCCATCTTTTTTTCCGATCAGATGGTTAATATGGTTTCTATCCTCAGGAAGCTGGATTTAAAATTGTATGTCCATTTTATGTTTTTAAAAATAAACTGATTAAACAAATTCTTTTTCTTTTCATTTTTAATACATTATAATAAAAGTTTGTTTTAAAAGTTTTTTTTTTTTTATTTATCATTTTATTTTGTCCTTAAGAAGTTTTTTGTACATTAACTAGTGTGTCTTGAACAAGATATTTATTTATTTTTTCTTTTGAAAATTTTTGCTATAATCAAATGGTTTCCCCTTAGTATGGGCTATTTCCATGCATGAGTACTTTTAGTGTAAGTCACATGCTACGATTTTTGGCTACCAATATTTTAGAACGGAAAAATGTGACTCATTTTATCGGAGATATCTCATTAACACTAGAACGCCCGGAAGGAGTCGATCTGACTCCGGCCATATGATAAAATGTCACGTGGAACCAGAAATACTTTCATAAAATAAGTTAAATTTAAACTACGCAGATTTACGTTAAATAAATCAGCCAAATAATTTTAAATAAAAATTCTGGTATGAAATATTTTTATGAAACTTGAGTAAAATTTCCGGCCTTTCTAGTGTTAATTGAGTAAGGCCAAGCAAACTTTCCGAAAATAACGGTAGTTAACAAGCATAGCAGTTTTCAGCTATGTGACTTAGAATACAAAAACCCATACAAAAACTATGTTTATTTTTATCCACTTTCAATTACAGTGGTACGAGGTATTTACATTTTTTTTTTTTACATAATTTATGCATTGTAATATGATTTTTCCTATAAGTTCCACTTTGGAATTTTTTTTCTGATGAAGAGAGTTTTTCGTAAACGAATCTAAAGCAATTTCTGGACAACAATTTTCACTCAAATGCGGATTGAATTAGTTAGTGAACTTGCTAATATTAAACCCATGGACGTAATATATTTAAAATATCTCCTCAGAAAATTAATATTTTTAACTTCTGTATTCCTTGTACTCTTCTTAAAAGATGTCAAATATTTATTAGTTCTCAAAATATTTCTAAATTTTTTCTTAATTTAATACTTTGTGCGTTAAAATCTAACAAACTGTGAGTAAGATTTAACACTTCACATAAAATTAAGTATGTATTTTAGGTATATTTTGACAGCTAAGAAAAAAAGAGACATCCTTTAACCGTTTCCCTTACCAATTTTTTTGGAAAAAATTGCAAAAAATCGACATTTTTTTCCCCATTATTTTTAATTACTTATTTTTTTAATTCTACCTCGCACCACTTTCTCAAAACAAAAATCTTTCACATGGAGTTTGTCAACATTTGCAAGAGAAATATGCTACAATTTTTTTTGAAAATAGTGGTGCGAGTATATAAGAATAGAAAAATAGTTGCTTGTGACATTCTTTTATACCCGAGTTATCTCGCGATAATAATTATTTGCATTACATACGAACCCGAGATAACTCGGGATAGTAAGGGAAGCAGTTGAGAAGTGTACACAGAAAACAGAAGTGAAAAATATTAACACTATGCAGAACGCATTCACGCGTCATTTACGAAACTACGGTTAAGAAACTCTAAATTTTCCCTGGAAAGTTTGAATAGTTATTTTTGGTCATTATCGTCTTAGATATTTCGTGAATAAAATAAAGGAAAACCAGCATTAAAATTTTTCTGGTGTAAATTTTCTGAATAAAAAAAACCGCTAGATTTGGCAACACTGTTTTTTTTTTTTGCCTGTATTTGCGACAATGTGTAATTTCCTTTGGAGATAATTTATATACAGGGTGTCCAGCGAATAACACCCTGATTTCAAAATTAAATATCTCAAAAACAAAGATCAATAGAATTATGTGGTAAACGGTTTGTTTATTAGCTAAACTGTAAAAATGTTATGCAGATGTTTCAAAATTTAGTTGCGAAAATCGTTAACAGATGGCGCTGTAATCGCAATACTTGTAAACTGCTTCGAAGTCCAGAGCAATGGCGTCTCATTCCTAGATGGCTCCCTACGTAAAAACGAATATTGGGAAAGTCCATTTTTTCATTGGGGTGATGTGCAGAAATGGAGACATCTGGTCACAGAATTATTGCATCAGCTTTAATTTTAGAAAATTTCAATTAATAGAATTTTCAATAAAAAGTTTGGAAATCATTACAGGGCCGTAACCAGCGAGTCCAGTCAGAGGGGGCTCTGAATTTTTTTGGTGGGGCTAACATCTTTTAACAATCCATATCTTAAGCAAACTAAATATAGTAAAACTGATAAAATGGACCTGTCTATAAAGGAACCCGTCTAAAGCTTAATCTCTCTATAACGGAACTTTCTATAATGAAATTCTTAAACGGAAAATACTTCATGGTAATCGGAAAATGAATATAAAACAATTAGGGGCGGTGTACCTCTTAAGAAAACCTACCTAAAATAGAACTTTTCTCCATCCCGTGTGATTTATCTTAGGTCTTATTGTATTTAATGAGAAAAAAATAGATAGCATCCGACACCTCATAAAAAAATGACTTTAATTAAATTTTAATAAGGAAAACTAATGGATTGTACACTGTATTATATTCCCATTGCAATTTTTGCATTATTAAGCATATTGCTTCTTTTGTCCCTTGGTGTCTTCGGAAAAAGGACCCCCCCCCCCCTCTCTCCGCTCGCATTTGTTCGTACAGTGTGTGCATATATACACGCAATAATTTCTGTGTGTACTTCTATGTATGACTTTGTACCAATTTTGTGGAAAATAAAATTTTAAAAAAGTTAAAAAAAATAACTTCTAAACAGTAATTGTAATATGCTAAAATGTGCACCACTACAATTGCCAGTCCTAAGCCTGGGAAAAGTGTGAAGGGAAGTTACCTGAAAATCACTGCCATAGCCGTTTTTTAAAGTTGTCCAATTATCCGCATTTTTCATTAACCGGATCGGCATCGACCCCGATTGGTCCGCATTATCAGTGCTCTACTCTACTGAACATCGATTATATATATGCATATTTGAACCGCTGATTAATCAAATCAGTCTTTCTGTTGAATAAATTAGTGTAATTTATTATGCTAGCATTCTGACAGAAAAGTACATCTTTATTTACAAAAACACCGATTCATACAACAAACATAGAAATCTTCAACGACCCAGCATGACAATTTTTTTAAAGATGCGTTTTGAAAAAATTGAGAAAAAGGAATCTGTTGGTATGGAGGTCTGCACGGGCCGGAATTTCCAGGCTCGGGCCCGGCCCGAACGAAAGCTATCTTGACCCGGCCCGTTCATATTTTCACAGCTCACGGCAGTAAAAAAATCAGTGAAATCAGACCCGGCCAGTGGAAAAATCAATTAAATCCGATCCGATCCGACCCGACTCAATTTCTACAAAAAATTCAGATTCTTATTAACATACAATTAAGATTTTTTTAAGGAATACTGTATACATATTTATGAGATAATTTTACTGCATATTTTAAATTTACGATGCTTTCACAAGACAGAAAATACACAATAGCAACATTAAGGATTTACTTAGAGTCCTAGACGTTTCAACATTCAAATAAGGATTCGTTAAAAAATTCATATTGCTTAGAATAAAAGAAAAACGGGAAGGTTAAAAACATGATCATAACTTTTGAGGCTATATTATAAAAAATCCCTGCCGGCTCGACCTACAGGCGGAGGTAGATTTCGAAGTTAAGTACTAAAATCACCAACAAAACTTAATCAAGATTAAAGATAAACACGGTTTCTTCGTTAAGAATGAGCTCTAGGGAGTTAAACTTTTTGTGAAAATTCTATTACACACGAATACACACGCGCATGAATATGGAATAGGTTTAAAAATGACTAAAGCAAATTCAGAGAACCTCAAAGTGTTAAAATATGTTAATATTTCCATAGTCGGGTTTTTGTCATGTTTTAAAACGTTTCTTCAAACTCCCATGACGTTACATATTCACCTGCTGAGATCCATTATATTACCAATATGACGCAATATTTTGCTTTTGTTTTTTATTCGTCAAACTACTTATTTTATTTTGAGTTTTCATGCGGAAATCTTACTCTAGAAAGCATATGACGTAATATTCAACTTGTTTTCAATTCATCCAACTATTTAATTTATGTTTTCACGTGAAAACCTTGCAATGGAAAAGCAATTGTTGTGGTGATAATTTTATTGCTTTTTTTTATTGTTGGCAACTGCTATAATGAAAATTATTTATTTTTCCCTGTCATTGTTGTGTAAGAGCTGGTTTTATCAGAACCATGTTAAGACGGTATTCAAAAATATTAACCCTCCCCATTTCCATTCCCTTGGGCCGATTTTGCCCATTTTCAATCCCCGCCGAGATATTAGACATCTCAAAGTTGTTGGAGAAGACGATCCGTCCATAATTGCGACTATATATATATATATATAACTGTCCCTGTAACTCTCCGATGCCAATCTCTACGCCGGAAAATGTTATATTTCGATATTGATGCTAGCAAACTAGTATCGGCTCGTAACGCACATTTATACTTATTCTCGTGAATTCCATATTCATTGAAAATGGTTCATATTTTCTCGTCTGCGTTTAAATATTTATATCGGGTCGACAGACCCGCTTAATTTCTTTTATTGGTCCGGTCCAGCCCGGCAGGCACGTTCAAATTTTGCCGGCCCGGCCCGTTTGAAACTTCGCCTTCATTTTGTTGTCCCGGCCTAGTACGGGCTTCTAGCCAAGCCTGGGCCCGTGCAGACCTCTATTGTAGGATACAGTTCTTTTCACATATTTCTTCTTTAAATTAAAGACATTACATAGATTTAAATATTATATTCTGTTCAATTTTTTAATATATAGAAAAAAAGAACGAAAATTTGAGATTTTGCAAATGTTTTTGCGTTATGCATAGATGCCAACAACACTTATCTGGAGTCTGTTACAAGACGAAAATATTTTCAACAGGAAATTTCATTTAATCAAAAATTTCAAACTGAAATCTAAAATGTACCTTATCGGAACAAGACACAATTCCTTATATATTTTTTCCGGTTTAAAACATGCTTGTTTTGGATCAGACTCCCGAATAATTAAGAGGTGTTGGCATCTATGGTTATGTGTCTTATATTTATTAATTTGAATAAGTCACAAACTTACTATTATCATTTAAAAAATATTTTAATATTTTAATTCCATACGTTTAATATTTTTAATTAATAGCTACTTGTAATTTATTTAATTTTATTAATATTTTGCTTTCTGCTGAATTATTAGATCATTTTAAAATCACGGTTGTTTGTATACGATTTAATTTAGTGATGATATTGTTTCTCTTTAAAACGAGCGTTACCTAAACCTTATTTTATTAATAATATGATTTATAAAATTAACCATTTAACAATTCGCAATAATAATTAAATTTAAAATTCTGCATATGATTATATCCTTTTAAATATGAATCAATTATTACAAATATATATTAATTACATATTTTTTTAAACATACTTGGACTTAATAATAAAAAAAGAGATTGTAATTTTAATATTATATTCAATACTTTTTTTTTTTCAAAGAAAACAACTTAGATTTAATTCATTTAAATAGCGATAACATAGATTTTTTTTTGCATACGTTTGACATGTGTTTCATATGAAATTCGTTCAATCTCATTTAGAAAAAAAAAAGCACAAGGGCATGAACGCCTTTTTCGAACAGTTTTCATTAAATGTAGGCGACTATTTATTATTATACGTTTCTTCATTTCTAAAGATCTTTAAAAATATTCTTCTTTCACTCAATAACGAAAATTTTCCTGATGCAGTTAAGAAGTAATTTTCTTTCCCTTTGCCTAAAATTTTCAGCTTCTCACATTCACGCGCCTACGAATTGAATACCGTTTCCCATTTTCTTATAAATGCCATGATTATAAATAACATGATTTATAGTCATTTGCTACTCGATGACTAGCATTTCGTCGTTAAATGCCAAGAAAATCAGCCTACAAAGTCAAATTTGCCGTCATTTTTTGACAGATTTTTTTAAATTTTCTGTATAGTTTGAATACTTGCAAATATCTTTATAAATAAATGAAATTCGCGAATATGTCCGAAAATAGCTGGTTTAGATTGGAAAACAGCCTTATAAAACACAGAACACAGTTTAATTCCTTGAGCTTGAATAATCATATCTGCAAATTTTATGTCTTTATCATTAAAATTATTTCGAAAATGTGTCAGAAAGTAGCGCATTTATGCTTGAAAATAGATTTAAATGAAACATACGCCAAATAGGTGAAGATATTTTTGTCATAATCTTATAATAAACTTAACCTTAATCATGCTTTTTCACTTAATGTTTTTTATTGTTATATGACAAATAGAAAAAAAAATGTTTAACAAATTCGTGGAACACAAGCAAAAAAAAATTGGACGAAAGTTCAAAAAGCAAACAAAAAAAGGCCCTACCTCTGCTTTCCTACTGCCTACACCCATAGCATGAAACAATTTTTGGCTTTCAAGCAATTATTTTTCTTATTCCATTTGTATAAAATGACATTTTGTTATCTTTCTATTTTTCTTCAACAAACATTCTAGTTAGTTTCCAAGTGATATTTCATCATTAACTAAATCTGCTGTCAAATACATAATGTCAACAGGCAAATCATTAACATTTAGAAACACGTATTTTTTGTGACTACGTTTTAGTGAAGAGGTTTAACCTCAGAGTAAAGATAGTCTATGGGTTTAACCATTGCTTAACTAATTATCTATTAACTATATGAGCAGCATATGTCTATTTCCATTCATCCCGTATACGATCATTGCTTTTAAAATGTCAAGATGTACGAAAACATGTGGTGGCTAGTTGGAGCATCTGGACTTAATTTTTTCGGGAGAAAGAAATGTTCCTACTTAGAACGCGTTTCGAGAATTGTATCGCAAGCAAGATAATGTAAAACAACTAATCTAATAGGGTTCTGAACGCAAAATGTTTGGCTTTTTCCATTGCATTCAAGCAGTTAAAAGATCTAAATGTTTTTCTTGCTAGTTTTTTTTTTGTTTTTTTTAAGAAAGTTAAAACGTACATTTTGTTGAAAAAATAAAAAGTAGGGAAATCGTTAGAGGGGGCTCTAGAGGAAGCCAGGGGGGGCTCAGCCCCCATCGCCCCCATCTGGTTACGGGCCTGAATCATTATAAGAATTTTTTAAATATTTTATTAAATTCAATCTTTAATGCCATATAATTATTTAAATCAAAATACATATATTTAGAAAAATGATTTTGTACTTTTTATTTATTTTTTATATTTTTAAACCACGGCATAATATTTTGGTGTTATTGTTTATACCTGAATTATTATAAATAAAAAAGTAATTTTTCACTTTTAATTTATTTTTAAATCGCAGCATAATACTTTGGTTTTAGCACAACACATATATTTCTTTTCTTTGTAAACAAAGTTTTAGAAACAGAAATTATGCATTAAATTATTTCTTTTTTAAAAGGAATTGATGATAAGTCACATCATCAACGTCAAAGCAAAAGTATTTTGGATGCTGCATTCCTTTCGAACACTTCGGATCCTATCGCTAGAAGCTGCACCATATTTCTGTGATCAATAATTAAAAAAAAATGAAAACGATTTTTAATATTAAAATTAATTTTTAACTTAATTAAATTTTTAAAAATAGAAACTTTGTATTTTTTCATTCAAACTATTCTCTACAATTAAAAAAAATGATTTATGAATCATTATTATAAATGCTCAATGATTTTTAAAAAAGGTGTTTCTTTTAACTTAATTAAATTTGAAACCAGAAACTTTAGCTTTTTTTTTTTATTCAAACTTTTTTCACAGTTTAAATAAATATTAAAAAGTAAAGATTTCCATTTTTTTTTCAAACCCTCCTCTATTTGGATTCGATTCCACGATCTACCAATTAGGAGAGAAAAGACATACCACAGAGATATTGGTAACCGGACCGAAGTAGCTTATAACAAAATTTTAAACAAATCTCAATTATGTCAACTCATGGCTCCGCTTCTGCACATTACCCAAATAAAATATTTTTTATGTTCTTACATAATGATTGCTAAACTTTTTATTGAAAATTCTATTAATTGAAATTCTCTAAAATTGAAGCTGAGGCAATAATTCTGTGACCAGATGCCTCCACTTCTGCACATCACCCCAACGAAAAAGCGGTCTTTCCCAATTTTCGTTCTTCGATAGGAAGCCGTCTAGGATTGAGACGCTATGGCTCTCGACTTCAAAACACAATTTATAGGCGTTGCGATTACAGCGCCATCTGTTAACGGCTTTTGCAACTAATTTTTGAAACTTCTGTACAACATTTTTACAGCTTACCTAATAAACAAACCGTTTACCGCATAATTCTATTGATCTTTGTTTTTGAGATATTTAATTTTGAAATCAGGGTCTTATTCGCTGGACACCCTGTATATACGAATGCTCCCATCCCCATAGGTTTAACACTAGAACTACTATGAGACAGGGTTGCCAGTTTGGCCTCTAATTTTAATCCGAAATTTCAAATTCATACCGTAAATTTCGAAAGAAAAAATTTTGCTTTATGTATTCGCTAAATGTGCCTAATGAAATAAAGCGTAAAATACTATTTTTTATTTCTGGTATGAACTCGAAATTTCTGAATAAAAACGGAGGCCACACTGACAACCCTGCCGAGAGCCGTCATTTTGACGGCTACCATATGAATATGCTACGGTTTGAAGAAATTTGATTATGAAATAAGTTTAAGAGAAACGAAGAAGAAAAACGTTAAATAATAAAATTAAACTGTTCTAAATCAAAATTCTGGTGTGAAATGTTTTTATAAAACTTGACTCAAATTTCCGGTAGTTCTAGTGTTAACATTCGCGAGGGGAATTGAGAAGCACCCAGCTTCCGAATTCCCCTCACTAATACTAAAAAGTCTATGGGCGTAGAATGCATTTGTATACAGTAGAGTGCCGATTATCGGAACTCCAATTAACCGAACTTCCAATTATCCGAACAGCCTATTTCTCCCAACAAAAATTTTTTAAACCGAACTTTCAGCTATCCAAACAGTCTATTTCTCAAAAAAAAAAAAAAAAAAAAAAAAAAAAAAAAAAAAAAAAAGAACTCTCAATTATTTATTGGCTTGGAATAAAATTTTAAATAAAGAAAAAAACTGATAAAGGATCAGAGAATGAGGAATGTAAAACAATAAAGCAGATGGGAAGAATAGTAAGCTATGAAGAAAATGAAATTAACGAGTGGTTAAATAGTGAAGTACATTAACCTTGATTATCGGATATTAAATGATGATGAGATTGCGGATGAGATTCATGATGAAAAAGAAATTGAAAAAAAATGAAAACGAATGCTCTGAAAAGAACCCAGGTCCATCACATAATGAAGCCTTTGAATGTTTGGAAGCAGCTATGAAATGACTCGAACGGCAGAAGAACGTTGATTCTATTCAACTAACTATTTACGAAGAATTAGAGATATGGCAGCATTGAAAAGGATGTCTTCATTGAAGCAAGCAGCAATCAAAACTTTTTTTCTTAAATTATAATCTCTGGAGTTCAGAAAATGATAAAAAGAGAAAAAAAAATGTAAAAAATCAACAAATCAATAAATAAAAATAAAAATAAAATAAAATAAAAATAAAACATGCCAGCACTAACTGGTGCTGCAAGTCTTGAGCTTAGATAATGTCTGAATGTTTTAGTATAGTCAGAAACATCCCTTAAATTGTCTGTCCATTTATCCAAACTTTTGCTTATTCGAACTAGGGTCGGTCCCGACTTGTTCGGATAATCGGCGCTCTACTGTATTTAAAATATCTCCTCAGGAAATTAATGTTTTCAATTGCTTTTTTCTTTGTACTCTACTTAAAAGATGTTTATTTTTTCGTAGTTCTCAACATATGTCTATAATCTATGCTTTATTTAATATTTTATGTGTTAAAAGCTGAAGAACTGTGGGTAAGATTTTAACACTTCATATAAAATCAAGTAAGGGGAGATGGGGGCACATGTGAACAGATCGCATAAATATAGCTTTTTATCAAAACTGGATTAGTTTCTATAAACAAAAACTACTCAATATAGTAAACATAACTTTTTTTTTTACAAATGGTAATTTTTTAAAAATCACCTGTATTGTTCTTCTTAGATTTTTTAATCGTTTTATAAATTCAAAAAAATGTTCACATGTCCCCCATCAGCGGGGTGGTTGTGAACACTCGTGGGGCACATGTGAACACAGGGAAAAAATATCCCTCGACATGCTTTTTATTCTGTTATTCATTTGTCATCATAAACATTAGATATATTACCTGTTATATTCACCATAAAGAAAATATATATATATATATTTATCTAGTTTCTGGGTGATATGTTTAAGCAAAAGATTATAAAATGTAAATAAGTAAATTGGGGGGGGGGGGGGGGGAACTTAGATTATTCATTAAGTGTTGTTGTAATAAAAAAAAATAAAGAAGCAATTTTAAAAAAGATATTAAAACTTTTAAATTTTGTTTAGGGTTTTTTGTTTGGGGGACATTTTAGGGAGGGGTCATTTAGATACTATTTATCGGAAACCTGCCTAAATGCGAAACATTCTCACTCCTGTATTTGCTTTATTTACTTGTAAAGTATAGATAAAGAAGGGTTTTTTAATGATTAAAAAAAATCTCGACTATAACCCCCCCCCCCCCTTCAATTCTTTTGCTTTTGAAAGAGGGGGTGGCGGTTATAATCCGGATTTTACGATAGTTATCACTTTAAAAATTTTACTTTCTTAAAATATTACTGATATCTATTCCCATTCAAAGCATCATATACATAACTGTTTTAGAGATGGAAGTAAGCCATCATTGCAAGTTTAGAACAAATGTAATAGAAAAATTTGCAAAGTTGTTCAAGGTAATACTCTTGTATTAACAATGCATAAAAAATATTATTGTAAACCTTTTAGTAAAATAATACATAGCGCTTATTGTATTTTAGAAAACTGTAAATTTATTTTAAGTACAATTGAATGTAAACGAGCTTGTTGCTCTTTATGTACTTGCTGAAAGATGTGTATGTGTTTCAATACAAAATCAATTTTGTGTGAGGAAAATATCTTCTATTTCAGGAAAATTATAGATAATGGAACTGACATTATTTCTCATAAAGTTAACTGAAAGGAACAGAATTACAGAATGATTATTGGAGCACTTATGAACTGTTCATATCTGCCCCAACTAGTCTGTTCACAAGAGCCCCACGTGGCTGCTAGAGTCAAATTGATAAATCATTAACGTTTCTCAATTTTAGAAGAAAAGGACTTTTATCAAAAATATTTATTAGTATCCGTAATATCAACACACTCAATTTCAATTATTTAAAAACACAAATTTAAAACACTCAAATTCAAATAAATGAATGAATAAATAAAGTTATTCGCTTATCAACTTGGAACAAAGATTTTACTTTTGAGATCTATAAACATTGTTTTGGCTACAGTGGACAAACAAAATGCCAAAGAGCTTCAAAAAAATTTTACCAAATGTCTACAGGTGCTATTATCTGTAGAAATTTTTTTTCAAATAAAAAAACTTATAATAATTATTGACAAATTGCGATGTTCACATGTGACCCCATCTCCCCTATATATTTTAGAAACATTTTGAGAACTAAGAAAAAAAAAGAGACATCCTTTAAGGGGTTACATACGTTCTCGGAGGCGAAAAATTGACATATTTTAGGGGTTTTGTTTTAAGGAAGGGAGTAATATTAATTGAAAAACTAATAATTCCACGTTGTTTTTTATTGCTTCAAGTATTTAAAAATATTTTTCGCTGTTAAATTTGGTCACATATAACGTCGGAAACCTGTAGCCACGTTGACCTGTACCAAAATATCCGGGCTCGATGGGCAGCATCCTCATCCTACTTCCAGAAGAAACAAAAAATTAAAGTCTCAGTTTCTTCTTGTAAAATAAGATTGTAGCTAAAGGCCATCGGCTCACATTTTTTAATTTTTAAAAAATAAGAAAATTGCTCTATTTTGAAAAAAAAAAAAAATTCGTTTTTCATTTAAAATTCTGGAAAAAATAATAATAAATTTTCCTATAGACAATTTGATTATGCACAAATGAGCGCAAATCTTATCGAAAATTGTTAAATTTGTTCAAGTTATCATGCTGTCTGCCCATGATGTAAAATGTAATTTCCGGAGAATTGCGTTAAAAGTTTTAGGATTCAATATATTTTGATGGTGCGCGGGCTCACATTTTTGCTCATACTTTTGCTTAACCCTTCATTGCACGATTTTTTTCTATTTTTATGAAAAAAATTATTTGAAATCTATATATCGGTCTAATAATGGGAAAAATAGTAAAAAAAAAAAAAAAAAAAAAATTAATTTTCAAATTTTCAGTTAAAATTTGATATTTTATTGTGTGTCCCATATGTACACAATTAGGGTTTTTAAATATTGTATTGCTATATTTTGCAACTAAATGAGCTTAAAATAATTAATTTTACCTGCTTAACACTCTGCAGCTTTTTTTTTTTATATTAATATTTTTAAGTATTCAATAAAAATAATGAAAGTAAATATTACCTTAAAACCATGATCGATTTTTTTTTAGTTTTGTTTTGTTTCCGAAGAACAAATTCTAATTTTTTGTCAAATGAAGGCATCTGACATGGACAAAATAACTGTTATTCCATCCTTTGGACTGTTCTTGATCAGGGACAGAGATCATATTGGCAAAATGCGTGACACATAATGAGAATTATACTGCTTTTAGGTATGTGCCAGATATGGCACGTGGTACAGTGAAGGGTTAATAATTGAGATATCACTTTAAAACATTTTGCCCATAATTATGCGCACTATAAGGATTTAATTTCCTTCAAAAACAAAAAAAATCTATTATTTGAAAGTTGAGAACGTATGTAACACGAAAAAGAGACATCCGTTAAGAAGAGTACACAGAAAAAAAGAGTTAAAAATATTAATTTTCCAAGGAGATATTTTAGTATACGAATGCATCAAACACGCATAGACTTAACATTAGTGAGGGAATTCGGAAACTGGGTGACTAACAGCCTTAATTTGTATTTACAACCAGCTCCATACGTGATTAAATTTCACATATTCCTTCCTCAATCGTTATCCATTATTTCACGAATGCAATAATCTCTTTTCACACTGAGAACCTCTAATCACACATACTGATGTCGCTAATCCACCCCTCCTTTGGAGTAGCATTGATTCCTGTTGGGAACAATCTGGAGCGCTGACACGTGCTTACAATGTTGAGGAGGAGCTGAGTGGTAAAGGGAGATTGAAATATTTGTTGGCATGAATTATGCTCAGTTAGGATGCTTGGCAGGAAAGCTTATTAAAAGGTTATTGGCGTCAAAGCATATCTGTCAGAAACGCTATACGTATTAAAGGGCTATTTATTTATGTGATTTCTTTTATTGTTTTTTTTTTCAAGCGACTTCTAAATTTATTGTTTCGTTTTGTTTTTGATTTCAATTTATTTAATTCCTTGAGGAATTCAATTTTGGTTAGCTGTGCATTTTAATCTGTGAGGCAAATTCACATTTCTGTTCCCGTCTTAGATTTGAAATAACTTCTATTGAAAAAAAATCTTCATTAGAGGTATTTTTAGAACTGAATCCAATAACTTTAATGATATTTAGCTGGTTGGAGTAATCATAACGCAAAACAGCTAATCTTTACGCCCCAACACTATTTCAGATCATTCTCAGCTTTATAATAACCCCAGTGATTGAACAGTGTAGCAGCTAATCAATTGGCACCGCAAAAATTTATTAATATTCTTCATCTAACTTCAGGACAGAATTTCTGAATTTTTTAAAGGCGAAGAATACTATAAAAATTTAGTGGTGACAATCGTTCAATTTCTACGCCACTGTTCGATCACTGAATAACCCTTTAACACTAGAACCGCCAAGGCGGTCATTTTGACCGATGCGGATTACCATACTCAACAACTGTTTATTTGCCATTTTTTACTCTTAGTATCGTTTATTACTATTATTACCATCATTGCCCATATAATAATATATGTTTCATAATTTTACTATATTTTTTAATGTTATAAATATATTATATTGAGATACATATATATTATTTATATTTTTTATTTTAAGAATATTTTTATCGTAAAAAATATTTTTCATGAGAAATCGAAATTGTTAAAAACAAAAATAAACTTGGTGAAAGCACACATTTATATTTATCCCCTGAGCATTACGATATTCAGGGTAGCGAGTGGTTAGCGAAAAACACAGTAAACAAGTGGGTAAGTGTGATCACAGATCGCACAGAGGGTTTCGTTTAATATTCCTTTAAAACACTTTATCCTTTTGCGAAATCTGTTAGTTCCACATTTCGCAACCAGGGGGCGCATTCTATTCTACACAAACCTCTATCCAAAGGAAACTCCGTTTTACAACCTATCCGTAGGTATATTAGTCGAGGGGATCGAGTCTATAGCACCCGAGATATGCAGGCGCCCCAGGAAATTGCACGGAACATTCTTTTATAAGCCTTTTATTATGTGTTATGAACTATGTCAAAGTTTCCAGCAGATCGACTTGTTAGATTTCATAATTTTAACAAAATTGCGTTATGTTAGTTGCAAATTCCACCACCAGGGAGCGCACACTATTCATAACAAAAGTGTATCAGATCGAAACTCTGTTAAACAACCTATCAGTGGATGTGTTACTCGAGTTGGTGGCGGCCTTAAGCGAGAAATTAAGAAATTTGCTGAAAGTACTATTCGGTAATAGTGGTAACTAAAATTTTGACATTTTTATATTTCATAAGCAGCACGTGTCTGAGTATATCATAGTGCTCAAAAAACGACATCTAAAAAGGTCGTAAACGATAATTTTTAAAAAAGAAATCCAGCGCCCCTCCCCCGCCCTCCCTTCGCAGGAAATTGCATGCACCATTATTTTATAAGCTTTTTATTATGTGTCATGAAGTATCTTAAAGTTGCAAACGGATCGCCTTGTTATATTTCCTAATTTTAACAAAATCGCGTTACGTTAGTTCCGCATTCCACCACCAGGGAGCGCACTCTATTCTTAACAAAAGCATATCTGAACGAAACTCCTTTGCGCAATCTCTCCGTAGATACATGGTCGGGAGGGTGGCGGTGCAGTCTTAACCAAAAATTTAAAACATTTTCTGCGATAACAAACGCTAAGATTTAATAAATAAATTTAGTCCCCCCCCCCCCCCTCCACTCCTCGAAATATCACACTCCATTCTTTTTTACACTTTTTCTTATGTGTTATAAAGTATCTTAAAGTTTCGAACACATCGAGTGGCGGTCTTAAACAATAATTTAAGATATTTCCTGAAATTGCTATTCGGAAATAGTGGGATGAACACTTATAAACCTATAAACTTTTTCATATTGAATAATTAATACTTATCTCATAGCGCGCCGTCGAAACACCCCACGCAAATTGTTAGATTTCCTAATTTAAATGAAATCTCCGTTAAAAAAGCACGTGCCTCCATCTTAATCTGGCATTTGATGGAAATAAAAGGAATTAATAAAATAATAATTAATATCTCAGCTCGTAATGAAGCTAAAACTCTTTGAACCGGGTATGTATGAAATCTGCGAGAAATTTCCAGCCCGGATGTCAAAAAATTTAATCGAAAAATTTAATATTTAAAAAGTTTAAATTTCGTATTAGACTTTCCTCCCCTTAAATTTCTCCCGCGCCGATATGTCGAGAGATGACGACAGCTGCCTTCCGGTGAATGGAAATCTGTTTTCATTGTCTTTCCAAACACAGAAATTAAATTTTTATCGATCGATTTTTAGTGGATTTTTTGCGTTCTATCCTACGCAGAAATTTGAAATTTATACCAAAATAGAGTAGAATTTTTTCCGCGTATTTCTACACCTGTTACGAATTTGTACGACCGATACTTCGGCAGATCCGATTTTGCTTTTTAAAGGTCCACTTCATTTATTGCTTAAATTAATCCGTGGTAACCCTGCACCGGCTGATTTGACGGAGCATCCGCCGAATTTACTGGCAACCCTTAGGAGAAACTGGGGAGGATTTCGATAACGTGTGTTCGCACCTGCATTCAAAAGGTTGATTGGTTAATTTTAGAATTTAATTAGCCCGTAATTAGGTTAATTACCAACTTTTTCAAAATTTTATGATTTGTTGTTTGATGTGAGGTGTTCAGCTATAAGTACCCAAAATTTCAAGTCTCTAACATGTATAGTTTCTGAGAACGGGCTCTGTGACGGACAGACAGACAGACAGAGGAGCGAGACGAATAGGGTTTCGTCAGATGAACGAAACCCTAAAAAAAGAGGAAACTACCAGCATTTTCTTCTATAAAAGGGATAAATCTAGATAAAGGGATTAAAGAAAGCTGATTTCTCTTTAACAAAATACTGGTATTTAACACCTTTTTTGACTGTATTTTTCAGAATTGACGTCCGATAGATGAAGAAAATTATAAAACACTTGTAGAGGTGATCGTCTAGAACTAGCTTTTGTAGAATACTTCCATGCCATTTGGTCGAGCATGTCGACGCCAAATTTTGTAGAATTACAGAACTTTACAATTTCTGGTAAGTGTTTATCACCAGTTTCAAATGTAACTGATGGATGTCGGGAACTTAGAATTAAAACATATATATTTTTCTTCCCTTGATAAACGCAACGTAATATCATCTTTGGCAAGAATTTGGCTACTGTACAAAGACTTTTATTTCAGATTGTATGGCCTGTGGAATTTTGCTTTTCGTCCGCGATTGACTGTGCCAACATTGCTTCTTTTAGTGACTTTAGCTTTTCTGCAAGGGGCAGTGAAGTAAGGAAGTTATCTGTGGTAATGTTGTAGCCTTTGTTAAAGTATGGATGTATGAAGTATGGACTGTTGTGACATCCACTAGATAAAATGTGCATTAAAATTGACGGCGGTCATTTTGACCGTTTCGGCGGTTCTATGTATACTACTGAAATACTTTATAAATTTTGTCTGACTGAAAAATTTATCACTGACATATCACAGCTTTTCGAATTATAGGAAAAGTCACGGAAACTGAAAGTTATACTCTAAATAGAAACAAATTGGTACGGAATGAAAGCTTCGAAACGGTCAAAATGACCGCCTTGGCGGTTCTAGTGTTAAGACCTGAAGAGTTTTGGTAGAAATTAAAATTCTTGGTGTTTAACCCTAGGATCACAATTGACTGAAAAAAAATATTAAAAAAAGTTCAGATTTCAGGTTACGCCAAGAGAGGATCCACACAATTGTGTGGTGCAGGCTCGGATTTTACCCTTTCAGGGGCGCCGTTTGCAGCCTGCAAACGCTTAATTTTAATGCTCAAACTGCCAAATGGCACCAGCAATTTTTTAGTAAAATTTAGACCTTATAATATACGTAAAAAAAAAAAAAAAAAAAAAAAAAAAACATTTTTAAATAAATTTGTTCGTAAATTGCAGTGTGAATTAATTATTTGAATATTTTTGCAGCAGAAATCCCTTGCACCTGAAAGGGTTAAATCACAGAAAAAGAGGAAAATGTATTTCCTTTTTCTTTAGGATCACCTACACAATTGTGTAGATGAGGTCTTAAAGGGTTAATGGCAGAAAATAGAGGGTGGAGGCCCTCATTTTAATTCTCCATTTTGGAAATGCTAGTAGAAGCTCACCTTTGGACTTTCAATATTTCTTATTTGTTACATTTCTGTATTACTTTTTACGTGGATAGTTTAAGAATTATCTTGTAGGTGAAAAAACATAGTTTAGCTTATTTAATGTTTATATTATTATTATTTTTTTTTTTAAACGCGGCCTTGGCAGCGGACTACGGGGACATATGTTCCCATATCTTACTCCTCCCTGTGTTTCGTTTTGCCAGCTCCCATGACTATATTTAATCAATATTGTTGTGATTCAATATAATCTGTACCTTAAAAAAATAAATAAAATAAATAAATCTTGAAATTTTCCCATAGAATTGTTTTCACCCAAATATGTGATTCTGGTTTGACATCTAATTCACCGTGGTCCTGGTACTTTCATTTTACAAGGATTAATACTTTCGTACGATTCTCTCTATTACTGAATGCTTAACGGGATCATAGTCCCCTTTTCCTTTCAAGTGCAACATCTATCCCTTTATATAACATTAAAAATAGATTGAAAGGTGGTGTCACGTGCCTTTAACTTCAGGAACTTAGCGACGTGAAATACCCCACACGTGACTGCGAAACACGGGCATATCAGATAGTTATTACAGAATTAAATTTGCCCTCGATAAATTATAAAGGCTGAAATCAGAAGAAAATATTTTGTTACTTCAGATTGAAAAATTTTCACAGGACTCGCTCGCTTTTCACATTTTAGTACCACTTTTTAAGAATAATCTTCTTCGCCTTATTTAACTACAAAAAATCCTGGAACAAATAAATTATTGATAAAAAGAGGTACCAAAATATTAAAAGCGTGCACGATTTGTTCATGATTTCCACCAGAGACGCAGCAAGGGTTGCGCGGGCGGTGTCCTGGCACCAAGTTCCATCAATTAGGGTAGGCGCTGACAGGTTTAATTGGTGACATCACTTATATATACTGCTACTATAGAAAAGAGAGTTCGATTCGGACGGAGGGAGGAAGAGTAGTGAGCCCAATCATACTGTAGTATGATGAGATTTGAGAGATATGTTATTTTTATTTATTTATTTATTTATTTTTTTGTTCTTATCGACCGGAAGTGATTTTTTTTTTATCTGATTAGATATTTTTATTCATACTATGGTATGACAGAGAGATAACGTTATTTCAGGAAAAAAAAAATATGGAAAGTAATATTATAAGGCAGAGGTTATTGAGAGACTGTAGGCTATCAAAGGAGGGTATGAATTTTTAGAGAAGCGGAAATGAGATGCTTATCTGATTTTTAATCATACTATAGTGTGAGGGGTAGGAGGGGTTAAATTTTTAGAGGGGCTTAATTTTTCGTATCTTCTTAGAGTATGAATGAATGGCCATATAAGGTGGTGTCATACTCTAAAATAAGGGGTTAGGTCTTTTCGAGAGGAAGTATGAAGGGGTTAAATTTTTAGAGGGGCTTATTTTAAGGATACTTATTTTTAGAAGGGATTAATTTTTTTCTTTAATTTTTTTGAATCGATTTAGAGCAGGAATGGAAATAAGACGATAAACTGATACTATAACACAGAGGGATAGGTCTTTTCGAAAGGGAGTATTAGGAGGGTGAATTTTTAGAAGACTTAATTTTTAGGGAGTCTTAATTTTTTTTCGAATCGTATTAGGGTTTGAATGAAGATGAAAATTTCTTACTAACGTATTTTGAAGAAGATTTTTGATGCTGCCATCTTTAGGATATAGTTCAAACGTTGGAATGCGCATTGCGTCTTTGGCCGTTGAACCGGATTGAAATCGTCTTCTTAGGGGAAAGTTTTTTAAATTTTTGAATAATAATTTAGATTCTGATTTATACTACAACTTTGAGATTTACTTTTAAGCATACGAATTTTTTTTTTTAGAGTAAGCGAATATTTATCGATACCGTTAACGAGAGTATGATCATTTTACCAAGCCTTGATTTCGAACCCGTGAACTACGATTCAAAAATAACTTTTTTTTATAACTAATATCCAATGTGCAAACCGCGTCCCTAACGTTTACTTGCATACTTTTAAACACTATCTTTCACAAACATTTGATAAAGTAATCAGGTTTTTTAACAGAAAGTAACTAATATGTAAATAATGATAACCATTGACTTTAGGGAAGATTTAGCAAGTATACAAATTTAAATTTTAAGAAAAAAGCTTTTTTAACATTCGAATTAGATTAATTATATACATTATTTTTTAACATACCGCTGTAATTTAAGTATATTGTTTAGTCACTATCCCACATATTTTTTGAAAGTAAAAGTTTTATAAACATCGAAGAAATATCTCTTATTTTAATTAACTTAATTTTTGATTGCAAACCATTTTGCATGTTTTTGTAAATAAGTCCTTTGCGAAGTATACAACAGTTAAAACTTCTAAACAATTATAACTTCCAAACAGTTATAACTTCCAATTTATTCTTGTTTTAATCAAATTTCCATCACAAATGTTTAACTTATATACAATTGATATTATTGAAAAGTATATACCAAAGTCTAATACTAATGAATTTTATAGTTGATTTTATAAATTAACCATTAAAAACTGCTTTATTCATGCAGAAATAATTTTACTTTAGAACTGTTTTTCTGAACTTTCATGCATAGAGTCCACGATTTCCTTGTATATCAATAACAAATGTTTTATACATTGAATTATATATTTCCAATTCGAGTGAAAATTCCTAAAAACCGTATACATACAAATATGTTAAATAGAAAAATTTGAAAATGCAACTGACTAATAATATAAAATACAACTAACAAATCATTCAAATTTAAAAAATAAAATAAAATAATTATATATAAATATATATATCTAAATATTAATTTATCAATAAACAATAATTTTTAAATGAAATACGTGAACTAGTAAGACATGAAAATTAACTAAAATGAATTGACTGATTGAGTTCATTTGAATTTTATTATAATTTTATAACAACATAAATTTAACTTAAAAATATTAATTAAACTTTCTAAAAATCCATTTTAAAATATATTAAATAATACAAAATTCAACTAACAGATCATCTACAATTTAAAAATACATATAATAATTTCAATATATCAGTAAATTATGAGTGCTATGTTACTATCCTGCATTAAATTTGACGATAAATAATAATTTTAAATTAAATACTTGAACAACTAAGCCATGAAAATTAATTAAAACGAATTAACTGATCATCTACATTTTAAAAATACATAAAACAATTTCAGTATGTCGAAATTTTAAAAAAATATATAACTTGAATTCTACTTTTAAAATATTATAAACACATATCATATCATTCAATTTCGAATTATTATAATCAATTATATTCCATTCCTTTCAAGCATAATTCATATTTTATTTCTTATATAAGACATTTACTACTATTTTCTTTTTCTTTTAAGGTCGATATGTATTCTTAGTATGATACAATAGTGAAGACACATAGTTTAATTACATGACTCTTACATAGCCGCCAACTTGTACGGATTTTTGCAACAACTAAAATTTAATACAAAATTTTGCCTAATTCAATAGCCGAATTGCAGTTAATGTTGATGATTAAATAAGGTAGAAATTTCTGTTAAATTTTAGTGGTATCAAAAATTCGTACAAGTTGGCAGCTATGCTCTTAAATCGATTTTACTTAAATTTAATTTTTTTTTTAAATCTCTTATCAAATGAATCACGAGTTAACTTTATTTTATTAATTTCACATCAAATTCCTGAAGATATCCATTAAATAAGTTAATTTTTAAATTTAACGAAAAGTAGTATCCATGAGCTAGTAAACCTTGAAAATTAATTAAAATAAACTAAAATATTAAATTTTTGATACATTTTTTATAAAAAAAATATAACTTTAATTTTACTTTTAAAGTATTATAAACATATATCATATCATTGAATTTCGAATTAGTATAACCAATAATCTTCCGTTCCTTTCAAGCATAATTCATATTTTCTTTCTTATGTAAGATATTTACTACTATTTTCTTTTTAGGTAGATACAGGCTGTCCAGCGAATAAGACCCTAATTTCAAAATTAAATATCTCAAAAACAAAGATCAATAGAATTGTGCGGTAAACGGTTTGTTTATTAGCTAGGCTGTAAAAATATTATACAGATGTTTCAAAATTTAGTTGCGAAAACCGTTAACAGATGGCGCTGTAATTTCAATGCCTATAAATTGTGCTTTGAAGTCCAGAGCAGTAGGATATCATTCCTAGATGGCTCCTTATGGAAGAACGAAAATTAGGAAAGTCCACTCTTTCGTTGGGGTAATGTTTAAAAGTGGAGGCATCTGGTCACAGAATTATTGCATCAGCTTTAATTTTAGAGAATTTCTATTAATAGAATTTTCAATAAAAAGTTTAGAAACCATTATATAAGAGCTTAATATTATAAAATATTTATAATTATAATTATAAAATATTTTATTAAATTCAATTTTTAATGCCATATAATTATTTAAATCAAAATTCATATATTTAGAAAAATAATTTTGTACTTTTTATTTATTTTTTATATTTTTAAATCACAGCATAATATTTTGGTATTATTATAAATAAAAAAGTAATTTTGAACTTTTCATTTATTTTTAAATCACGGTATAATATTTTGGTTTTAGCACAACACATATATTTCTTTTCTTTATAAACAAAGTTTTAGAGACAGAAATTATGCATTAAATTATTTCATTTTTAAAAGGAATTGATGATAAGTCATCAACGTCGAAGCAAAAGTATTTTGGAGGCTGCATTCCTTTCCAACATTTCGGATCATATCGCTAGACCTGCCCCATACTTCTGTGCTCAGTGATAAAAAAAATAAAAATGAGTTTTTAATATTAAAATGATTTTTTTTTAACTTAATTGAGTTTTTAAAAATAGAAACGTCGTATTTTTTCATTCACACTATTTTTTACAAAAAAAAAAAAAAAAAAAAAAAAAAAAAAAAAAAAAAAAAATGGATTTATGAATCATTATTATAAATGCTCAATGACTTTTTAAAAAAAATGGGTTTCTTTTACCATAATTAAATTTTAAAACCAGAAACTTTGGATTTTTTTATTCAAACTTTTTTTCACAATTTAAATAAATATTAAAAAGTAAAGATTTCCATTTTTTTTCAAATCCGTCTCTACTTGGATTCGATTCCACGATCTACCAATTAGGAGAGAAAAGACATACCACAGAGATACTGGTATCCGGACCGAAGTAGCTTATAACAAAATTTGAAACAAATCTCAATTCTGTCAACACATGCTGCTCCACTCCGCTTCTGCACATCACCCAAATAAAACATTTTAATAAGTTCTTATATAATGATTGCTAAACTTTTTATTGAAAATTCTATTAATTGAAATTCTCTAAAATTAAAGCTGATGCAATAATTCTGTTATCAGATGTCTCTATTTCTACACATCACTTCAACGAAAAAGTGGTCTTTCCTAATTTTCGTTCTTGCATAGGGAGCCATCCAGGAATGAAACGCTAGTGCTCTGGACTTCCAACCACAATTTATAGGCATTGCGATTACAGCGCCATCTGTTAACGGTTTTTTAAACTAAATTTTGAAACTTCTGTATAACATTTTTACAGCTTAGCTAATAAACAAACCGTTTACCGCATAATTCTATTGATCTTTGTTTCTGCAACATTTAATTTTGAAATTAGGGTCTTATTCGCTGGACCCTGTATGTATTCTTAAGTATCACGCAATAGTGAATACATCGGTCAAAGTGTTTAAACACATAGATTAATTACATGACTCTTAAATCGACCTTACTTGAATTTTAAATATTTATTCTTTTTTTTTTCAATTTCTTATCAAATGAATCATGGAGTTAACTTTATTTTATTAATTTCATACTAGCAGGAATGACCGAGCTAAGCTCGGTCAAAATTAGCTTTGTGTTTATCTCGATATATTATTCCCACTGAATCATTCTTGCTGTTTTAGATGCAATTAGCTTGACCCTGAGACATAGTGACAGAAAATGACCCACTAAACGAATTTTTTTGAACATGCGACCTAACACAATGCTTTTCTCGAGCCTGAAAACGATGGCATACAAAATTTAGTGAAAATCGTTAGTCGTTTTCTAGATAAAATAAGCTTGATCCACGTTGATTCAAAAACCTACTAACCGAAATTTATCTAACATGTGAGCTATTTCAATGGTCTTTTTGTACTGTGAAACGGTATAACAACAACAAAAAAAAAATTGTCAAAATTGTTTGAACCTTTTTGAGATGCCGTTAGGTTGATCCCGACACATTATCACTAAAATGACCCACTAATAGAATTTTCTTGAGCATGCGACCCAGCCCAATGGTTTTATCTTGTCCAGAAACGGTGTAGTACAAAGTTTTGTCAAAATCTTTTGAGCCGTTTTTTAGATACAGTTAACTTGATCCTGATCCATTAGGACCCAAAATGACCCATTGATTGAATTTTCTTGAACATGCGACCCTGCCCATCGGTCTATTCATGCCCGGAAACGGTATTATACAAAACTTTGTCAAAATGTTTGAAGCGCTTTTTAAATACAATTAGCTTGACACTAACCCATTGTGACCCAAAATGGCCCACTAATCGAATTTTCTTGAACATGCGAACAAGCCCTGTGGTCTTCTCGAACCCGAAAACGATAGAGCACAAAATTTAGTCAAAATCGTTTAAGCCGTTCTTTTAGATACAATTAGCTGGACCCTGACCCATTGTGATCCAAAATGACCCACTAATCGAATTTTCTCGAACATGTGCTTTGCCCAATTCTCTTCTCATGCCCAGAAACGGTAGAATATAAAATTTGGTCAAAATGTTTTGAGCATGTTTTTAAATTCAATTAGCTTGACCCTGACCCATTGTGACCCATAATGACCCACTAATAGAATTTTCTCGAACATGTGACTTAGCCCAATGGTCATCTCATGACCAGAAACGGCCGTATATTAAAAAATTTTGTGAAATTGTCTTGAGCCGTTTTTTAGATATTAGCTTGGCCCTGACCCATAAGGACCCATAATGACTCACTAATCGAATTTTCTCGAACGCGTGACCCATCCCAATGGTCTTTTCGTGCCCGAAAACGATAGGTTACAGAATTTCGTCAAAATCGTAGAGCCGTTATCTAGATAAACTTAGCTGGGCCCACGGTGACCCAAAAATTACCCGCTAATCGAATTTCTTTGAACACGTTACCGTTACCCATCCCAATGGTCTTTTCGCTCCCGAAAATTGTTAGATACGAAATTTAGTCAAAATCGATTGAGCCGTTCTCTAGATATAATTAGCTTGACCCTGACCCAAAATGACCCACTAATCGAATTTTCTCGAACACGAGACCCATCCCAATGGTCTTTTCGTGTCCGAAAACCGTAGGGTGCAAAATTTCGTCAAAATCATTAGAGCCGTTATCTAGATAAACTTAGCGTGACCCACGGTGACACCAAAATAACCCACTAATCGGGTTTTCTCGAACATGTGACTTAGCCCAATGGTCTTCTCGTAATCCAAAACTGTAGAATATAGAGTTTAGTGAAAATCGTTAGAGCCGTTTTTTAGATAAAAATAGCTTGATCCACAATGACCCAAAAATGACCCACTAATCGTATTTTCTCGAACACGAGACCCATCCCAAGGCTTTTTTGTGCCCGAAAATGGTTAGATACAAAATTTAGTCAAAATCGATTGAGCCGTTCTCTAGATATAATTAGTTTGACCCTGACCAATTATGACCCAAAATGACCCACTAATCGAATTTTCTCGAACACGAGACCCATCCCAATAGTCTTTTCGTGCCCGAAAATGGTTAGACACAAAATTTAGTCAAAATCAATTGAGCCGTTCTCTAGATATAATTAGTTTGACCCTGACCAATTATGACCCAAAATGACCCACTAATCGAATTTTCTCGAACACGAGACCCATCCCAATGGTCTTTTCGTGCCCGAAAACAGTAGGGTGCAAAATTTCGTCAAAATCGTTAGAGCCGTTTTTGCTCGCATTATAGTATAAGATTAAATTCCTGAAGTTATCCATTAAATAAGTTGATTTTCAATACCTTTAATATAATAGAATTATTTAGAAAGTTTAATATATCACCCATGGTTTGTATAAACAACTGTTATTCACTTATTAATAATGGATATTATCATATGTTACCATACTATTCTTCAAAAAAAGGATAAAACCATTAAAATAATGTATCTCATTCACCATGTACATAAAAACTGTTACCTTATGTTACCACACAATTCTTCAAAAAAGTATAAAACCACCATTCAAAAAGAATTGTTTAAAATAATAAAATAAAATTTATTGCTATCCTCTTTAATCTGTGTGTTTATTTTTTTCAGTGTTCGAGTATGGTACCCCTATTACAACTTTTAATGGAATGTTATAAGTTGTACGTGTATAACTAAAGAAATAACCAATCCTATAATAATTAAAAATATATAACATATCTATAAAATATCAAACTAAAAACCTTAATACTATAATTCATACTTTTCCAAAATTAAAATGTTAATACTATTCTTCAAAAAAGGATAAAACGATTAACTTAATATATATCATTCATCATGTATATAAAAACTGTTACCTTGTGTTGCCACACAATTCTTTAAAAAAGAATAAAACCATTAATATAATATGTGTCATTCATCATGTATATGAAAACGGTTACCTTGTGTTACCACACAATTCTTCAAAAAATGATAAAATCACCATCCAAAATGAATTGTTTAAAATAATAAAATAAAATGTATTCCTATTTTCTTTAATCTGTGCATTTATTTTTTCAAAGTACTCGAGTATGGTACCCCTATTACAACTTTTAATGGAATGTTATAATTTGTACGTGTATAACTGAAGAAATAAACAATCCTATAATAATTTAAAATATATAACATATCTATAAAATATCAAACTAAAAATCTTAATACTATAATTCATACTTTTCAAAAATTAAAAAGTAATATATATATATATATATATATATATATATATATTTTACAGTAAAAAAAAAAAAAAATAATAATAATAATATGTTATCAAAATTAAAAAAGTAAAAAAAAACTCTATAAAAAATAATATTAATAAAAGAGTTATCAAAATTTAAGAAAGTTTACAAACTTAAAAGTAAAAAAAAAAATAATAAAAAAGTTTTTTAATAATAATAAGTTATCAAAATTAAAATTCTCTATAAAAAATAATATTAATAAAAAAGTTATCAAAATTTTAAAAAGTTTACAAACTTAAAATATTAAAAGAAATAATAATAAAAGGAAGTTTTTTTTAAATTAAAAAGTGAAAAAAAAAGAAACTCAATAAAAAATATTTAAAAAGCCTTTTTCAAAATTAAATTAAAAAATTAAAAAAAAAATGTTTTTCAAAATTAAAAATAAAAAAAATTAAATTAAATGTTTTTCAATGTTAAAAAAGTTTTTTTTAAAGTTTTTTCAAAATTTGAGAAAAATAAAAATTTAGTTTTTATAAAATAAAACAAAATATTTTTAAAACTAAAAAAAAAAGTTTTCAAAAATGTTTTTAAAAAGATCAATTCAATTTCAAATACAAGTATTCAATCAATCATATCAGTCATATATAATATCAATCATAACAGTATAATGTTATAGTTTATTAATTTATATCTTCTTTTTATCATAAAAAAGCATTAGATTAATACATGTATATAAAGAAGTTATAAATTATTAAACTATAACATAATATTGGAGTCATTCTCTGAAAAGTGGCAATTTTGTGTTCCAGGGGTCTTGAAGACATATTTTTAAAATTACAAAAAGAAAAAGTGATTTAAACTATCAATATTAATCAGTCATACATATAAACTGCAATTATTTGCTTATTGAAATTGAAATTAGATAAATTTAATGTGTTTTTTAATGCAAATATCATTCCCTCACTATGTCCCCATTCACATATGTAGGAAAGGAAAATGCTTTCTCTGCATTGCAGCACGTATATTTATAATTATTTTTTTACCAATCCATTAAACACACTTAAATATATCTTTAGCCATTTAATTATATTTATATTTTATATAGTGAATGAATTAGGGTACTTTTTAATGATGTCTCTAGCATTTGTCGTTGTTCCCTCACATAACAATAAATTTGCCATTATTTACGTAGATGAAAGCAGCACATGCTTTATTATGTCTAGGATAGTTTGTACAAGAGTAAAGTGAAGTATCCATCTTGTTGTTTGCTCAAAAACGTTCTTGAATAGTTAGTATATGGCTTTGAAGTACTAGATCAATGTAAGTATTTTTATTACGCGTCATTCCCCCATTTATTATAAATTTAATAAAAACTAATGAAATGTCTTTTTATGTTCTTATATTATTAGAAATGTGTTTCAAAAGATATTTAGTAACTGAAAATATACCTAAGACTAATCACTTTTGTATAACATGGTTTTCAGAAGTATTTCGTCATTGCCTCACAATCATTCCCTCATAAAATTTTAATATGGGGGAATGATTTAAATTGTGAGGGAATGATCTGCTTCCCTTTATATATGTACTAAATAGTAAAATAAGAAAATCTAATGCAATAAAATACACATTAAAAAACGCATAAGACATTTAATTTCCGTAAGTAAAGATAATATATTTTTAATTTTTATTATTTTACAGGGAGAAGTTAATTTTTTTTTTTTTTTTTTTTTTTTGGTACTAATTCCAATAAACATTAACTCTTCTAAATGTTAATGCTTTATCTTTATTTTTTCAATTGACATAGAGTAAAAAGAAAATATTTATTGACAGTATGACTTCTAATTATAATTTCTTTTCTTTTTTAACCCTTTCAAGGGCGGTGGTATGTTTATGAAACCACTTAATTTTAATTCCCAAGCGCCACAATGGCACCAGACTTTTTATAAACTTTTATCTATTTAACATGCATGAGAACTATAACATTTTTCTTATTTAGAAATAAATTTTTTCTTAAATTCCGGTGCCAATCATTTATTTGAACATTTTAGCAATGGAAGTGCTTTGAAATGAAAATATCAGATGAACTATGAGATACAGTTTGGTTCATATTATTTTTTGATAAATATAGCAATAAGGTACTTGTAAGCTAAATTTTGAGATTTTTGGGGAAATTTTATTGGGCCGGAATTTTTTTTGAAAACAGCCATTTTTCAGAAAATGACCCATATATATATGATTGATTGAATACTTGTATTTGAAATCGAATTGATCTATTTAAAAACTTTTTATTTGTTTTAAAAATATTTTTTTTATTTTTTAAATCTGAACTTTAATTTTTTTAAATTTTGAAAAATCTTTAAAAAAAAAAAAAAAAACTTTTTAATATTGAAAAACATTTTATGTAATTTTTTTTTATTTTTAATTTGGAAAAACTTTTTTTTAAATTTTTTTAATTTAATCTTGAAAAAAGTTTATTAAATACTTTTTATTGAATTTCTTATTTTTTTTTCACTTTTTAATTTTAAAAAACTTCCTTTTTTCATTATTTTTTAAAACTTTTTAAGTTTGTAAACTTTTTAAATTTTCATAACTTTTTTATTAATATTATTTTTTATAGAGTTTTTTTTAACTTTTTTAATTTTGATAACTTATTATTATTATTATTATTATTATTATTATTATTATTATTATTATTATTATTATTATTATTATTTTTACTTTTAAAATATTTTCTTCAACTTTTTTATTTTTGAAAAGTATGAATTATAGTATTAAGATTTTTAGTTTGGTATTTTATAGCTATGTTACATATTGTAAATTATTATAGGATTGTTTATTTCTTTAGTTATACACGTGCAAATTATAACATTCCATTAAAAGTTGAAACAGGGGTACCATGCTCGAGCACTTTGAAAAAATAAACACACAGATTAAAGAGAATAGCAATACATTTTATTTTATTATTTTAAACAATTCATTTTGGATGGTGGTTTTATCATTTTTTGAAGAATTGTGTGGTAACACAAGGTAACCGTTTTTATATACATGATGAATGACGTATATTATATTAATGGTTTTATCCTTTTTTGAGGAATAGTACTAACTTTTTAATTTTTAAATAGTATGAATTATAGTATTAAGATTTTTAGTTTGATATTTTATAGATATGTTATATATTTTAATTATCATAAGATTGTTTTTTTCTTTAGTTATACATGTACAACTTATAACATTCCATTAAAAGTTGTAATAGGGGTACCATACTCGAACACTTTGAAAAAATAAACACACAGATTAAAGAGGATAGCAATACATTTTATTTTATTATTTTAAACAATTCATTTTGGATGGTGGTTTTATCCTTTTTTAAAGAATTGTGTGGTAACATATGATAATATTCATTATTAATAAGTGAATAATAGTTGTTTATACAAACCATGGGTGATATATTAAACTTTCTAAATAATTCTAATATATTAACCCTTAAAAGCCTGATTTTTCAAAAATCATTGGGATAATGTTTTTCGGGTTTCATTTTTTATATAAATCATGGGAAAAATACTTAAAAAAAATCATATTTCGTTTTAAGTATGGTTTACGGCTAAAAAACAGTTTGTTACTAATCGGCAATACTGGTCTTTAATTAAAAAAATAATTTTCCTTGATAACATTCTATAATATTAAACACATAAGAATTTTAGGAACTATAATAAGAAATAAATTTTACTTGCTCACTGCAGAACAAAATAGGGTATTTCGCAAGCTTCCAAACAAAACAAAAAGAACAAGTAGTAACAATTGAAAAATAAATCTATCTTTATTCTTAAACAGCACAAATGTTGCCATCTAGATGTTAAAAATCGATTTAATAATACAGTCAAACCTCGTTATCCCGACATTCTAATGACCAGAAAAAAATGTCGTCATAAGCGGGGTGTCGCGGTAAGCGGAGTTGGAGAAAAATATGCTTATAAAAAGCTGTATTTTTAATTAATTTAAGACAATTTTAAATTCATAACTGTTCTTGCACTTTTAAGCAATAAAACATTGTTATTAAACAAAATAAACACAAAAACAATATTGACTAGAATAAAAATCAGATTTATGATGACTTGTTTTTTTATTGTTACATGAAATATTGAGGAATTAAAGTTTTCTTATCCCTAGATGTGCTTCCTACAATTCTTTTTTCAATTTTATTCAATAAATTGTAATCAACATTCGTTGTTTCAGAAATGGCTGTTAGATAATTTCTGATCGTTTCAACGTAATGCAATACTTCGGTTTTAGTCCGATGAAAAACGAGATGTAACCACAAGAAATCGCCGTCTGACCAGAACAAAAAGACTTCGAGCAGACTAATGTGTCTATCTGGATCTTAAGTTGGTCATTCAGTGTGTTTGGGTTTATTTATTAAGATAAAGGATTGAAGTAAAATTTCTCATTTATCTCAGTGTATATTTCAGACACTTTTGTGAAAAGTTTGGCTAAGACATTTCTTAATTTCCGTACTTATAGGATGTATTATGAAAAATGGACATTTTTCCTAAACCGTCGGGATATCCGGGGTTGAAAAGTATTCAACGACCTAAAATCCGGAATTTATTTACATTAAAATCATATACAGGAAAAGGAAAACGGGACATTGAAAAACTGACGTGATAAGCGGAGTGACGTGAAAATCGGGTGTCGTGATAACGAGGTCAGACTGTATTTTCAGAATGTATTTTATTGGCAACATAAGGTATTATAGCTTAAATATTATTTTAATAGTATTTTAGAGCCTAAATTGGGTATGTTGCCGAAAAGCAACACCCGGCATTTAAGGGTTAAATGTATTGAAAATTAACTTATTTAATGGATAACTTCAGGAATTTAATATGCAATTAATAAAATAAAGTTAACTCCATGATTCATTTGATAAGAAATTGAAAAAAATGAGTAAATATTTAAAATTCAAGTAAGGTCGATTTAAGAGTCATGTAATTAATCTATGTGTTTATACATTTTGTGTAAATACATATATATAAATACAACATATATAAATTAACAATATATATGTTGTTACAAAATTGTAATAAAATTCAAATTAACTCAATCAGATAGTTCCTTTTAGTTAATTTTCATGACTTACTAGTTCATCTATTTCATTTAAAAATTATTATTTATTGATAAATTAATATTTATACTAGCGGGCATAACCGAGCTAAGCTCGGTCAAAATTAGCCTTGTGGTCAATTCGATATTTCATTCTCACTGTATAATTCTTGCTGTTTAGATAAAATTGGAATGATCCTAAGCCATAGAGATTCCCTAAACGAAATTTTTCGAACACACGACCTAACCAATGCTCTTCTCGAACCCGAAAACGATAGAATACAAAATTTAGTCAAAATCGCTAAAGTCATTTTATAGATAAAATTAGCTTGACCTACAGTGACACAAAAGTGACCCACTGATTGACTTTTCCTCGAACATGTGACTTAGCCTAGTGGTCATCTCATGCCCAGAAACGGTATATTACAAAATTTTGTCAAAATGTTTTGTGCCTTTTTTTAGATTCAATTAGCTTGATCGTGACCCATTGTGACCCAAAATGACCCACTAATAGAATTTTCTTGAACATGCGATCAAGCCCAATGGTATTATCGCTCCCGAAAACGACAGAATACAAAATTTCGTCAAAATCGTTAGAGCCGTTTTCTAGATAAACTATGCTTGACCCACACTGACCCAAAAATGACCCACTAATCGAATTTTCCTTAATATGTAACTTAGGCCATTGGTCCTCTCGTAATCGAAAACGACAAAATACAAAATTTAGTCAAAATCGTTAGAACCGTTTTTTAGATAAAATTGGTTTGACTAATAGTGACCCAAAAATGACCCACTAATCGAAATTTCTCGAACATGTGACCTAACCCAATAGTTTTCTCGTGCCGAAAAACGGTTGGATATGAAATTTAGTCAAAACGATTTTTAGAGCCGTTTTTTAGATATAATTAGCTTGACCTTGACCCATTATGACCAAAAATGACCCACTAATCGAATTTTCTAGAACACGTGACCTAGCTCAATGGTATCTTCATGCCCGAAAATGGTAAAATACAAAATTTCGTCAAAATCGTTAGAGCCGTTTTCTAGATAAACTTTGCTTGACCCACAGTGACCCAAAAATGACCCACTGATCGAATTTTCTCCAATATGTGACTTTGCCCATTGGTCTTTTCGTAATCCAAAATGAGAGAATACAAAATTTAGTCAAAATCGTTAGAGGCGTTTTTTAGATAAAATTGGCTCGACACATAGGGACCCAAAAATGACTCACTAATCGAAATTTCTCGAACATGTGACCTAGCCCAATAGTTTTCCCGTGCCGAAGAACGGTTGGATATAAAATTTAGTCGAAATCGATTGAGCCGTTTTATAGATATAATTAGCTTGACCTAGACACATTTGACCCAAAATGACCCCCTTTTCGATTTTTCTCGTTCATGTGACTTAGTCCAATGTTCATCTCATGCCCGGAAACGGTATATTGTCGAAATGTTTTGTGCCTTTTTTTGGTTTCAATTAGCTTGACTCTGACCCATTGTGACCCGAAATGACCCACTAATCGAATTTTCTTCAACATGCGACCAAGCCCAATGGTATTCTCGCGCCCGAAAACGACAGAATATAAAATTTAGTCAAAATCGTTAGAGCCGTTTTTTAGATAAAATTGGCTTGACTCATAGTGACCCGAAAATGACCCACTAATCGAAATTTCTCAAACATGTGACCCTAGCTCAATAGTTTTCTCGTGCCGCAAAACGGTTGGATATAAAATTTAGTCAAAATTGATTGAGCCGTTTTTTAGATATAATTAGCTTGACCTTGACCCATTATGACCCAAAATGACCCACTAATCGAATTTTCTCGAACACGTGACCTAGCCTAATGGTATTTCTGTACCCGAAAATGGTAAAATACAAAATTTCGTCAAAATCGTTAGAGCCCTTTTCTAAAACGCATCTTGACCCACAGTGACCCAAAAATGACCCACTAATCGAATTTTGCCTAATATGTGACTTATCTCATTGGTCTTCTCGTAATCGAAAACAACAAAAATTTAGATAAAAAATAGAACCGTTTTTTAGATAAAATTGCCTTGACCCATACTGACCCAAAAATGACCCACTAATCGAAATTTCTCGAACATGTGACCTAACCCAGTAGTTTTCTCGTGCCGAGAAACGGTTGGATGTAAAATTTAGTCGAAATTGATTGAGCCGTTTTTTAGATATGATTAACTTGACCTGGACCCATTATGACCCACTAATCGAATTTTCTCGAACACGTGACCTAGCGCAATGATCTTATCGTGCCCGAAAAATGGTAAAATACAAAATTTCGTCAAAATCGTTAGAGCCGTTTTTAAGATAAAATTTACATACACACATCTACACACACACATACATACACACACAATTTTTGCTCACATTATAGTATAAGATATAATAATTTTATCTTATTTTAAAAATTAGAATGATTTCTTAGTTGTATTTTATATTTTATTAGTCAGCTGAATTTTGAAATTTTTCTATTTAGCATACTTCTATGTATACAGTTTTTTTGACATTTTCACTTGAATTGGAGGTATATAATTCAATGTATAAAACATTTGTTATTCATATACAAGGAAATCATGGCTCTATGCATGAAAGTTTTGAAAAACAGTTCTAAAGTAAAATTATTTCTATATGAATAAAGCATTTTTTCATCGTTAATTTATAAAATCAACTATAAAATTCATTAGTATTAAACTTTGGTAATGGCTTTTCAATAATATCAATTGCATTTAAGTTAAACGTTTGTGATAGAAATTTAATTAAATCAAGAATAAATTGGAAGGCTTTGGTCTAATGATCTTTAAAATAAACTGTTGTATACTTCGCAAAGGACTTATTTAAAAAACATGGAAAATGGCTTGAAATCAAAAATTAAGTTAATTAAATAAGAGATATTTCTTTGATGTTTATAAATTTTTTTCTTTAAAAAAATATGTGGGACAGTGACTAAATAATATACTTAAATTACAGCGGTATGTTATAATATTATGTATATAACTAATTTAATTGGAATGTTAAAAAATCTTCTTTCTTAAAATTTAAATTTGTGTACTTATGCGAAATAATCTCCCATAAAGTCAATGGTTATCATTATTTATATATTAGTTAGTTTCTGTTAAAAAACCTGATTACTTATCAAATGTTTGTGAAAGATAATGTTTAAAAGTATGCAAGTAAACGTTGGCGACGCGGTGCGCACATTGGGTATTAGTTATAAAAAAAAGTTATTTTTGAATCGTAGTTCACGGGTTCGAAATCAAGGTTTGGTAAAATGATCATGCGCTTGTTAACGGTATCGATAAATAGTCACCTCAAAGTTGTAGTATAAATCAGAATCTAAATTATTATTCAAAAATTTAAAAAACTCTCCCCTAAGAAGACGATTTCCATCCGGTTCAACGACCACAGACGCAATCCGGATTCAAACGTTTGAACCATATCCTAAAAATGGCAGCATTAAAAATTTTCTTCAAAATACGTTAGTAAGAAACTTTCATCTTCATTCAAACTCTAATACGATTCGAAAAATTAAAAAAAAAAATTAAGCCTCCCTAGAAATTCACCCTCCTAATACTCCCTTTCGAAAAGACCTATCCCTCTATGCTATAGTATCAATTTATCGTTTTATTTCCATTCCTACTGTAAGTCGATTCGGGAAAAAAAAAAAAAAAAAGCAATTTAACAAATTACAACGACCATTTGGAAAATGATTTTTTCGAAGACTAAAATTTAAGACATAAAAAATCGCACGGAGTTGATCATACATTACGTACGCCATGAATTAAACATTAACATTCTTGGACCCATCATGAACTAATTTTAGAAGAAATTTCAGTTTTACAATTTTCGGTACTCTAAATTTTTAAACTTCTACGGAGCTAGTCATACATTACGTACGCTATGGATTAAACATTAATATTCCTGGACCAATTTTAAATGACATTTCATACATTGCGTGCGCCATGGATTACATTTTTCGGTACTGTAAATTTTTAAACTTCTACGAAGCTGGTCATACATAACGTACGCCATGGATTAAACATTAATATTCCTGGACCAATTTTAAAGGAAATTTCATTCTTAAACTTCTAAACATCCCACAATATTACTTTTTACACCGTCGTATAGAGAAAAAAAATGTACATTTAAAGCAATTTGTTTGAAAGCTGTATCTCAATTTGTTTCCGAGTTATTAATTTTTTTGTAGTTTTTATTAATTTTTTGTCATAGTGGCAACAGAAGTATCCATCTCTGTTAAAAGTAAAGGGAAAATACAGATTACTGTATAGACCAATCAGAAAACGAATAAAATGCGGATTCAACAATAAAACGCTTCAGATATGTTTTTGATTTCCTACCCTGACCGAGGACAATAACCATTTTTCCAAATGGTTAATAATCCTTTCTAAAAATAAGTACCTTAAAAAAGTTCCTCTAAAAATTAACCCCTTCATACTTCCTCTCGAAAAGACCAAACCCCTTATGTTATAGTATGACACCACCTTATATGGTCATTCATTCATACTCTAAGACGATACGAAAAATTAAGCCCCTCTAAAAATTTAACCCCTCCTACTCCTCACACTATAGTATGATTAAAAATCAGATAAGCATCTCATTTCCGCTTCTCTAAAAATTCATACCCTCCTTTGATAGCCTACAGTCTCTCAATAACCTCTGTCTTATAATATTACTTTCCATAATATTTTTTTTCCTAAAATAACGTTATCTCTCTAACATGCTATAGTATGATTTTTTTATGTCTAATAATCATATAGTATGTATCATATAGTATGTAATATAGTATATGTAATATATGTAAATGTAGTATATGTAATATAGTATAATCATATAGTATGTAATATAGTATGATTTTTTTATGTCTAATTAGATAAAAAAAATCATTTCCGGTCGATAAGAACAAAAACAAAAAAACATCTCTCTCAAACCTCATCATACTATAGTATGATTTGGCTCCCTACTCTTCTTCCCTCCTCCCTCCGTCCGAATTGAACTCTCTTTTCTATACTACTTAAACTAATAAAAGAACAAATCCCTCTGTGTGTGTGTTTGTGCGATGGCTAGCAAATTCTAGTGCACGTAGAAGTCTGAAAATTTAGGTGTGAATAGTCCAAGACAGGTCCTGATGCACCTGATGCTCAGATTTTTAATTTTATAAGAGCCGGAGCAGCTGGGCCCCTTTAAGTTTTTATGCACTAAATTGTTAATAACATGCCTCTTTTCTATCCGATCTTCTTTGTTTTGGGGGCAAATTCCCTATTCAGTTTCTACCCCATTTCTGCATTTCACTTAAGACCCTGGCAGCCTTGGGGCCCGATACAGGGCCCTTAAAGTTTTAGTGAACTAGATTATTAAGAAATTGCTTCCTTTTAATCCGATCTTCCTTTTTGGGATACTTTCTCCATTTAGTTATTCTCCTATATATTTCTATATTCCACTTAAGACCCTGGGCCTATATAGGGTCCCATAGGGCCCGGTCCAGAGCCCCTTGAACTTTTTGCGTGCCATGCATTTTTCACCGCCTAATTTTCTCACCTTCTCAGTGAGTAATTTTAAAGTTGAGTCTTGGACTCTTCTCCCTAGACCAAAAACCACATAATTTTATTGGGGCCCTGGGGCCCTTTTAAAGCATTTCCCCAATTTTTTTGCGCATTTCTTTAAAATTATATTCTAATGATTAATTCATATCCTATGCTTAATGTTCACTAATTGACGATCTAAAATGGTAAGTAAAAGTGAATAACAGTCTAAAACATTTTAACACGTTTTCATGTTAGGGTCCTGTTCTCAACTATCAGCCTGCTCCTGTTGGGTCCCCTATTATAACTGCCTTAAAAATAGTCCGATTCACTAGTCATTTTTTTAAACAACTTCTTAGCTTCTCCAGCTACTACATGAAAGACAAAAACAAATTTAGACTTCAACTACCACCAATTTTGAATATTAATCGCCATCTTGGGCCCTTGGTGCAGCTTCTTTAAAAATAATCCGAATTGCTTGCAATTTTCTTTAACATAGTTCTAGCGTCCTCTGATTAATTTAAAAACTACTAAAATGTCTATTTATACCAAACTACATGCCACTTAAGTCTCTGGCCCCTTGGGTCCCGGTACAGGGCCCCTTGAAGCATTTGCACCATAAATTGTTAATAAATTGCCCCTCTTAATCCGATCTTCATTTTTGGAACCATTTTTCCATTTAGTTATTCTCCCGTTTCTATATTCCAGTTAAAATTCTGGGCACCCTAGGGTCCCCTAGGCCCTATCCGGGGCCCTTGAACTTTTTGTGTGCCATGCATCCCCCCCCCCCCTAATTTTCTCACATTCTCATTGTATAATTTCAAAATTGAGATTCTTCTCCCTAGACCAACACTTTCATACTTTTATTGGGGCCCTAGCGCCCTTTTTTAAGCATTTACCCCATTTTTTGCGCATTTCTTTACAATATTATTCTATTGAATAATTCATATCCTATGCTTAATTTTGACTAATTAACTATCTAAAACGGTAAGTACTAAAACATTGAAACATGTTTTCATGTTATGGCCCTGCTCTCAACTATCAGTTGGACCCTTTTGGGGCCACTGTTATAGCTCCCTTAAAAACGGTCCGATTCACAAACTTTTTTTTTTCTAACAACTTCTTAATGTTTTCCATCTACTACATGAACGACAAAAAAAAAAAAAAAAAATCTGACTTCAGCTACCACAATTTTGAATATTAATCGCCTTCTTAGGGCCTTTGTTGCAGCTTCTTTAAAAACTATCAGATTCTATTGCAATTTTCTTTAACCTAGTTTTAGCGCCTTCCAGCTACTTTAAAACCACTAAAAAACTTACTCATACCCAAATTCATTCCAGTTAAAACCCTGGCCCCACGGACTGGTCTTTCTTTATACCTCAGCCACCACCTTTCTCGAACATTAATCTCCTTTTAAAGCATCAACATACGTCTACTCACTACAGCCGTAAATTAAAAATCGCGTTACTTTAAAGCTAACTTTAGATAAGGGATTTCATCCATTTATTAAATATCGTGTTAATGTTAAAAGTAATTCATGAAATTTACAAGGGAAGGGTGCGTGGGTACATTCTTTCCTCATGTTCTAAGGGCCCAATTTTAACGGAATTTGGTTCATTCAACTTAGATTACAATTCAGCTACTTCCTGTATTATGGAATTTTATTTTAGACTTTAGTTACCAACATTTTGTAACATTAATGGTGCATTCATTTTTCGGATTCTATGGGCTCGATACTACGAGGTTTGGCTCACTCAATTTGGTTTTCGATTGTCTCCGGTACGTGCGGGGCACTTTCCGTAAATGCTGCCATAGGTAGCGGGAACCCAGGTTACAGGTTCGTTCGGAAAAGAGTTTGTTGGGAACACACTAGACGCTGCGGAGGGCAACGGGGCTCCAATTTTGAATATTAATCGCCATCTTGGGCCCTTGGTGCAGCTTCTTTAAAAATAATCCGAATTGCTTGCAATTTTCTTTAACATAGTTCTAGCGTCCTCTGATTAATTTAAAAACTACTAAAATGTCTATTTATACCAAACTACATGCCACTTAAGTCTCTGGCCCCTTGGGTCCCGGTACAGGGCCCCTTGAAGCATTTGCACCATAAATTGTTAATAAATTGCCCCTCTTAATCCGATCTTCATTTTTGGAACCATTTTTCCATTTAGTTATTCTCCCGTTTCTATATTCCAGTTAAAATTCTGGGCACCCTAGGGTCCCCTAGGCCCTATCCGGGGCCCTTGAACTTTTTGTGTGCCATGCATCCCCCCCCCCCCTAATTTTCTCACATTCTCATTGTATAATTTCAAAATTGAGATTCTTCTCCCTAGACCAACACTTTCATACTTTTATTGGGGCCCTAGCGCCCTTTTTTAAGCATTTACCCCATTTTTTGCGCATTTCTTTACAATATTATTCTATTGAATAATTCATATCCTATGCTTAATTTTGACTAATTAACTATCTAAAACGGTAAGTACTAAAACATTGAAACATGTTTTCATGTTATGGCCCTGCTCTCAACTATCAGTTGGACCCTTTTGGGGCCACTGTTATAGCTCCCTTAAAAACGGTCCGATTCACAAACTTTTTTTTTTCTAACAACTTCTTAATGTTTTCCATCTACTACATGAACGACAAAAAAAAAAAAAAAAAAATCTGACTTCAGCTACCACAATTTTGAATATTAATCGCCTTCTTAGGGCCTTTGTTGCAGCTTCTTTAAAAACTATCAGATTCTATTGCAATTTTCTTTAACCTAGTTTTAGCGCCTTCCAGCTACTTTAAAACCACTAAAAAACTTACTCATACCCAAATTCATTCCAGTTAAAACCCTGGCCCCACGGACTGGTCTTTCTTTATACCTCAGCCACCACCTTTCTCGAACATTAATCTCCTTTTAAAGCATCAACATACGTCTACTCACTACAGCCGTAAATTAAAAATCGCGTTACTTTAAAGCTAACTTTAGATAAGGGATTTCATCCATTTATTAAATATCGTGTTAATGTTAAAAGTAATTCATGAAATTTACAAGGGAAGGGTGCGTGGGTACATTCTTTCCTCATGTTCTAAGGGCCCAATTTTAACGGAATTTGGTTCATTCAACTTAGATTACAATTCAGCTACTTCCTGTAGTATGGAATTTTATTTTAGACTTTAGTTACCAACATTTTGTAACATTAATGGTACATTCATTTTTCGGATTCTATGGGCTCGATACTACGAGGTTTGGCTCACTCAATTTGGTTTTCGATTGTCTCCGGTACGTGCGGGGCACTTTCCGTAAATGCTGCCATAGGTAGCGGGAACCCAGGTTACAGGTTCGTTCGGAAAAGAGTTTGTTGGGAACACACTAGACGCTGCGGAGGGCAACGGGGCTTCCGAAATGAGGTTCATTTAAAAGAATTTCAAAAGATATAAAACCATACAAACTTGAGTTTTGATTAAGGTTATTATTTACAAACCCCGGACAGCGCCGGGTGGGTCTGCTTGTCACTAATAATTAACTGACGATCGGTTGAAAAACTACCAAGGTTTTTAGCACTAGGGGCCGAATAGATTTGTTGCGGTGCTGATTCTCACCCCTGCTCAAAATTATTAAAATGTTGTCCATACCGTCGATACCATGTCAAACTATCCAATGGTGAAAATAGCGTTACCAGTGGGCTGCTTTTTTAAAATTCAGATTTCTTAATTGGCACTGACCACCTTTGGCACCACTTTTTTGAAATATGAAAATTCGCCTTATTTAATGACATATTAATTAAGGCGAAAACAAGGGGAATTTTACCATTTCAGAAAAATGGTGCCAATCAAGAAATCTCAATTTAAAAAAAAGTAGACCAGTGGCAACACTGTTTTCATATTGGATAGTCTGACATGGTACCGAAGATATTGTTGATATTGATACCGAAGAAATTGTTGATATATATTTTTTAAATTAAAAATAATAAATTTTTGTAACAATTCAAATAATCCCTTTTTATGATTTAATTAGCCCTCCAAAACCTTTCACGTACTTTAAAATACCATAAAGTAGCTTTTTATAAAATTAATTTAACACATTGGTTGCCACTAATACAATTTAGTATGTTTTGTAGATACATTACTTTATAATGTTTCAAAAGCATTATTTCGTTGTACAAATCAATTATATTTTTAAATAGATTATTTCATTTTAAATTATAACAGTTTGGTTTATTTGATGTTCAAAGACATGGTTTGGAAATGTTTCATTAGGGAAAAATTTCTATAGGTATATGTGAAACCATTATATTTATATATTTTCTAATTCTATAAAATATTAAAACAAATATTTTTGAGAAATATTGTAAAAATTTAACAAAACTCCTATAAATACCAATTTAGTTTATTACTTTCAATAGACGAAAACTTTCGATAATCTATATTATAAAGCAAAAGCATATCCGTGAGTATCGCTGACGCCACATCGACGGTGGCAACACCTGACCAATAAATCTAGCTTTCGCTGCAGTATTTTAATTTTTTAAACACCGCATAATTTAAATTTTTACACCATCAAAATGAACAAAAAATGTGCTTTCAAAGGAAATTTGTTTGAAAACTGTATATTAATTTACTAATTTTTAATGGTTTTTAAAATATTTCTCAAGCGTGACTTTTTAAGATCAATCTCTGTCGTGTACAGCAAGATTACAAAAGATTAACCCGTTTGCCCTTAAAACAATATAAATAGATCATCATTTGTTTCCGGCTAATATTCCATAGTGAAATTAAAACTCCATCAAGCAATGAATAAATAAATAAACTAATATAAATAAAACACAAATTTAACATACATGTAATTGAACTTCGCGCTTAAACCATTGAAATTATCAAATCAATAGGTAAGTAGCGATCTTTGCCGATTTCTTCGACTATTAACTCCTGCCATGCGGCGAATAATAATAAAAAAAAATCACTTTTAATAAATTTCAAATTAGGCAATAAAATATATATATATATATTAGACTTTCTCAACTTAAAAAAAAATTATTTTCGTATATCGCTTTATCCGCAAGAAAAGTGACACATCTCGCAAAAACTCATTTTGTGTTTTCTTCCACTAATAGGTCTGTCATAGGTGTGCCTTGCTACACAAACAGTTTCATAAGTGTAGTTATACAGAAAATTCCTTTATTACACTATATGTTCATTTGTGACCACAGATGAGGGGTGGATTGTGTGGGGAGGTAAAAATTATCCAACCTTCTAAACCTCATCCTACGTCTTCATTCTTAAGGGTTTTATGCTTTTATGCACGTTTTTATTCCTACATGCAGAGCTAAGTGCTGCAATTTCATCTTACAGTAAAATTACGCACATTTCCTTTTGCCTCTCCTGTGAACTTTACTTTTGTCGAGATGAGTCACTTTTCTTGCGGGTAAGCGATATGTTCTGTAACCCGGGAAACCCGGATTAAAGCCCCTAGTTTATTTAAAAATTGCACAGATCTTCTAAGGTATTTTCAAAATTTCAGAAAAAATGCTTTGGTCTGTGAAATTTCCATTAATTCACATTGTATTTGGGACATAAAGGACATAAAGGCTCTTTATACCCGAAATTAATGAGTTAAGAAATTGGTGATAAATGTTTCATTAAAACTGATTTAATAAATTGGTAGTTAGAGCTCTTTTTGTAATAAATTTACAAGAATATTTAGATCATCCAACAAAAAATAATATTATTGAAGTCTCGCAATTCTCATCTTGAGCGAAAATTGTGTGTGTGTATGTAAATTTTATCTTAAAAACGACCTTAAAGACTTTGACTAAATTTTCTACCCTACTGTTTTCGAGCACGAGAAGACCAATGGGCTAGGTCACATGTTCCAGAAAATTCAAATAGTGGGTCATTTTGGGTCACTGTGGGTCAGGGTCAAGCTAATTATATCTAAAAAACGGCTCAAACGATTTTGATTAAATTTAGTATAGTACCATTTTGGGTTACAAGAAGACCAATGGGCTAGGTCACATGTTCCAGAAAATTTGATTAGTGCGTCATTGTGGGTCAAGCTAATTTTATCTAAAAAAAGGCTCTAACAATTTTGACTAAATTTTGTATTCTATCGATTTGGATTACAAGAAGGTCATTGGGCTGGATCACATAGTCAAGAAAATTTGATTAGTGGGTCATTTTGGGTTATTACGGGTCAGAGTCAGGCTATTTTTATCTTTAAATCGATTTAAACGATTTTGACTAAATTTTGTATTCTACCGTTTTGGATTACTAGAAGACCATTGGGCTGGGTCACATGTTCGAAAAAATTTGATTAGTGAGTCATTTTGTGTCACCACGGGTCTGGGTCAAGCTAATTTAATCTTAAAATTGGCTGAAACGATTTAAACTTAAATTTTGTATCCTACAGTTTTGGATTATGAGAAGACCATTGGGCTAAGTCACATATTCGGAAAAATTCGATTAGTGGGTCATCGCGGGTCAGGCTAATTTTATCTTAAAAACGGCTCTAACGATTTTGACTAAATTTTGCACTCTACCATTTTGAGGTACTAGAAGACCATATGGCTGAGTCACACGTTCGACAAAATTTAATTAGTGGGTCATTTTAGGTTACCGCGGGTAAGGGTCAATATAATTTTATCTAAAGAACGGCTCAATCGATTTTGACTGAATTTTGTATCCTACCGTTTTAGATTACGAGAAGACCATTGGGATAAGTCACATGTTTCAGAAAATTCGATTAGTAGATCCTTTTTTGGTCACTACGGGTCAAGCTACTATTATCTAAAAACATGGCTCTAACGATTTCGACTAAAGTTTGTATCCTACAGTTTTGAATTATGAGAAGACCATTGGGCTAGTCACATGTTAGAGAAAATTAGATTAGTGGGTCATTACGGGTCAGGGTCAAGATAATTTTATCTTAAAAACGGCTCTAACGATTTTGACAAAAATTTGTACCTTACTATTTTGAGGTACTAGAAGAGCATTTGGTTCAGTTACATGTTCGAAAAAATTTGATTAGAGGGTTATTTTGGCTCACTAAGGGTAAGGGTCAAGCCAATTTTATCTAAAAAAGGCTCTAACGATTTCGACTAAAGTTTGTTTCCTACAGTTTTGAATTATGAGAAGACCATTGGGCTAGTCACATGTTAGAGAAAATTAGATTAGTGGGTCATTACGGGTCAGGGTCAAGATAATTTTATCTTAAAAACGGCTCTAACGATTTTGACAAAAATTTGTACCTTACTATTTCGAGGTACCAGAAGACCATTTGGTTCAGTCACATGTTCGAAAAAATTTGATTAGAGGGTTATTTTGGGTCACTAAGGGTAAGGGTCAAGCCAATTTTATCTAAAAAAGGCTCAAACGATTTTGACTAAATTTTGTATCCTACCGTTTTAGATTACAATAAGACCATTGAGATAAGTCAAATGTTTCAGAAAATTCTATTAGTAGGTCATTTTGGGGTCACTACGGGTCAAGCTACTATTATCTAAAAAATGGCTCAAACGATTTTGACTAAATTTTGTATCTTACCGTTTTGGATTACGAAAAGACCATTGGGCTAAGTCGCATGTTCGAGAAATTTCGATTGGTGGGTCATTTTTGGGTCACTACGTGGGTGTGGGTCACTACGGGTCTAGCTAATCTTATCTAGAAAACGGCTCTAACGATTTTGACTAAATTTTGTATCTTACCATTTTGGATTATGAGAAGACCATTGGGCTAGATCACATGTTCGAGAAAATTCGATTGGTGGGTCATTTCGTGGTCACTACGGGTCAGTGCATTTAATGTGAATAACGGTTGAAACAGTTATTAAATCTTTTAACAGTGGGTACTAAACGAAAGCGCGAAGTTGCCAACATTTCGCCAAATTTGGTGATATTTCATGAAATGTTGGCGACATTGGCGAGATTTGGTAAGGGAAAATCAACTTTCTACCAATGTCAAAATACATACTTGGTGCCAAATGAAAGAAAGTTGCCAAGTTTGCAAGTTTTGCCAAATTTTGACGACATTTGGGGAAAAAGTTGGATTTCAGAATCTGAAAGAATTTTCCAAAAATTCTCAATAGGAGCCGACATACATGATTCAGCCAATCAGAGTTCATAGAAGGTTCCTGAAAAACAGTGAAGTTGTTCCGTACAACGAATATCTGCTGAAGAAAAACGGCTTTCAGAATCTGAAGGAATTTTTCCAGAAATTCTCAACAGGAGCCAATATACATGATTCAACCAATCAGAGTTCATAAAGCGTTCTTAAAAAACAGTGACATTGTTCCGCACAACGCATATCTGCTGAAGGAATACAACTGTCACATCAATGTCGATTTTTTATCAAGTTGAACACAAACATAATTTTAACCGAGCTTAGCTTGGTCTTCCCCGCTGCGGTAGAAAAGAAACAAAGTAAATAAATGCATTTTCATGATATCTGTAAACGGAAAGGTTTTGTAGTGGCAAATTTTTCATAAAACATTTTTTTAATGAGAGAAAATCTACACTTGGGTAGAGGTAATAACCGCTTTAAAAAATATTTAACTTCGACTGTTTAGATGTGCTTTCTAAATGTGATCAAGCAGAATATTTTGTATAAAAATTAAAATCTGCTTTGATTAATAGACGGGTTAAATCAATTTCATGTTAATTTTTTTTTAATGGTAACTTAAAAACACCGCCGAGAATAATGAGTTAAACTATACACTAAGACGTTTGTATCTGAAAAGAACTGCCCAACAAGCATTATTTTCTCATCATCTTTATCGATATAAGACATTTCCCACTTCCTCTTGTTTTGAGCAAAAATTGTACTTTTGTAATAAAACAGGTTTTTGTTTATAATTTTGCTATTTTCATTTTCTTTTCTTTTTAAGAGCACATATGCATAATGGAAAGAAAAAAAAAAGAGACTGGATAAAATTTGAGAGTCGGTAGAGCCTACCAGAGTTGCTAATTTGCCTCCCTTTCTTATTCAGAAATTCTGAATTCATAACAGAAATTCTGAATATTAATTATTGATTTATTTAATGACAGACGTTTTGTAATTACATAAAGTAAAAATTCTTCATTCGGAATTACACCTTATAAACCCGGAATTTCTAAGGTTAAACTCGCAATTCTGCGGCATATTACGAGTAACAATTTTTGCACAGGTAAGCTGGGTTATATAAAAATGCAAAATATAGGATGTTTTACTTCAAGCCGAACACGGATCTTCATTCATAACTTTAACGTAAAATTGTAATGACGTTTTCAACAGATTTATTTTGCTTTCTGTGAAATGTGATGACACCATGAGAAGGGCTGGAAATACACCGTACGGGGCTGGTTTAATAAATATTGTCCCGAGTGTGTATACAATAATTGTACTGCGATGGTTGATGTGAAAGATTGAAGCTTAATGTCTTAGATGCCTATATGCTAAATTTCAGAACCGTAGCTGATATATTAACATATTTCTTTTTTCGTTTTATGTATGAGAGGTGGCACCTAGCTTGAAAAGGGGGGGGGGGCTGGTTTGGAGCTTATGGGGCCAGACCTGAAGCTGTTCTGTGATAGATTTGTGACAGTGGATGAGACGTGGCTACATCACTATGATCCCGAGTCCAGACGACCACGTCTCATTCACTGTCACCCTCAACCCCCTCTTTCAAGCTAGGTGCGACCTCTCACACCAATAAACGGTGAAGTGCGAGCATTACTCGCGCACAGAGGGTTCCTTAGAATAAATATATGAATTTGTAATTGTATTATTAAAAAAAGAAAAAAAACGTTGCTAAAAGAATACTAAGACTTTGTAAAAACTATACAACGTAGGGTTGGGTATAACTGTATATATTAGAAAAGTGTAAATGGGTATACCATGAAAGTTCAAAGAGATATGGAACCTAAATAATATCAAATATAGCTATTCGTATAACTCTTTTTTTAATATTATCCTAATCTGTTTATGATGAACTTAATTCGGCACTGACAATAAAAGCAGTGCATAGTTAAACTTCATTTGGCATTTCATGAAACTAAATTCAGCGTAGTAATAACCTTTATTTCTACAGTGTAGCTAAAACAAAACCTTTGTTCAACGTTTAAATTTGGCATTGTGCTAAGCGCGCTTCGAATTGAGGTCTCAAAGTTGCAACGCCGCCTTGGTCAGTACCGCGTTTTTTCAGATAGGTGTTTAATTAACTTTTAAAGTCACCCGAGGCGTATTGAGAGATACAATCAATGCAAACTATAGCGAATCCCACAGTATTTATGCGATTCATTCTAATTAAATCTTTCGAGGGCGATGCCCTTAAAAAACGGACACCTAATTTTAATTCCAAAACAGACAAACGGCTCTAAGAATATTTAATTAAAATTTTCCTTTTATCATGTACGTGAAAATAAGCAAGTTCGCATTTTCTAATAAATTCGTTTATAAATTCTGGTGTCAGTCCATTATTTCATAAGTTTATGAATAGAATTACTCCATGCCGGAAAGGATTAAGTGGTCGCAAGACTCTTAAAGCTTCAAAATTTAAGAAATTTTAATTTTTTTAGATGTTAAACTTCTATCTTTTCTGAAAATTTTGATATAATTGTTTCTTTGAAATTCCCATTAGAACAGAAGTTTTGGCTTTTAGAATTATACCCGCTCAATAGCTGAAGCGGCGTTTCCGAAACTTTAAAGTCATTATTTTCTAAATGGTGTTTTGGGGGCATAACGCGCAGGATATCTCAATAACTTCTGGATATTTTTTTATGAAACTTTCAAAACATATATTTCATGTTAGTCTGTATAAACTGAACGCAAAATTTCCTTTTTATTCTTCAAAAAAATATTTTTTTAGGTGATTATACTGTTGAAATTTTCAAAATTTTGTATTAGCTAAATGCAACATTGCATTAAAAATATAAAAATGCTTTAAATACAAATTTATTTAAGTTCAGGGAAATTATTACAATCTGAAGTATAAGTAAGCACCAAAATTTTCATTCTAGTTGCAATATTTATTTTGTAATCCTGCGCGTAAACTGTTATGCCAATTTTTTGTTTGACAAGTGTCTAACAGTTTCGAGCCCCTATAAATAGTAATTCTGTATCTTGCAATTTTTTAAATACATGAAACGAAAGAACATACTTATATCTTTCATCCCAATTAAAATTGGGTTTTAAAATCATATACATTTTAAGACATTAAATGTTGAAAATGGTCTTTTTTTCATTTTTTCCACTTTTTAGAGTCCCTAGACCCCTTAAATTAGTATGTTTTTAACAATTTGACGTTTATTGCTTTTATACTGTTACTGGACGTTACATTACACATATATATCATTAAAAGTTGTTAACTAGGCATAGAGTACGCCACCCCTGACCTTGTGTATGTCCAAACTGACTTTACCTTTAAGGGTTAATATCTCGGCTAATTACCGATGATTTTTTTCGAAAATCATTATCAACAATGCTTTTATTCTTCTTCAACGATAGGTATATTCAGCGATGCTCAACAATTTTTCTGAATGCCCGTAAATCGAAATTTGTGTATAACAGAAAAATGCTAATTACTCAAAAACTATGTGACCTAGGGTAATCGCTATAATTTTCCGGCAAGGTTTATATTAACGTCTACTACCTCTAATTTTTTCATAAGTTTAGTTTCAGTAGATTCGGAGTTAGATGGGGGGGGGGGGGACATATTTTTGCGTTACATTTTCAACAATATCTATGAAAATTTAATACCTAAAATTAAAAGGAATGTATTTTTGAGTTCAGCGTTACAAAAGCTTTCACAGGATACCTCACATGATATACAAGGAAAAGATTTTTTTTCAAGTAGCATAATTAGCCCCTCTACTTTTTTACTAAATATATTTATGAATATTTATTAATCTGAAAATATGTGGGTCAATGGTCTTTATTACTTCCCCGAATTTGAACTTTCCACGTTCCATAGTTTACGAGTAAAATGGCTGTGACAGACAGGCACACAGACAGACGGACAGATACAGGAGTGATCTTATAATGGTTCCGTTTTTACTTTTTAAGTACGGAACCCTAAAAAGGAAAAAAATATATGTTAACATAGCAGCTATAGTTCTGAAATTGAGCATATAGGCATCTAAGACATTAGGCTTCAATATTCCACATCAACCATCGCAGTACAAATATTTCATACATACTCGCGACAATAATTATTGAACTTCCCTCATAAATCAGCCAGTGACACTAATGCAAACTTTCAGCGACATGCCGAAGTATGATACGTTTAAGTCAATGTTGTTTAATGCTGGTGGTCATTTCAAGCACTACTCGTGCTGGTATCGTTCTATTTCACACAAAGCAAGATAATTGTTTTAAAATTTTCGATAGAGCATATTTATTGTTGTTAAAGTTCTGAACGAAAATCCACGTTCGGCTTAGAGTGAAACACCCTGTATTTTTGCTTCCATAAATGAATTACGACCCTCGTCTCCTATACAAAAATTGTTGCTTGCAGTGCCCTTTATCATCCTTTAAAGCTTGTCTAATCGTTTATGAACCGCCTTGTCTATCGGTAAAAATTCTTTAAATGCGTTTAGTGATAAATTATTGGTTTTTAATGTATATTTAGCATTCTTAAAAATAAATTATAATTTACTTATTAGAAGATCATTTTTTTTTTTTTTGCAAGCTTAGTATAATAGCTTGTGAATAAAAAGAAATGCATATGACATAATAAAGTTAAAACCCCAGTGTATTAATAATATGTTTAGATTAAATTATTTTGAGATTGCAGGAGAATATTTCAATATTTGCAGGGTTTATAAAATATGGTTTATCATTTTCCAATCATTTGCAAGCTTGATGCAAAATATTATGCAAGTACTTTAAAAGATAATACTGTGCTCAGTGCCTGATTACCAACGGGGCAAAATTTCACCAGTAAAAAGGAATAGACATTTTTTTTCCTTATTCACGACAGTAATTTTGTATGAATAAGGCAAAAATTTCTATTAAAATTTACTGGTGGAAGTCTGCCTCTTTGGAAATCGGGCCCTAACTGTGTTCATTAATAGTACAGTGGAACCCCAATTTTACGTTTTTCATGTGACCAGCAGTAAAAAACGTACGAAACGGGAAAACGTAAAATTGGGGTCAAATAGAGAAAAATATTTCAAGAAAACAAGCAAAAATAAATTTACCAATATCTCATTAGTACTTAAAAAAATCTGTTATTTTTGACTGCTTTTTCTTTTTATGTACAATTTCACATATACCGTTTTCACTACATGCGAGTTTTTGCAATTTTTTTTCTTGATTTTCATGTCCTGTTAAAAATTTCTTTAAAATTTTTAAACTCCCAATGGCCTCTACCGATGAGGGCAATATGTCTTCTGGATCTTCATCATCATCTTAACTTTCATTTTGCGAAATCAAATCGGAAATAGTCTGAATATCTGTGGTAGTGATAACACCTTTATTGCAATCAATGTGTTCATCAACACTGATGTCTGCAAGTATAAATTCATCCTCTATTGTATATTCTTCCGTAGCGGGCCCCTCTGGCGGCGCTTCAACGTTAATATCAGATTTCAAAAATCCTCCCTTCCGAAAAGCATTTGAAATGCATTTTTCTTCTACAGTATCCCATGCCGATGAAATCAAGTGAAGAGCGTCGAGCACATTTATCTTCGTTTTCCAAGCATCTTGAAACTCACCAGAATCAAGGGAAAAAAGGGCTTTTCTTACCAGTTGCTTTCTATAATTCATTTTGAAGGATCTGATTATTCCCAAATCACAAGGTTGAAGTAAACTGGTATACAGTTGGATGGGAAAAATTCAGTACGCACATTCTTTAAGTTTAGATCAGCATGAGCAGAGCACCGGTCTACAAATAAAATTATTTTTCGCTTTTGCAAGCGCATTTTTTTTATCCAATTTTCTTGCAAAATCTTCAAAAAGATTTAGGTTCATCCAAGCAGACTGGTTGGCATTATAATCTGTATGTAAACTTTTGATCTTTTGAAGCATCGGGGTTTCTTGGATTTACCAATCACAAAGGGTGTTAGCTTCTCAGTTTCGTCTGCGTTCGTACATAACAAAACTGTTAATCGCATTTTTGATAGCTTCCCACCATAACACTTCTCTCCTTTCACGGTGTATGTTCCATCAGGGAAGAGATTAAAACACAATCCAGTCTTATTTGCGGTAAAGATGTCTTTTTTTTAATAATTACACGTAAGAGAAGGCAACGTTTTTTCCATCCACTGCTCAACGACTGCAGTATTTACTCCATCTGATTCACCACAAATAAACTTGTAAGACAAATTATGCCTCTTCTTGAATCGGTCGATCCAACCGTTGGATGCCGTGAAATTCTGCATTTCAAGTCGAGAAGAATTTCAAGCGCCTTTTCTTTCAAAATTTAGCCATTCATTGAAATTTTGGCTGCACGGGCTTGTTTAAACCACTCGAACACGATCTTTTCCAGTTCTTCAAAAGGAAAGGTTTTCAATGTTTTTCTTTTCTTTGACAATTTTCCCAGTGTTTCAGATTTTAATTCCACTGAGACCTCTTGTTTCAGAATGGTTTGTAACGTGGAATAAGCGATGCCCAATGATTTTGCGAGATCAACTTTAGTTCCTTTAAAAACTTTGGATTTTTCGATAATTTCTGCCTTTTCGGCTACGGAGAAACATTTCCTTTTTGACATCCTACGTTTGACTGGCAATCACTAAGAAATAGCAAAAGAAAACGACTCTACTGCGGGTTGAAATTGAAATGAATGGCCGACGGATAAAGAATCATCCCCCTAACGACATCACGTGACGCAGGTGTGGTTAAGTGCTTGGTGGACGAATAATAGTTCATCGTTACTTTCCCACGATAGTATTAAGTAGGCTGGTCACTCAGCTTCCGATTTCCCCTCTTTAATATAAAGTCTATGGGCATTGGATGCATTTGTATATTTAAAATATCTCCTCGGGAAATTAATATTTTTAACTTCTATCTTTTGTGTACACTTCCTAAACGATGTCTTTTTTTTTCTTAGTTCCCAAAATAGTTCTAAAGTATAGACTTGATTTTATAGGAAGTGTTAAAATCTTATTCACAGTTTTTTACACATAAAATATTAAATTCAGCATAGATTTTAGATATATTTTGAAAACTAAGAAAAAAAGAGACATCCTTTAAGAAGAGTACACAGAAAAAAGATGTTAAAAATATGAATTTCCCGAGAAGACATTTTAAATATACGAATGCATCAAAAGTCCATAGACTTAACATTACGGAGGAGAATTCCGAAGCTGAGTGACCAACCCTCTTAAGGGGAACGGAAGAACTTGTTTTGGTAGCAAACAGCCAGTTGACCACCTGGAAAGCACTTTTGTTCTTTCGAAAATTTTCCATGAGTTAAGATAAAAATTTAAGAGGTACTTCGCCTAAAATGACGTACCAAGCGGATAATGTTAAACGTAAATGATATAGAATCGAGATACTTTTAACATTATTGGGATAGAAATTTTTTGGGACCGACGAAAAATAACGTACGAAGCGGGATAACGTACGAACCGGGTTACGTAAAATCGGGGTTCCACTTATATTTATATTCAATAGTTTGGGGATAACATGAGTAATTTTGAACACTTGTAAAACTTGATAAGGAAAAGTTTTTTTTTTCATTTCTATTAAGAATGTGATAAGCCTCAAGAAAGAATTTAAAGTAATTTTATAGCACTTCTGTACTCTTAAATATTAATTAGATTCTTATAGATGGCACATCATTTAAAAAGTTATTTATTTCAAAACTAATAAAAATTACATAAACTTTAAAACTAGTCATTTGATTTCTAGAATTAGTCTCACATCAACATCGTTCATTTTATATTGCCGGGAGAGGGCTGCATTTTAATCAGCAAACAACCTTTTCGAATAAATCAAAATGTAAAAATATATTGGATTGTTTATTTATATAGGAGTAGCAAACCTTTTCAACTTCTTGTTTAGATGTTTTAAAAACTTTTATTTAAAGCTCTGTTCTTAGAATTAGAAGGAAAAGAAACAAAATCAAAATTGATTATTAACCCTTTCCGGCACAGGCAAATTTTGTTGTAAAATGGTGAAATTATCGTCTGACACCGGAATTCACATACGACTTTTTTAGAAATTAAAAACTTGTTACTTTACACTTTCATTGTTAATGCAAAATTTCATTAAAATATTCTTGGTTCCGATTGTAAGTTTGGAATTAAAATTAGGTATCCCGACCCGGGCACAGTGTGCCGGAAAGGGTTACTAAATGAATAGTACTATAAAATATCGTGTCAATACCATGATCATATCTGCCAAACCTTCTGATTTTTGCGAGTACTATACTATTTGTTTTATTTATCGTCGAGTTATTTAATCTCAAATTTTTGTCATTAACCCCTTGAAAGGCGGTGGTATATTATATATACCACTTCATTTTAATCCCAAAATCCCATAATGGCACCAGAAGTTTGAAATAAAATTTGGCTTTTATAATGTACCTAAAATAACTTTTAATTAATTTCGAATAAACCTGTTCGTAAAACTTATAATGTCAATCAATTATTTCAACATTTTAAAGGAAAGAGTACTTTGTCCCTGAAAGGGTTAACCCCTTGAAGGGCGCCGTTTGCAGTCTGCAAACGGTTAATTTTAATGCCCAAAATTTCAAATGGCACCAGTAATTTGTTAGTACAAGTTCAATCTCATAATAAGCGTGAAAAAAAACTTTTGATTATTTGCAAATAAATTTGTTCGTATATTGCGGTGTGAATTAATTATTTGAACATAATCGGAGCAGACAAGTCTTGCCCCTGAAAGGGTTAAGTAAAGCGAATGTTTCATTTTGGAAATAATGGTACTCAGAAATCGGAAGGTTAGGCAGCTATGTATGTTGGAAAGAAATAACATAATTAAAAAATATATATACGGTTATTCGATTCAAATACATGCACAAACATTATACACACAAAATTGCAAATTGATTTTGTAATTTTATCTTTGCTACAGTCAATTTTATAAGCTTTCTTTACTTCAGTCATTTTTATCTACTTTTAAAACATCAACTAACTTTTAAAGTACCACACATTTAGTCAACAAAATATTACACACAAAAAATTCTGGCAATTCAAGGTACTGCCCCAAGGTCTCATCTCAGATAAATAACATTTTTGACACTTACATCTAAGCAAGCAAATCAAATGGCCATAATAAAAGACTATAATATAACGAGATATTTATTGGTAAACACCAGCAATATTGTTTGAGGAAGCAGAGGTTGAGCAAATAGACCAGAAATCAAATAAAAGAAGAATGCAGGAAATAAAGAAAACGCGGAGATATTTTACTCCGTATGCATTTTATTTCTTTCGTAAAGATGAAAGAACAGAGTATAAGATTAATAGAACTTTTATGATGCTAATGATTATAACTACGTATAATTGCTTTCTCAATAACGCATATTAAAGGGATCAAGTACCTTTTAATTGGGTACCCCTTTTTATTTTTAATTATATGGGATCCGACCCGAGTCTCTTGATTTACAGAGAACATAACTGAAAACTATTTTTTACAATTTAAAACTCTAATAAGCTTTTGACATTTAATTTATTTTTTAGCCCACTACATGCATTAAAAAGCATTTTATATGAAAAGAATTAATAATATATTCAACTAAATTTTTGAAATTTATTAAAAGTGATTCTTTCGTAATAGCCGCATGTCAGGAGGTAACCCCTTGAGGGGCAAGTAATTGTGTTTCTGTAATGTCAAATTCACACCGGAATTTGCAAAAAGAGTTATTGCAAAATAAAGAAAAGCAATTTTACCACTTTTTCCCACCAAAGTTAGTAAAGTAAAATTTAATAAAAAATTTCTTGTGCAAATTTTCATTAATCGTAGGTGGGATAAAATATATCCCACCGCCCCTCAAGGGGTTAATAGCCAAAGAAGTCGCCAAAGATTTCGCTACTTTCAGTAACCTTTTTGATTTTGATAATATCAGTGCTTTAAGAGCATAGTTCGATTACATGTCTGCTAAATTTGTGTTTTATTTATATTATTTTATTTATTTTTGGACGAAGTTTTCATTTTGTAATGGAACATTAGCCGGAAACAAATGGTGAACTATTTATATTGTTTAAATTCCCAAACGCGGGTTAATCTTTCGAAATCTGGCTGAGCACGATAGAGATAGATTTTTAAAAAAAATCATGCTTGAAAATTATTTAAAAAATCATAAAAATCAGTAATCTAAGATGCAGTTTTTAAACGAATTGCATTTGACAGAGAATCCCCCTCCCCCCTATTCGACGGTGTAAAAATTGCATTTGCGAGATGTTTACAAGTTAAAAAGAATTGCAAGAAAAGGTAAACTTATTTGTCAAATGTTGCCACCATCAATATGATGTCAGCGTTACTCACAGATATGTTTTTGCTCTATAATCTTATACTATAATGCGAGCAAAAATTGTGTGTGTATATGAATGTGTGTATGTGTGTGTGTATGTGTATGTAAATTTTATCTTAAAAACGGCTCTAACGATTTTCACTAAATTTTGTATTTTACCATTTTGGGGCCCGAGAAGACCATTGGGTTAGGTAACATGTCCGAGAAAATTCGATTAGTGAGTCATTTTTGGTCATAACGGGTCAGGGTCAAGCTAATTATATCTAAAAAACGGTTCAATCGATTTTGACTAAATTTTGTATCCAACCGTTTTTGGGCACGAGAAAACTATTGGGCTAGGTCACATGTTCGAGAAATTTCGATTAGTGGGTCATTTTTGGGTCACTACGGGTCAAACTAATTTTATCTAAGAAACGGCTCTAACGATTTTGACGAAATTTTGTAATCTACAGTTTTGGATTACGAGAAGACCAATGGGCTAAGTCGCGTGTTAGAAAAAATTCGATTACTGGGTCATTTTTGGGTCACTGTGGGTCAAGCTAAGTTTATCTAGAAAACAGCTCTAACGATTTTGACGAAATTTTGCGTTATATCGTTTCGGGTATGAGAATATCATTGGGTTAGGTCCCATGTTCAAGAAAATTGGATTAGTGGGTCATTTTGGGTCACAATGGGTCAGGTGTCAATCTAACCGAATCTAAAAAAGGTTCAAAACATTTTGACAAATTTTTGTAATATACAGCTTCTGAGCATGAGATGACCATTGGGCTAAGACACATGTTCGAGAAAAATCGATTAGAGGGTAATTTTGGGTCACTGTGGGTCAAGCTAATTGTATCTAAAAAATGAATCAAACAATTTTGACAAAATTTTGTAGCATACCGTTTCTGGGCATGAGAAGACTATTGGACTAAGTCGCATGTTCGAGAAAATTCGATTTGTGGGTCATTGTGGGTCAAGCTAATGGTATCTAAAAAACGGCTTAAAACATTTTGACAAAATTTATACCGTTTCTGAACATGAGAAGACTATTGGGCTAAGTCATATGTTCGAGAAAATTCGATTAGTGGGTCGTTTTGGGGTCACTGTGGGTCAAGCTAATTGTATCTGAAAACGGTTCAAACGATTTTCACAAATTTTTTTATTACATCGTTTACCAGCACGAGAAGACTATTGGGATAGGTCACATGTTCAATAAATTTAGATTAGTGGCTCACTTTTGGGTTACCGTGGGTCAAGTTAATTCTATCTATAAAGCGACTTTAGCGATTTTGACAAAATTTTGTATTCTATCTTTTCGGCTTCGAGAAGAGTATTGGATAGGTCGCATGCTTGAAAAAATTCGATTAAAGGGTCATTTTGGGTCACTGTGGGTGAAGCTAATTGTATCTCAAAAATGAATCAAACGTTTTTGATAAACCGTTATACCGTTTCTTGTCATGAGAATACTATTGGGCTAAGTCACATGTTCGACAAAATTCGGTTTGTGGGTCATTGTGAGTCAAGCTAATTGTACCTAAAAAACGGCTCAAACAATTTTGACAAAGTTTTGTATTATACCGTTTCTGAGCATGAGAAGACGTGTGGTCTAAGTCACAAGTTCGAGAAAATTCGATTACTGTGTCATTTTTGGGTCACTGAGTGTCAGACTAATGGCATCTAGAAAACGGCTCAAAACATTTTGACTTAATTTTTTATTATATCGTTTCTGAGCATAAGAAGACCATTGGGCTAAGTCACATATTCGTGAAAATTAGATTAGTGGGTCATTTTTGGGTCACTGTGGGTGAAGATAATTGTATCTAACAAAAGACTCAAACGATTTTGACAAATTTTGTATTATACCGTTTCTGGACATGAGAAGACCATTGGGTTAAATCGCATGTTCGAGAAAATTCGATTAGTAGGTCATTTCTGGGTCAGTGTGAGTCAAGCTAAATGTATCTAAAAAACGGCTCAAAACATTTTGGCAATGTTTTGTATTATACCGTTTCTGAACATGAGAAGACCGTTGGGCTAAGTCACAAGTTCGAGAAAATTCGATTACTGGGTCATTTTTGGGTCACTGAGTGTCAGACTAATGGCATCTAGAAAACGGCTCAAAACATTTTGACTTAATTTTGTATTATATCGTTTCTGAGCATGAGAAGACCATTGGGCTAAGTCACATGTTCGTGAAAATTCGACTAGTGGGTCATTTTTGGGTCACTGTGGGTCAAGATAATTGTATCTAAAAAACGACTCAAACGATTTTGACAAATTTTGTATTACACCGTTTCTGGACATGAGAAGACCATTGGGTTAAATCGCATGTTCGAGAAAATTCGATTAGTAGGTCGTTTCTGGGTCAGTGTGAGTCAAGCTAAATGTATCTAAAAAACGGCTCAAAACATTTTGACAAAGTTTTGTGTTATATCGTTTCTGAACATGAGAAGACCATTGGGCTAAGTCACAGGTTCGAGAAATTTCGATTAGTGGGTCATTTTTGAGTCACTGTGGGTCAAGCTAATTGCATCTAAAAACGGCTGACACGATCTTGACAAAAGTTTTTGTTATATTGTTTCCCAGCACGAGAAGACTATTGAGATAGGTCACATGTTCGATAAATTTAGATTAGTGAGTCACTTTTGGGTTACCCCGGGTCAAGTTAATTCTATCTATAAACCGACTTTAACGATTTTGACAAAATTTTGTATTTTATCGTTTTCGGGTTCGAGAAGAGTATTGGTTAGGTCGCATGTTTGGTAAAATTCGGTTAGTGGGTCATTTTGGGTCACTATGTCTCAGGATCATGCCAATTGTATCCAAACAGCAAGAATGATGCAGTGAGAAAAAAATATCGAATTAAACACAAGGCAAATTTTGACCGAGCTTAGCTCGGTCATTCCTGCTAGTATAGATTATTTGCATATCAACATTTACTTAATTTGTAATATTTTAAACGAAACCGCAGCCGAAATTTCGTTTAAGCATTTCAGGGGCAAAATACTTATATTCGTAAAATGCTGAAATGATTGAATGAATCTGGAATTTACAAAAAAAATTTACTGTTTGAAAATAAGTAAAAGTTTTTTCTCGCGTACTTTATAAAAGGAAATTTTTCATTCTAAAATTATGGTGCCACTGCGTCATTTAGGGATTAAAATTAAGTGATTGCATAAAGGGGAAAAAATAATCTTTAAAATGCTGGTGCCAAATCATTTGGAGCCTCGATTTACGCGTGATACCTGGCAACACTAGTCGCAGTCAACGAAAAAGACAGGCCGCGGCACCACACCTATCTTTGCTACTTTTAAGCCTATCTTGATCACTTGGCAGTTCGCCAATTAATGAAAACAAGTCTATCTTCATTATGGGGCAGCCAAAAAGGAGGGGTGGAGACTATCACGGCCTGTCTTTTCCGTTGACTGTGGTACGGGTGTTAATTTTTCAATACCACTATTTCGAAAAGTAATATTTGCATTATTTAATTGTCGAAGCTTACAATTTTATAAAGCAAAATTTACGCTTTGGGAATAGTAGCATTCATAAGTAAGCACCGTACGAACACTGTATACCAGTGGCACTCACTACGAGGTCCGCGGGCCGTAAAGTTATAACATAAAAAAAAAAATAGAATTCTTCACCCTATTTAATCGCATAATCTCTGGTATTAAACATTACTTTTTACGGTCCCGTACTTAAAAAGTAAAAATGGAACCATTATAAGATCATTCCTGTGTCTGTTCGTCTGTCTGTCACAGCCATTTTACTCGTAAACTATGGGACGTGGAAAGTTCAAATTCGGGGAAGTAATAAAGACCATTGACCCACATATTTTCAGATTAATAAACATCCAGAAATATATTTAGTAAAAAACTAGAGGGGCTAATTATGCTACTTGAAAAAAAAATCTTTTCTTTGTATATCCTGTGGGGGTATCCTGTGAAAGATTTTGTAACGCTGAACTCAAAATACATTCATTTTAATTTTAGAAATTATATTTTCAAAGATATCTTTGAAAATGTAGCGCAAAAATATGTCCCCCCCCCCCATCTAATTCCGAATCTACTGAAACTAAAATTATGAAAAAATTAGAGGTAGTAGACGTTAATATAAACCTTGCCGGAAAATTATAGCGATTACCCTAGGTCACATAATTTTTGAATAATTAGCATTTTTCTGTTATACACAAATTTCGATTTACGGGCATTCAGAAAAATTGTTGAGCATCGCTGAATATACCTATCGTTGCAGAATAAAAGCATTGTTTACAATGATCTTCGAAAAAAAATCATCGGTAATTAGCCGATATATTAACCTTTAAAGGTACGGTCAGTTTGGACATACACAAGGACAGGGGTGGCGTACTCTATGCCTAGTTAACAACTTTTAATGATATATATGTGTAATGTAATGTCCAGTAACAGTATAAAAGCAATAAACGTCAAATTGTTAAAAACATACTAATTTAAGGGGTCTCGGGATTCTAAAAAGTGGAAGAAATCAAAAAAGACCATTTTCAACATTTAATGTCTTAAAATGTATATGATTTTAAAACACAATTTTAATTGGGATGAAAGATATAAGTATGTTCTTTTGTTTCATGTATTTAAAAAATTGCAAGATACAGAATTAGTATTTATAGGGGGCTCGAAACTGTTAGATATTTGTCGAACAAAAAATTAGCATAACAGTTTAGGCGCAGGATTAGTACAAAATAAATATTGCAACTAGAATGAAATTTTTGGTGCTTACTTATACTTCAGATTGTAATAATTTCCCTGAACTTAAATAAATTTGCATTTAAAGCATTTTTATATTTTTAATGCTATGTTGCATTTAGCTAATACAAAATTTTGAAAATTTCAACAGTAAAATCACCTAAAAAAATATTTTTTGAACAATAAAAAGGAAATTTTAGGTTCAGCTTATACAGACTAACATGAAATATATATTTTGAAAATTTCATGAAAAAATATTCAGAAGTTTTCGAGGTATCCTGCGCATTATGCCCAAAAAAACGCCATTTGGAAAATAATGACTTTAAAGTTTCGGAAACGCCGCTTCAACTATTGAGCGGGTATAATTCTAAAAGCCAAAACTTCTGTTCTAACGGGAATTTCCAGGAAACAATTATATCAAAATATTCAGAAAAGATAGGAGTTTAACATCTAAAATAATAATTTTTTTTTTTAAATTTTGAAGCTTTAAGAGTCCTGCGACCACTTAATCCTTTCCGGCACGGAGTAATTCTAAACTTATGAAATAATGAACTGACACCAGAATTTTTAAATGAATTTATTAGAAAATGCGAACTTGCTTATTTTCACATACATGATAAAAGGAAAATTTTAATTAAATATTCTTGGTGCCGTTTGTCTGTTTTGGAATTAAAATTAGGTGTCCGTTTTTTAAGGGCATCGCCCTCGAAAGATTTAATTAGAATGAATCGCATAAATACTGTGGGATTCGCGATAGTTTGCATTAATTGTATCTCTCAATACGCCTCGAGTGACTTTAAAAGTTAATTAAACACCTGGAAAACTGGAAAAACGCGGCACTGACCAAGGCGGCGTTGCAACTTTGAGGCCTCAATTCGAAGCGCGCTTAGCACATTGCCAAATTTAAACTTTGAACAAAGGTTTTGTTTTAGCTACACAGTAGAAATAAAGGTTATTACTACGCTGAATTTAGTTTCATGAAAGGCCAAATGAAGTTTATCTATGCACTGCTTTTATTGTCAGTACCGAATTAAGTTCATCATAAACATATTAGGATAATATTAAAAGAAGAGTGATACGAATAACTATATTTGATATTATTTAGGTTCCATATCTCTTTGAACTTTCATGGTGTAACCATTTACACTTTTCTAATATATACAGTTATACCCAACCCTACGTTGTATAGTTTTTTCCAAAATCTTAGTATTCTTTTAGCAACTTTTTTTTTTTTTTTTAATAATACAATTATAAATTCATATATTTATTCTACAGTACCCTCTGTGCAAGAGTAATGCTCGCACTTGACCGTTTATTGGAAATAGTGGAGAGAGAATACATTTCGCAAAACGTAGGGAGTCACACAGCTGTATATGAACACCACATGCAAAATATAAATAAGTGCTAGTCGGAATTTTTTAAAGCTTATTTATCCATTAAAATTAACTTTTGAGAAAGACATAAAAACTCACCATAAAAGTGTTGCTGGAGTAGAATGAGGTCTTAGTAAAGTTTGGCCTTGCTTGGGACCTGTGAAGTCAGGCAACATAGAAAATGAGGAAAGAGAAAATTGAAATGTGAAAACCTAAAAGAATAAAATGAATATCACGAACCACTCAATAGGTCCCTTGTTGGCTCAGCCCACGAATCTGAAAAAAAAAAGTTACATGAGAATATATACTTTTAAAGGATTTTACCTGAGCGTTATTATCCCAACGTTATGACCCCAGCGTTAGTGTTAAAGTGACACAAATCAAAATCCAAAGATTTTGGAAAACGCAAATTAAATTTTGAAGCTATAATCTATAATAGAATAGAATATAACATTTCAATAAAATGAAATAAAAAATTTAGCTATTTCTATGTTTAAGATCCAAAGTACTATATTTTAAAATTCTACAGAAACCAAGAGTTAATTAGCTATCTGGTGTTTTGTAGAATATTAGCTGGTTTTTTATAATAATTTAATATATTATTTGGATAAAATGCAAAGAAAATATTATTAGATATTTATTTCTGGCTAGTTCCATGGGTTTTTGTAGTGTAAGTCACATAGCTGATAACTGCTATGCTTGTTGGCCACCGTTATTTTCGAAAAGTTTGCTTCGCCTTATTCAATTGCTGAGATATCTCCGATAAAATAAGTCACATATTTCCTTTCTAAAATACTGGTAGCTAAAAATTGCAGCATGTGACTTACACTATACAAGTACTCATGGAACTAGCCTTCTATGTGTTTCTATGTTTAAAATCCAATGTATATTCTAAAATTTTACAGAAAGCATGAGACAATTAATTATTCGGTGGTTTCTATCTTAATCCATTAAAGCCTAGCGGTACCATATGGGTAACGGGAAAATTTCAACCATTTTTTTTTGTTTGTATAGCAGTATTTTTGAACGGAAACATTATTTTCATTTAATGACTTAAACTTCGTCATAAAATCAAACGAAAATTGCTATTAAAAAAAAAAAAAAAAAAAAAAAAAAAAACTGGTGTGAAATGCAAGTTTTGCATTTTAAAGATTGATATAATTCCGGCTTTAATGGGTTAAAGATATATTATTTGATTTTGTTACAAAAGGTGGATAAATTGAAATCCGGAGTTTTTGTCCAAAACGCATTTTGAAAAATTATAAATACAAAACATTTTTTCAGCAAAATGAAAAAAATTACTTTTAGATATTTATATGTTTAAGATCAAAGATTTTAATTATTATTATTATTATTATCATTATTATTATTATTATTATTATTATTATTATTATTGTCATTTATTTTATTTTGTTTTGTTTTTGTTTTTTACAGGAAACTATCTGTGGATTTGTAGACATCGGTGCTATCTTACTCCGGACACTTATGTAAGGCACATGCACGCCGTACCGGCCATTTTTATAAAGATAGACAAATACACTTTTGATGACTGGTTGAAAATTGTCGTTCATGATTCACCAGTATATAACTAAAGTTAATATTTTGGGTGGTTGTATCACTTTTGAACTATGTATGCGATATACAGGATGATTATAAATGATTGTCGAGGTTTCAGTACTTTAATACACTACTTAAGTAGTACAATGTGAAATGCTTAGAAAATACGAAGTATAACCGATTCACAAAGTTAACTTTCACTGTACAAATCGCGAATGAGAACTGCTTTTGACAGCATGAAACATGTACCTTGAGATGAAATGCAGTATCGTATCGATAATTGTATATTTTTAGCGACATTTGTAAAATCCTCTATATATTTGTAGAGGATTGAGAATTTGTAGATAGGTGTATACATTATAAAATATAGTTCAAACTATAATTATTGAACGTCATATTCGCCTTGATTAACATATAAATATACGATATTACAATTCTGATAAAATTTTACTTAAAAGGTGCTAAAATACATGAAAAGGTTTCTACAGCATAAAAACCGTCAAAGTTGTTAAAACCCCAAGCGCCACTCCTCTGTTTACCCCCTGAAGACGGATGTTATAATGCACACTCCTCTGTTTTCCCCCCTGAAGACGACTGTTATAATGCAGTTAGAAGCGCTTGGGGTTTTAACATCTTTGACTGTTTTTATGCTGTAGAAACCTCTTCATGTATTTTAGCACCTTTTAAGTAAAATTTTTTCAGAATTGTAATATCGTATATTTATAGGTGTATACAATTTTGGAGTGTTAGTTATCCCATATAGTACCATTCACACCCTATATATTATGCGTATTTCATGCCCACAACATTATTTATGACAAATATTATAAATCTTGACAATAATTTATAGTCACCCTGTATATTATTATATATTATTAGCTATAAGAGAAAAATAGGGTCAGATTAAGACACGGGCCGCCGAATTTAGTGTTCTCAGTTTAGACAAAGTTTTAAAAAATGAAGTAGAATGTCACGATTTGCATATTTTTATGTTGTACCTACTATAGTAAATAAGATGTGAATTTTAGATAAATGAAATTCATTTTCTTTTCTTTTCAACTTTACCAAAAGTCGGACCTCAAATCCATTTTTTATGGTTTCAGTATTATTATGAACATCCTGTTAACTCTTATATATAAATATAGCTTAACTTTATTAGTAACGTTATTAAAGCTTAATTAAACTTTAATAATTCTTATATACTGTAGTTTTAAAGAAAATATCCCTCGGACTTTTTTTTTCTAAGAATGTTAAATGTATTTTTATAAGCTGTACACAGTAACTGTAAATTTAGGCTAACGTGCTAAAACTGTCTAATTTTGATTACGCTTAACAAATACGTAAAAGATATGCCATGCACATTCAAATCATTTCACTTGACTATATATAGTATAGGCATTACGCGACCCCGTATGCCTAGGGGTCTTAAAAGTCATAATCGTTCCCTAAGAAAAGTGTGAAAGGAATATTGTATAAACGCACACTATTAAAATAATCTTTTCAAAAGAAGTATTAACTGACTTAAAAAAAAAGCACTAAAAAGAAGTAAATAATTCTTTAAACTTCTCTAATAACGAAACGTTATCCATTAACTGCACATCGGACATCATTTATCGGCATAAAAACGTTAAATTTAACATATAGAATTTAATATCTACCAAACATGGATTTTCTAGAGAATATTTTTTACAAAAGATTAATTTACATATTTATGATTTAATTTACGAATATATACATATAAAAAGTAATCAATTACTTTTTGAAGTTGGTGCCAACCTATCTTAAGTATAGTAAAATTGTGAATATATTGTAGCTATTACCATGAATAAAGTGATGTTGGAAAATATGATACAAAATTTTAAAAAATGCTCTATTTCTTCAGCAAATTATTTGTTTAATCATTATCGATTGTGAATGTTCGGCACAAACTTCAAAAAGTAACTGATTACTTTTTATATGTATATATTCGTAAATTAAATCATAAATATGTAAATTAATCTTTTGTAAAAAATATTCTCTAGAAAATCCATGTTTGGTAGATATTAAATTCTATATATTAAATTTAACGTTTTTATGCCGATAAATGATGTCCGATGTATAGTTAATCAATAACGTTTCGTTATTAGAGAAGTTTAAAGAATTATTTAATTCTTTTTAGTGCTTTTTTTGAAGTCTGTTAATATTTTTTTTGAAAAGATTATTTTATTTCCTACTTTTTAGTTATTCATACCGTAACACATAATTATCCGAATTTCAACATCTGCTGAATAAGTAAATTATTTGTCAAATAAATTATAATTTACAAAAATTCTTTATTAAACAAATAGTTTTTAATAAATTCTTTATAATTTCATCAGAAGTATTGATTTTATTAGCATTTAATACTTATGATATTTTTTTAAACAAGTACATTGTATTCACAACAGTCTACATTCATTTATTTATTGATCACATACACCTGACTTGTGTGCTTGACATAAGGGCCCCGCTTATAAGTCATCGTTAATATACAAGGACGAAATAGCACAAGGACTTTGAGCTTTGAAGAGGGGGGGGGGGGGTGTTCTAGATAGCACAAGGAAATGTACAACACCAGAGAATTACATCTTGGAGCTCCACAAACAGTGTGCAACGGAGCCAGCATGAGTTGAACCCACAGCCCAACTACGCTCTCAAGCGATTAGTGGTGTGGTGCCTTAATCATTCAGCCACGGTCTACATTCAAGAATTATTTTTTATAGGACTCCGTTGTCAAGCATCAAAATGCAGACTATGTAGCAATATTTGTATTGACTCTTCAAGTATATTGACCAGGACCCAGATATATTTTTCGCTGTTAGCGAAATGAGATTGACCAATCAGAAGCCTGCGTTTTTGCGAACTTGTAATTTTTATAGAGTGTGTTCTTTTAAATTTCAAAAATTCTTCTATCAAGTAAAACAAAATTTTCTGTACTAAAATACTGGCATCAAAAAATCTGTAGACTTGTCAGGTTTGAAAATGTGGTCCAGGGCCCACCGTAGCTGAGTGGTCAAGGCAACATGCCGCAAATTGCTTGAGAGCGTAGGTGGCTGCGAGTTCAAAACTCGCTGGCATCCGTTGCACATTCTTTGTGGAGCTCCCGGATGTAATTCTGTGGTGCTGTATGTTTCCTTGTGCTATCTCGTTCCTGTATATTGACGATGACTTATAAGCGGGCGCTTGACGCTAAGCACACAGGTCAGATATATGTATTCAATAAACCAATCACGTGGTCCATAATTCTACATAATTATTTTCCGATAATCTCCATCAATTGTTTCCTCATGTAAGGTGCCTCTATTTGAGAGTGATGGCGTACAATGCTCAGACTCTGTTTATACATACGCGTTTGCCTATACTACGGCAAAACTAGAAATTTTCTATTCAGGAACTTGGCCATACTCGATTGGACAAGTTTGATTATACGAGTGGCGGACAATTTAACAAGCATTAGTTTGGCAATAATAGCAAGCTCTTCAAGATTCATAGCGATAGCTTTTGTCCAGAATCTATCAATCAATAATTTTTTTTCCATAAGTTACCATTCTCATACCAATACTCCCGATCCTTAGGCAGTAAAGACATCAGAAATGAGCGTCAATGATTAGGTGTTCATGCTCGTATTTACCAACTGCTTCGACGCCGAGTTATACCGATAACCTCGGTCGAACGCTCAAATAGTATGCACCTTTAATCCTGATTGGACGTCTCCTTGATACTGTCCAATCAAATGTTATCGTGAATTATATTTGAGCTTTCGCCCGAGGTTTTCTAGGTCGAGGTAGATGGTGAATACGAGCATTAGTCTGAATCTGATAACCGAAGACAGTGCTGCTACACATAAGAAGACACTTTTATGTGTACTGTATGTAGATGCACTTTGCAGTGCACCGACTAATGGAGACACTTTGCTGAACTCTGATGCATAAGGCCACTTTGCTATTGAATGGAGGATATTCCAAATATGGTTTCGAGGCTGAAAAAAGTCACGTGATACCGGTAATTTACCCAAGGAACTTCTAACTGATAAGAAGGGAATATACTACTGCTTTGCTTCATGAACTGTTTCATTGGCTAGCGGGGATTTACATTACACGTCTACGGAGCTTTCCCTTCTTTACGCTAGAACTTTTACCTTGACCACGTGATCAAAATGTAGATGGAATATCCTCCATTGTAAGCTATTGATACCCACTTTCGATGTCGGGTAGCATTGTTTTAGACATTTGGGTTTTTCTGAATGCGGCATCTTTTCTAGACAAGATCTCGCACTTCGGAAAGTTACCACATCCAGTAAACTATAAGGTCCACATCGATACCTACGGACATCGAAATTTGGTGTGGAAAAGCTGATAATCTATCAATAAAAATTACACATCAGAACGCAGGAAAGCGCTTTAAGAGAAACTTATGTCCAAACTATAGCAAACCTAGCATTTTCTATTACATAACTACAGAGTCTAGAATATATAGTGTGGAAATCGGCTGTCTCAGTAATACTTAAAAAAGTGCTAAAATATTGGATGCCTTAAATGACAAACGATGCTGAAATCCAGTGAGTTGATCACAGCAACATCTGCTGGATATTTTTTAAAACTCCAAGACGATTTAGGTCGGGATCCAGATAGATTTTTCGCTGTTAGTGAGACGAGATTGACCAATCAGTTGCCTGCATCTTGCCGGTATGAAGTAAACAGCGACAAGTTCGCAAAAATGCAGGCTTCTGATTGGTCGATCTCATTTCGCTAACAGCGAAAAATCTATCTGGATTCTGGCCTTGGTTACAGCGTCTAGAATATATGGTGTCGAAATCGGCTATCCCCGTAATTATAGCGACTAGAATACATAGTGCGGAAATTGGCTATCTCTATAATACTTAAAAAAGCGCTAAAATATTGTATCCCTTAAACATGCAACGATGCTGCTGCCATATACAGATCGCAGTGACATCTGCAGGATATTTTCTACAACTGCAAGGTATTGCTAGTATACAATGTAATACTAGTAATACGATCATCCCCCAGATGTCGCTACGATCGACACTTGCATTTTAGCAGTATCGTCGCACATTTAAGGGATAAATTTTTTTAGCACTGTCGATAGCATATTTACGCACTAGGTATTCTAGACGCTGTACCGTAATACTTAAAAAAGTGCTGAAATATTGGATCCCTTAAATGTCAAACGATGCTGAAACCCAGTGAGTCGATGACAGCGACATCTGCAGGTTATTCTCTAAAACTCCAAGACGATTTGGTCTAGACACTGTAATAATACGATGCTTACTTTGAAATTTGAAAATATATCGCAGATGTCTCTGCGATCTGCACTCTTGATTTCAGCATCATTGCACATTTAAGGAACACAACTTTTTAACGCTGTTTGGATAGCAGATTTCCATACTAGTATGTATTCTAGACGCTATAATTTGGTCCAGCTCTAGATGCTGTAAGCATGTTCACAATACCTACTGGGTTCCGATCCTGAACCGTTCTCATTGGTTCCCCAGATTCAGATATCCAGAACATATTGACTGACTACACTGTTAAAAATATACGGCATTTGCTGTATAGTCACTCCACCGCTTTTATAGAATGTCTCTATTCTGACCAATGAGAATGATCCATAATATAGTCAAATAACATTTTCCTATAAAAGCGAGGGAGTGACTATGCGGCAAATGCTGTAGATTTTTAACAGTGTATCGCAGTAGTACAGCGTCTAGAATACATAGTATGGAAATCTGCTATTCAAACAGCGCTAAAAGTTGTATCCGTTAAGTGTGCAATGAGGCTGAAATCCAGGGAGCTGATCGCAGCGACATCAGCGATATATTTTCAAATTTCAAAGTAAACATCATCGTATTATTACAACGTCGAGACCAAATCGTCTTGGAGTTATAGAAAATATCCTGAAGATGTCGCTGTGATCGACTCATTGAATTTCAGCATCGTTTGACATTTAAGGGATCCAATATTTTAGCACTTTACTGGGATAGCTGATTTCCACACTATATATTCTAGACTCTGTAGCAGTTAGTACTTAGAAAGTACTAAAATATTGTATCCCTTATATGTAAAAGGATGCTGAAATCCAAAGAATCGATCGGAGCGACATCTGAGGATATTTTCTAAAATCCAAGACCATTTGGACTAGACGCTGTTATGATACAGTGTTTACACTGAAATATGAAAATATAACGCAGATGTCGCTGTGATCGGCTCATTGGATTACAGCATCATTGCACATTTAAGGGATACATTTGTTTAGTGCTGTTTGGATAGCAGATTTCCACACTATTTATTCTAGGCGTGCTCTGATACATGGGAAACTTTAAAGTTTGATTTTCAACTTCTCGACACCGACTTCCGATATCGGTTTGTGTCTTTGTGGGCCTTCCGGTTTGGTGGATGACAGAATGGCTGGGATCCAGATCCATTTTTTGCTCTTAGCGAAACGAGATCGACCAATCAGAAGGCTGCATTTTTGCAAACAGCGAAAAGTTCGCAAAACTGCAGGCTTCTGATTGGTCAATCTCATTTCACTACCAGCGAAAAATCTATCTGGATCTCGGCCCTTGTCCAGCTAAGTTTTCGCACTTTGAAAGATCTCGTATCTCTGTAAGAGTAACAGTCTGAAAGATGAATGTTTTATATGGGCGGTTGCTTCAAAAAGGATTTGAATTTTAAAGTTTTTATTTTTTTTTTAAATGTTCTAATCATCAGATTTTGATGAAATTGAAATGGGACCAAATGGGTGACTTACACTTTCAAACAAAACAAAAATTATCAAATTCGGTTCATATTTAAGAATGTTATGCGTGAACATGGCCAAAACATACATACAGGTCGAATTGATAACCTCCTTCTTTTTGAAGTCGGTTAAAAAGAGAAAAAATTGAAAAATATCTCCACTTCTATAATAGAAAATAAAATGAATAAATTTAACATTTATTGGCATTGAATTTTAGGATTTCGTTCACCTGATGAAACCCCATTCGTCTCACTCCTCTGTCAGACTCTCTATCACAGAGTTCGTTCTCGGAAACTGTATAAGTTAGAGACTTGAAATTTCTTTACTTATAGCTGAATACCTCCGATCTCACGACAAATAATAAAATTTTGAAAAACTTGTATTATTTTAATTAAATGAATTAATTTAATGACATCCGACCATTTCTGCGATTTGTATTTTAAAACAGAACCTTAATTTTAGCCTTTTTCGCGTAGGCTCAGTTGCCTGCTGTTCAAAAGGTTCCTGGTTCGAAGTTGGGCGTCGGAGTTTGAAATGTTTTCCCCGGAATAGATTTCAATATCTAATAGATTCCATTTTAAAGAATTTTTTTTAATTTTATTTATTTATTTATTTATTTTTGCCTTTTTAAGGTCAAAAGTTGTTGAGAAATATTTTATCAATTCTTTTTTTGAAAAATTGCGAAATTTTGGATTTTTTTAAAACTTCTGATACATTTTTGAAATTTTGGAATTTGAAATTTCGTTTAAACAATTTGTTTTGTTTTGAAAAAATTCGAAATTTTAAATTTTGCTTGACCATCCACTAAATTGATGAGAAATTTCAGCATTTTAAATTTCGCTTAAACATAATTTTGTTTTCAGAAATTTAAAATTTTATCTTTTAGCTAATATTAAATCATGTAATTAAATATGCATTTCAGATATACAAACAAAGGCTGTTACAATTGTCTGAAAAGCAGTTCTGGAGTATTTTTAATTTGATTAAAAAAATAGCTTCCTCTTTTAATCATTTTAATATTAAAAGTAATGGTGCTGCCATCTATGTTCTTATTGATAAGGTATATTGATAAAGGAAAAGGATTTAATAATTCTATATTAATGATTTGGATTTATTAATTAACGAATAAAGTGTTTTGAAAGGAATATTAACGAAACCCTTTCTGCTTCCTTCGATCACACTTTCTCAGTTGTTCGTTATCGACTCGACTGTCAAAGTTATTATAGCTCAGATTTGTATAGACTTTGAATTTTTTAACAATTTCCTTCTTTACTTTTTATTTGGCGATTTTTTAATTAGTTGCAAGTATAAAAGTTCACGCATAAGGTGATAAAGGGAAAAGCTGAGCGTTCTAAAATCCAGCAGGGTATCGAAAACACTACAGAAACACCATTTTAGATGTAAGAAGTACCTAAAATAGAGCATAAAAAATGTATTACTGCACGGGATTTTGTTATTTTATATACTCATCATTATATTCTATTTTTTAATCCGGTGTAGACAGAATAGTTAGCAGCGGCCAATGTCTCAATGGAGGATATTCCATTTACGTTTTGATCACGTGGTCAAGGTAAAAACTTCTAGTGTAAAGAAGGGAAGGCTCCGTAGACGTGTAATATAAATCCCCGCTAGCCAATGAAACAGTTCATGAGGCAAAGCAGTAGTATCTTCCCTTCTTAGCAGTTAGAAGTTCCTTGGGTAAATTACCAGTATCACGTGACTTTTTTCAGCCTCGAACCCAGATTTGGAATATCCTCCATTGTCGAATAAATAAATAAAAATTTCCTATAAAACATTCTCTTCCATTTTAATGATTAACATCTTTAAACTGAAGTATCATAAGGCTAAATAGGCTAATAAAATAAAATATGCCTAGATCTTAATTCGGTCTTTAATTCCTTCAGGGACAAAGTATACTTCTATTCGTAAAATAATGAAATGTTTGAGTGACACCAGAATTTACAAATAAATTCATTTGAAAATAAGTAAAAGCTTTTCTTCACATACTTAATAAAAGGAAAATTTTCATTCCAAAATTTTGTCACCAATTGGGCATTTAAGGATTAAAATTAAGTGATCCAAAAAGGGATCTCTGCTCTTCCAGGAGTTACAAGGCTAACATTGATCTCATCTAATGTAAGATTTCAAATGAATATTTTCTAGTTTAAAGTTACTTTCCATCCAATTTGAATGCATCAAAGATAGTAGATTTGAGTTGTCTTGCAATTCGCTAAGATGGTTCATCTTTAATAGATAAAATAATAATAAGCATTTTTTTAATATTTTTTTAGAATGTATAATAATCTATTATTTATTTCCATGACTAAAGAGAAATAAAGTTCATTTTAATTCCCGCACTATAAAAAGAAAAAGTCGCTGTGATTATTTTATTGTCGTTTGCAGTCAAATTATGATCAAAATATACAGGTTGACGAAATCAATTTTCCCAACACAGGAACATGCGTTGTATGGGTCATAATGTTATGAAATTTGGGCAATAGACACATCAGCTCATGCGCTCAAGATTTATTTTTAAAAAGTGTACAAAGATTCGCCGATAGGTAGCGCTGTATATCTTGTGAAATGTAACTTTCATAAACAAAACCTCTGCGCAAGTTATGGAAATGACAGATTCGATAAAAGAGAAAAACAGCGATCCGACAATAATTTGATGTTCGCTGATGCCAAATGCTGACCTTGAAATACATAATTCTTTCTAATAAAGGTATTCTCCAGAATGAGAAAAATGCTGCTGGTGCGATTAGAGCACTCCACAATCCCTATACAAAGTCAAATACTTCTTCACAAGCTGTATACTGAAATGATATTTAGAGACGATAGTTTGTGTTCTACAGTGTAAAAAAAAAAATGTGTAATTCTACAAAACTAGTTTTTGTAAAGCTACATAAATCTGTAGCTTTACAAAAGAATCTACTAAAGTTTCCTAAAAAATTCTTAGTAACCTTACAGATTTCTTGATTTACAGTGCAAAAGTGTATCTGTTACATGAAGTTTTGTTGTTGCCGTTACATAAAAAGTTCTAGGAATCCCAGTTTCCTACAAAAATTTTAGTTACTTTACAGATTTTTTTTTACAGTGTAAGTTACAATTCTGGTTCACAAAGGAAAATTATTGTCTCATTAGTTCAGCGATGTAAGAGTTTCAAATCTCTAGAATGTATTTAAGATAACAGTAATGGAGCTCCACGTTGCATGACACCGTTACAAAAAGCAACACAGCGAAAGACGAAAAGCCATATGCAACCGTAAGTTCCTCACTCCTGAACTAAATTGCCCAAAATAGCATGCTACAGTCATTCCAAAATCTTAAAACATCCATAGGAGAGAACAACAGTAACTAAAAATTTCTAACGCTCGTCTGGCTTTAAGGAAGACCAAATATTTAATTAGATCTGTTCATTTGAATATTTAACACTTTAGCAATAATTAATTTTTTGCCTTTCTTTAAGAAATTCAGATGAAAAGAAGACAGGTTAATTTATTATTTGACTTCAAAAGCTAATAAAATTAAGAGTGACTTGTAACAGTTCAATAATGAACAAAAACACTCCTCGCGTATGCACCAGAGTTGCTTTCTTATCCAAACCCAACTCCTAAACACTAAGCCACGCGCTGACACAAAAGTGACGGCTGTTGTAGGCAGATTTTTTTCTTCAGCGTTTGCACGGTCGTTTGAATTTGAATACCAGTAATTTCTAACAGTATTCTTCCTCTCATTTTTCTTCAATTAAATAAAGGCGAATAATACTTTTAAAAAATTATTAACCTTTACAAATTAAATTTATAGAGAGAAATTTTGAATCACACTAAAAATCTTTGAATATATTAAATTATAATTAAGTGGAATTTAGATTTGATTTTCTGTATTTTTTGCTACCGCGCTGAGAATCTTTTTCTCCCCTCGGACCTAAGGTAAGTGGATAGCTATCATTTTTCAGATTAAAATAATATAAAAATTTTCCTTATCTCTATAACTTCTGAAGAATGCCATATTCGTTTTTCGATAACAGCAACTGAAAATAAAATAATATTTGTTTATAGACTAAACACAAGAGCATTATACGGGAACATTTACAAGATCTAAATCTTGAAAATGAATTTTATAGGTGATTAGTAGTCAAGTAAAATTTATTAAATTCTTTATATATATATATATATATATATATATATATATATATATATATATATATATATATACATATATATATATATATATATATATATACAGGGTGTCTGTCTGTATGTCTGTCTGTATGTCAGGGTGTATATATGGTGCCCCATCTCAACGGTGTCCAATGGCTAATTCCTAAACCGATAGTCATACACATATAGTTCCAATTACAAAAATGTTTTAAATCAGGTAAAGAAATATTTTAAAAGCGATTTGAGCCAATAAAAACATTTCTTAAAAAATTACGAAATTTAAATTTTTATACGGTCCCACGGTCCTATAAGTTATATTTAGTAAAATTTTCCTATTACACTGACAGGTAAGACGAAAAAAGTCCCATTCATATAACACTAAAATTGAGCGAGTTATGAAACTTTAAAAATGCCTGACGTATGCCACTTTTCTGCTCTGAACACAAATGAGTTCGGCTTGGCTTTGAGGGGTCACATACCAAGTGCTTAAAGTATTCGAAGATCTTATTTCATGTGTATCTGCGCTTTGAAAAAAATCGTACAAGTATTACGATTAATTTAACATTTATTAAGTTTCAGATTGGCTAAAATAACATATGTTTTATTTTGTCAGAATTTGGGACTGTTTCTTTTATGATTTCTTTTAACGAAAATTATGTTATTTTTGTAAGTTTTTATGTTACTTCAAGGATCGTATGTATGTTTTTCCAGTTCAAAATTTGTACACGAACTTTAACTCACTTTCAAATATCCGATCGAGATTACATTTTACATACTGGCGCAAATCCTATAGCAATCTAATATTATTATGATTTTCGGTGGTTACCATTTATACTTATTTTACAGGATAACACAAAACAATTGTATAGATTACCGAAAAGAAGTTTAAGAAAAAGTTTTAGATTAGATAATACAAGACTGCGATTGTTGGGTTTTTTAACTTTTATGTTTTTTTTTTTTTTTGCACTGAATCCGAAAACGACCTTAATTTTTAACCATCATGTCAGGATGTTTCGCAAATCATAAATTGTTAAATTTAAAGAACAACAAAAATCGGATACTATAAAATAGAGGAGATGGTTATGTTTTTTAACTTTTGATAATTGTTTTTACGTACTTTTTAGCACTGAATCTGAAAATGACCTTCATTTTTAACCATCACGTTAGAATTTTTTTTCAAATCGTAGATGTGTAAGTTAAAATATAGCGAAAATCTCATACTATAAAACATGTGTAAAACTTTTTTTATTTTATTTTATTTTATTTTATTTTATTCAATAATTTATTCGATATTTTTGCTATCCTGGGATTCTTACAGCTAAACAGCTGAGTGATCCGATGAGATGGGGCAGGAGATCCAATTTTAATTTTGAACTTTCAAACTTTGAAATTTGTAATTTGCGAAAAATCCTGATGTGATGGTTAAAAATGAAGGTCAATTTCGGATTCAGCGGTACAGAATACATAAGAATCAATTATCAAAAGCTAAAATACATGACATAATCCAACTTTTTCAGTCTAGTGTAATCTAATAATATTTCAAAATACGTATCATTTTGTAAAGAATTGAGGCTGTTAATTTAGCATCATTTGATTTAACAAAAATTCTGTTTTTTCTTTCTTCAAAAATGTTTATTACAAATTGTATATTTTGCATTAATATGTCAGAATGTTTAAAGATTTCAAATTTATATTGCAATGTTAATTTTACTCTCAACCATTTTTTAATATATCTGACGAAATTATGTTTCGACTAAATTTGTGAATGACCCCCAATTATCAGCAAAAAATATGCTCCAACTTTAAACAGCTATTACTCGGTCAATTTTAATCGTAGAATAACGGGACTTTTTTTGTATTACTTGTCAGTGTAAAAGGAAAATTTTACTAAATATAACTTATAGGACCGGGGGACCGTATAAAAATTTAAATATCGTAATTGTTTAAGAAATGTTTTTATTGACCCAAATCGCTTTTAAAATATTTCTTTACCTGATTTAATACATTTTTGTAATTGGAACTACATGTTTATGACTAACGGTTTAGGAATTAGCCATTGGATACAGTTGAGACCGGACACCCTGTATATTGCTTTTAAGGGGACAGTTTACCTTAAAATTGATCAAAAAATCGATTTTTGTTTTGAAATATTAAATAAAAGCCTGTTAAATTGTGAATATTTTGACATCTCATTTTTACCCATGCGGCAATTATATCGCAGAGATATTGTAAATTTTGTTAATACACCCGGCGTAATTAGCTCATACAAATTAAAACTCTAAAAGGCTTTTTCTCCATGTTCCTTTTTTCTTCACTTTCATATTTTAAAAACGCTAAGGCTTTTTTTGCATTTGAGATAGAGATTTAAACTTTTTTGTGCATGTTCTTTATTACATATGTGATAAATCTGCACATGGAATTAGCCTTCAGGTATCTTGATATTATTTTTTTTAAATAAAAGTATATGAAGATGTGTTAGATTTTATCGTTTTTCACTATACAGTGTGTCCACGTATAACCTGACCCACATTTATTTTCGCAATCGTTGGTCCTAGATGCATACTTCCAATTACAAAAATGGTTTAAATAAAGTAAAGAATTATTTTTAAAGCAATTTGGGTCAAGAAAAACATTTATTAAAAAATTGCTAAATTTAAATTTTTATACGATCCCCCGGTCCTATAAGTGATATTTAGCAAAAATTTACTGTGACACTAACAAAAATGACAAAAAAAGTCCCATTCATCTAACAATAAAATTGACCGAGTTATGAAACTTTGAAATGCATGACTTATACCACTTTTTTTGCATCTGAAAACAGATGATTTCTGCCATTATTTCAGGGGTCGTATATAAAGTACTTAAACTTATTTCAAGGTATCTGCGCTTTGAAAGAAATCTTACAACTATTACGATTGAGTTAACTTTTATTAGTTAAATTTCATATTAGTTAAAAATAATTGCATTTTAACATATCTTTTATTTTGTAAGGATTTGAGGCTATGATTTCTTTTAACAAAAATTATGTTATTTTCATAAGGTTTTATTTAACGTGCAACGATCGTCTTTCCAGTTTAAAATTTGTACTCGAACTTTAATTCACTTTCAAATGTCTGATCGAAGTTAAATTTTACATATTGACTTAAATCCGATGACAATGTAATATTATTATGATTTTCGACGCTTTTACCGCCAACAAGTTTAAGAAAGAGTTTTAGATTAGATAACATAAATCTGCGATGGTTGTGTTTTTTAACTTTTATAATTACGTTTTATGTATTTTTTAACGCTGAATAAAAAAATTACCTCATCTTTTAACCATCATGTTAGGATTTTTCGCAAATCGTAAATTTCAAGGTTAAAAAATTGCGAAAAATCTAATACTATAAAATAGATGTAAAACTTTTGTATTCAGTTTAATTTTATTTAATTCAATAATTTATTCAATTTTTTGGCTTATACTGGGTTTCTTACAGCTAAACAGCTCAGGGGTCCGATGAGGTTGGGAGGGGAGGGGGGATCAATTTTAACTTTGAGCTTTTTAACTTTGAAATTAGCAATTTGTGAAAAATCCTGACGTGACGTGATGGTTTAAAATGAAGGTCATTTTCGGATTCAGTGCTAAAAAATACATAAGAATCAATTTTCAAAAGCTAAAAACACAACCATCACATCTATTTTATAGTATCAAATTTTCGCTATTTTTTCTTTTTTTTTTTTTTTAAATTTACGATTTGCAAAAATTCTTTATACTTGATTGTAAAAAATAATGGTCAATTTCGGATTCAGTGGTACAGAATACATAAGAATCAATTATCAAAAGCTAAAGAACATGACATAACCCAGCTTTTGCAGGCTAGTGTAATCTAATAACATTTAAAAATATGTATAATTTTGTAAAGTATTGAGGCTGTTAATTTTCATCATTTTATTTAACAAAAATTCTGCTTTTTTTTTCTTCTTATATGTTTATTACAAATTGTATATTTTGCATTTATGTCAGAGTGATTAAATATTTGAAATTTATACCGCAATATTAATTTTACTCTGAACCATTTTTTAATATATCTGACGAAATTATATTTCTACTAAATTTGTGAATGACCCCTAATTTGCAGCAAAAAATATCCTTCAACTTTAAACAGCTGTTACTCGGTCAATTTTAATCGTAGAATAACGGGATTTTTTTGTCTTATTTGTCAGTGTAACAGGAAAATTTTCCTAAATATAACTTATAGGACCGGGAGACCGTATAAAAATTTAAATTTCGTAATTTTTTAAGAAATGTTTTTCTTGACCCAAATCGCTTTAAAAATAATTCCTTACATTATTTAAACCATTTTTGTAATTGGAAGTATGTATCTCGTACCAACAGTTGTGAAAATAAAGGTAGGTCAGGTTATACGCGGACACCTGTATATGAAGCATTCTCACAAAATTTTAACTTTCAGGAATAAAAATCTGGTGAAATTAAACTTAATAAAATAACATTTTAAACTTATAGACGAATGCCTTAATGATTCAAAATAAAGATAAAATGGTCAGCAGCCCACGATTTTTTTTTTTTTTTTTTTTAACTGAGGTTTAAGTTAAACTTGTTGAGATTTAATTTTTTAATTCTCCTTACCCTTTTACCTCTCTGACTTTTTATTTCCTTCTAATTTTTTACTGATAACGAATTTGCATAGTACCTACAGAACATTCACACCACCTATTTTTAGGCAAATTGTGTTAAGACTAAGTGTGTCACAATGTTCATTGATTTTAACCCGGGAGAACTCGCTGCATGAGATTTTCTCTCACAGTCGTACATTTTTAAGACTCTTATTTAAATCATTTTTCATATTAATTAAAATTTTCAAACTGTTTTTCAGTTATTTTACCTGTTTTGTGAATAAAAGTACTAAGCCAACCAAAAAAAGTTGATATTATATGAATGTAAAGTAAAAGAAAAGCAATTGGGCATTCTCACTAGCGAGTTCTCCCAGGTTAAGCAAGAGTTATTTACATTGGATTAAATAATAATAAAAAAATTAATTTACCTCGAAAAGTGCAGGAATAAATCTTGGGGACGGTAAGACTTACCAATAAAGCCACGATGCTTGAAATTGATATTTAAATGCTGATTTAAATTCCGCAGTGAATTTCCTGTCAAAGAATTTTAGCCATTCTTTCTCTACCATACCCCTGCATGAGAAAAAAGTTGAAAAAAAAAATCTGTGGCTGCATCTGATGCGATTTTCTGTATAATTTTAGCAAGAGGGACGGTAAGGAATCTAAAATCCTGGGACAGAGTTAAAAAAATAATAACAACCGTAAAAATGTGCATGTTAATTTTTTTGCTATATATTTATATAAAACAATAGTCTCAGTTTCAGAAAGAAATTACATCGAATTACTTTTATTGAAATAATTTTATACAGACAGATCCAGACTTAAAAATCAGCATCAGGAACACGGGACGGTATAGGAGTTTCGTGGTATATCTGAACCCCCAACATCGTCCAAAACTTATTTATCTCGTTAATATTGTTATACAGTCATGCAATGGTATGTGTTCCAACATAAGAAATAAAAAAACCCCAAGAATACGTACAAAAATAAAAATTATTATTCAGGGACTTAAAAGTCAAACTTATATGAGAATGCCTCATATATCAGTAAAAAAAATCATATTAAATGCAATATTACATGTATCTAAAAATCCATGCGCAGTCTTGGGTAATACACATTTAAAAATAAAATAAAAAAAATTCGCAAAAATATCAATATTTATAAAAGTAGTGGGGATTTAAAAAAATTCAAATTTTTGTTAACTTTTTTTAAACTTTTTAATTAAATATGTAGTTAAAAAAAACCCAATGTACTTTTAGATGAACATTGAAAAGCACTGAGCTCACCATCTGAACCATATTAGCTAGCTTTCATTACAAAAAGCTACCTATTGCAGCCGTTCGGAGGAAAGCGATTTCAAACAATTTTGGTATATTTTCATCGATCATGACCCTCAGACACCGAAACCACCCTCCGTTCAAAAGTTTATATATATATATATATATATCCATAAATATATATATATATCTGATCTTTGTCACACTGTAGCCCTCGTATTTATGAACCGATTTGGATGTAACTTCGTGTATACAAAGTGCATACCAATACCTCGACCGAGTTCGTTGGCCAGCTTCATCCGCCATCTTGTTTCAAAATGGCGGCCATTTAAATTTTTTAAAAAAAAATTAAAATTTGAAATGTGGTACCAAAAAATTGAAAAATATTTTTCCTTATGTGTTTGACCTTGATACAAAGATTCCGGAGCATTTTTTGTTTCGTCTATATCTTAAAAAATGGCTGAGTTATAGCACTTTGAATTTCTAGTTTGGCTGACATGTTGAAACGACCTGGTTTTTGTAACGCGATAACAGGCGTATTTATGAATCGATTTGGATGTACCTCGATGTATACATAATACGTACCAATGTCTCGACCGAGTTCGTTGGCCAGCTTCATCCGCCATCTTGTTTCAAAATGGCGGCCATTTAAATTTTTTTTTAAAAAATTTTAAATTTCAAATGTGGTACCAAAAAATGAAAATTGGAAAATATTTTTTTCTTATGTGTTTGACCTTGATACAAACATTCAGGAGCAGTTTTTGTTTCGTCTATATCTTAAAAAATGGCTGAGTTATAGCACTTTGAATTTCTAGCGTGGCTGACATCTTGAAACGACCTGGTTTTTGTCACGCGATAACAGGCGTATTTATGAACCGATTTGAATGTGCCTTGGTGTATACATAATACGTACCAATGTCTCGACCGAGTTCGTTCGCCAGCTTCATCCGCCATCTTGTTTCAAACTGGCGGGCATTTTAATTTTTTTTAGGTAGCTTTCTTTACAAAAAGCTACCTATTGCAGCCGTTCGGAGGAAAGCGATTTCAAACAATTTTGGTATATTTTCATCGATCATGACCCTCAGACACCGAAACCACCCTCCGTTCAAAAGTTTATATATATATATATATATATATCCATAAATATATATATATATCTGATATTTGTCACACTGTAACCCTCGTATTTATGAACCGATTTGGATGTAACTTCGTGTATACAAAGTGCATACCAATACCTCGACCGAGTTCGTTGGCCAGCTTCATCCGCCATCTTGTTTCAAAATGGCGGCCATTTAAACAATTTAAAAAAAATTTAAATTTGAAATGTGGTACCAAAAAATTGAAAATGGAAAAATATTTTTTTCTTATGTATTTGACCTTTATACAAAGACTCCGTAGCAGTTTTGGTTTCGTCTATATCTTAAAAAATGGCTGAGTTAAAGCATTTTGAATTTCTAGCGAAGCTGACGTTTTGAAACGTCCTGAACTTTGTCACGCGATAAAAGGCGTATTTATGAACCGATTTGGATGTAACTTCGTTTATACATAGCACAGACCAATGTCTCGAACGAGTTCGTTGGCCAGCTTCATCCGCCATCTTGTTTAAAAATGGCGGCCATTTAAAATTTTAAGAAAAATTTAAATTTGAAATGTGGTAGCAAAAAATTGAAAATTGAAAAAATATTTTTTTCTTATGTGTTTGACCTTGATAAAAAGATTCGGGAGCAGTTTTTGTTTCGTCTATATCTTAAAAAATGGCTGAGTTATAGCATTTTGAATTTCTAGCGTGGCTGACATTTTCAAACGTCCTGATTTTTGCCACGTGATAACAGACGTATTTATGAACCGATTTGTATGTACCTTGGTGTGTACATAGTACATACAAATAACTCAACCGAGTTCGTTGACCAGCTTCTTTCTCCATCTTGTTTCAAAATGGTGGCCATTTAAAAAAATTTAAAAAAAATTAAATTTAAAATGAGATACCAAAAAATTGGAAAATGAAAAAGATTTTTTTTGTATGTGTTTGACCTTAATACAAAGATTCCGGAACAGGTTTTGTTTCGTCTACATCTAAAAAAATGGCTGAGTTATAACATTTTGAATTTCTATTGTGGCTGACATTTTAAAACGACCTGATTTTTGTCACGCGATAACAGGCGTATTTATGAACCAATTTGAATGTAACTTGGTCTGTACATAGTACATACCAATGTCTCGACCGACCGGTCGTTGGAAGCGACTCAAGAGTGAAAGGTTCCATTCTCTCATTGGTTCATCAGAAACCGGTCTTGGCTTGCTTCTCATGTATGATTTGGCGATGAGATGCAACCACTTTGAGAAATATCGTACCTAGTTAATTCATGCTATTTTGGTAAAAGATTTCTGTGGACGAACTTGTCTAGTGGTTAACGCGCTTGTCTAGCAAGCTCAAGTACGCGGGTTCTATCCTCCCGGTTACTTTTATATTTTTTATTTGTGTTTTGTTTTGATTTTTATTAAGTTGGTTAATAAAGATTTATCGACTTTTATTATCCGTTCATTTCCAACAATTTTTTTAATTGTCAATTAAATAATTAAATTAAATTTTGATTAAATTAAGTTTTAATTGTTATTAAATAAAATAAAATTTAGTTTTAAATAAAACTGAAATTTAATTTTTATAAAATAAAATTTAGTTTTAAATAAATTTCAAAATTCATATAAGCTATTTTTTTATGAATTAAAGTGAACATTTATTGTAATTAAATAATAATATCTCCTAAACTTACATACATTATTTTTTTCCCTTATAACTTTAGTATCAGATAAATATTAATTTGGCAAAGTTAATTTTTCAAAGTTTTCTTTTAAAATTAATTAGTATTTTTCATACAGAAAAACTTTATTCATTTATTATCAAATGCTTTGTAATTTTTTATTACGTATAAAATAATGTTAATGAAATTAATTTTTAAACTCATATTACTTATAAGCTATTTATTTCAATTTCTTAAAATGAATATTTTTGAAAATATAATGTTATTTCTTACACTTATATAAATATTTTTATTTTTATCTTATATTATTTAACAATATATCTGAATACATAACTATATTCAGTTTATTTTATTTGAAAGTAAAATTTTATTAATTTATGAATTCATATTAATAATATTATTAACTTAGCAAGTAATTAATTATTTAAACCAATTTGTAATTGTTAAATACTTTTTATTAAAATTTCCTAAAAAAATTTTAATTGTTATTATTATTAAAAAATTCTAATAAACTACTTTTCAAAACAATATATATATTATATATATATTATTTGAAAACTCAGTCAAAAACATAAATTATTTTTATTAAAAAATTATTATAAATTTCCCCTTCACTATTACCACCCTAAATATTTCAAAACTAAATTAAAGCTATAAGTCCAAGTAATCATTAACTAGAAATATTTAATGCGACAAAATACATCATAAAAACTTCTTATAGTTTTTGGTAGTTATTGCTCAGATATTATTGTTTTGGGTTCCAACTTATTTTTCTTCTTTTGGGTGTGTGAAAAAAAAAAAAAAAAAAAAAAATCTGTCATTATTATTTAATTTATTTTTTCATTATATTTCACTACAAGTGTGAGCTATGATTTATTTTAGCTTGACCTTTTTCATTCACTATCTATGAAACACTTTATTTTTAGATTTTTCTTTTTTTTTTTTTTTTCTTGCCCTATTTGTTATTTTGCAGCAATAATAAATAGATATTAATATTGCAAATTACTATAAGGGCAAAGTAGAATTTAGATGATCTAAATCCCTTTCTGACAATTTTGATTATTTGAATACTAGTTTGGCCATTTAATTATTTATATTTACGCATACAAACTGCCATGAAAAAAAAAAAAAAATGCATACAATTTGACTGAGTATTTTTATTAATTGTTTTTTATATATTTATTATTTTTTTAAAACACATCAGCTATCAAGGAAGGGGAGGGGGAGTGCTTGAGTTTACTGTTCTTTGCACAGATAACTACAGTCAAAACACATAGGTAATTAAATGCAGTTGCGTAGCCAGGATATTATTTCGGGGGGGGGGGGAGGGGAGGGCGTCTAATCCCCTAAGCTTCTCTCCTCCTGATGCAAAGCTATAAATTAAAAGCTATTAATTTTACTTTTCGCATAAATATCAATTTTATACTTTTAAAATATGGGATATGTTTTTTAAGTCTAATTTACATACACCTGTATATACAAAAGGAATAACGTGTAATGTGTAATTTAAAAATAATAAGTCTAAAATATTTAAATTGATTACTTTCTTAAAAGAAAGTCAGTTCTATCAATTTTTTGCAGGGAAAAAAAGATATTTTTAAAAATACCATATCATTGTTTTCCGTGAATCACTTTATATGAAAAATAAATTTAAATTCCTTACATGTCGCAAACAAAATTTAATATGATTGCAACATAATACTTGAAATAATCTCAAGTGACACTTGGCGATTTGTTTTGGTGGTGAAATGAGATGTGCCCTCTGATTTGTTAGGAAGAAATGTCTACCACTGCTCAATAATCAGGTCTTGTAACCTTGAGAAGTAAATCACGGGATTCTTGTTTCTTCTCAACCAATGGGAGAATGGAACCTTTCACCCTTGAGTCTCTTCCGAGGTCGTTGGCCAGCTTCATTCGCCATCTTGTTTCAAAAGGGTTGCCATTTAAAAAAAATGTGATTTAAAATTTAAAATGAGGTATTAAAAAATTGGAAAATGAAAAGGATTTTTTTATGTGTTTGGCCTTAATACAAAGATTCTGGAGCAGTTTTTGTTTCTGAAAATTTGTTCTTTTGTTTATATCTTAAAAAGTTGTTGAATTATAGCACTTTGAATTTCTATCATGGATAACACTTTGAAACGATCTTGTATTTGTCACGCGATACCACACGTATTCACCTATTTCGATGGAAGAAGGCATGTGGATAGTATACATCAATATCTCGACCAAGTTCGCTGGCCAGCTTCATCAGCCATCTTTTTTCAAAATGGCGGCCATTAAATTTAAAAAAAATTATATTTAAAGTGAGGTGCAAAGTAATTAGAAATTGAAAAAGGTTTCTTTCTTAAGTATTTGACTTTGATATAAGGATTCAGGAGCATTTTTTGCTTGTCTTTATCTTAAAAAATGGCTCAGATATAGCAGTTTCAATTTCTAAAGTGGGTGACATTTTGAAAAATCTGATTTTTTGCCTGCGACAGCACTCGTATATATCAATCGATTCCGATATGAGTGAGCATGTGCACAGCAATTACTAAGGTCTCGACCAAGTTCACTGGTTAGCCTCATCTACCATGTTGTCTTAAAATGGCAGGCACTTTAAGAAATAGCCGAATTTGGCAGCCAAATATAAGTGACTTTAAATAAAAGCAGCTTGAATAAAGCTGACTAATTTCGCGAAATTCTCATTCATAATGATTTAGTATTGATAAAAATTAGTATTGAATCTCCTACATTCGGTTTCCACTTAATTGAGCTTCGTGTGTTTGAATAATATAAGTTGGCTTTTTAAAAATAAGGAATATGAAAGCTACCTCTTCCTCCCGGCACTGGCCGGAAGGACTTTTTTTTAATTTAAAATAAGGTACCAAAAAATTGGAAAATGAAATATTTTTTTTTGTATGCGTTTCACCTTAATACAAAGATTCCGGAACAGATTTTGTTTCGTGTATATCTAAAAAAATGGTTGAATTATAGCACTTTGAATTTCTAGCATGGCTGACATTTTGAAACGATCTGATATTTGTCACGCGATAACATGCGTATTTATTAACCTATTTCGATGTAAGAAGGCATGTGGATAGTATATCGTAATGTCTCGACTAAGTTCGCTGGCCAGCTTCATCAGCCATCTTCTTTCAAAATGGAGGCCATTAAATTAAATAAAAAGTTATATTTAAAGTGAAGTGCAAAAAAATTAGAAATTAAAAAATGTTTCTTTCTTAAGTATTTGACCATGATATAAGGATTCCGGAGCATTTTTTGTTTTGTATTTATCTTAAAAATGGCTCAGATATAGCAGTTTCAATTTCTAATGTGGGTGACATTTTGAAAAATCTGATTTTTTGCCTGCGACAGCACTTGTATATGTCAACTGATTCCGTTGTGAGTGAGAATGTGCACAGCAATTACCAAGGTCTCGACCAAGTTCACTCGTTAGCCTCATCCACCATGTTGTCTTAAAATAGCAGGAACTTCAAGATATCGCCGAATTTGGCAACCAATTATAAGTTGCTTTAAATAAAAGCAGCTTGGATAAAGTTGACTAATTTCGCGAAATTCTCATTCATAATGATTTAGTATTGATAAAAATTAGTATTGAATCTCCTATAATCCGTTTCCACTAAATTGAGCTTCGTGTGTTTGAATAATATAAGCTTGCTTTTTAAAAATAAGGAATATGAAATCTACCTCTTCCTCCCGGCACTGGCCGGAAGGACTTTTTTTTTTTTTAAATAAACAAAACTTTTGGAAAGGTAAACTGTCCCCTTAAAGGTCAAATTTGTATATGTAATTGAAAAATATACTACTCATAACTAAAATGCCAAATTTCTGGAAGATCTTACTAATCCCTTTGAACTTAACTTATTTGCTGTGAAGTGTTAAATGTTTTTTTTAATGTTCAAAAACAAAAGAAAGAAAATTATACTCCAGAAAAATGGTCTAATACAAGAGCGGCGAACCCGCATGCCTGAAGGCCTATTACCACCACCTTTTAGGACAAATGTTCTTCGGCTTATTTAATGAAAGAAATTCTGAGATTAAATGAAATGAAGTAAATTTTCCATAAAGGTGACAATTGGCCTTCTGGCATGGGGTCTTGCCGTCCCTGGTCTATTAGCAATTATAACTTTTTCATATTTATTTATATAAAAATTTCTCTCTTTAAAAAAAATGTTATCCAAATATTTATTTAATCTATAAACTACAACATATTTAAATTATTAATAAAATAAAAGCAAAAAAATTCTATAGAGATATATCTAATATCCAAGTATTTATTCAATCTATAAATTATAGCACATTTAAATTATTCAAATTGAAATTTTAAAACAGCGTGATAAGGCTCTGCATGAGTTTTTTTTTAATGCATTCTTACCTCGTCTAAGATATTACTCGAAATTTCATATATTTAAATTGTTTTATAACTTAGAAAAATACATTTAACACGACAGTGCATTCGTACACTGACTATTAATTAAAGAGATATACATGACTGGATCTTACAGACACAACCCACAAAGGAATTAAACATGGAAAGCGACTTTTGTAGTTTAGTTATTATGACTATGACTTTACAGTATATTTTTCAAAATAGATTCTATAGAATAGATAAACTAGTCGGATGTGCCAATCCCAAAACTTTCTTCTATCTGTTACATTTTAGTATTTCAAAATTCGTTGTGTCACAGTGTTGTCACAGCACAGTGCTAAAATTAAATGACAATCTATGCCCATCATGAGGATCCTAAATATATGAAATTCCGTGCATTAGTTCTTGAGATACGACTATCGCTGAAATCGTGTAAATTATGCAAAATGCAGCATAGCAGCGCCACCTGCTGCTGGTTTACTCCAATACCTAATCAGCAACAACTTATGTCAACGTCTAACTGAATCTGAAGTTTGATAAAAATCTGTGCATTAGTTTTTGAGATACAGCTCTTGCAAAAATCATGAAAAATCCTGCATAGCAGTGGCCATATGGGACTATTGGGCGATTGACACGAATACCTAATCAGCAACAACTTATGTCAATGTCTAACTGAATCTGAAGTTAGATGAAAATTCGTGCATTAGTTCTCGAAATAGAGCTATTGCGGAAATCATGAAGAATGCAACATAGCAGCGCCACCTGTTGAGCGGTTTATACCAAAACATATTCAGCACCAATTCATATCAAGGACTAATTGAATCTGAAGTGTTAAGAAAATCTGTGCATTAGTCCTTGAGACTAATGCACAGATTTTCTTAACGGATTTGCGGCAATGGTGAAAAATGCAGCATAGCAGCGTCACCTTTTGGGCGATATACACCAAAAACTAATCAGCACCAGTCTATATCAAGGTCTAACTGAACCTAAAGTTTTAATTTCCGTGAATTAGTTCTTGAGATAGAGCGCCCACAAAATTTTTGTTACATACAGACAGACTCATAGACAGACATTTTCTAAAAACCATTAAATCGTGTTCAGGACCTTCTAAAACGTATAAATTCATCGAAAACTGGAAGTCGAAATTTTTCACGAATCCAATACTTCCTTGTAAAGATAGAAAAAAAATCCTCTTGCGATATTTTATTTCTTGATGCTTACAGAAACTGACAATGGAAAATCTAACTGTATGAAACAAAAGTTCATGTTATGGTTACAAAAACATATATATACTTTCACATAAATTTGCAAGAAGAACAAAATTACCCTGCTTAGATATCCGTATGTTTAAATATCTTTTTCTATGTATGGCAGTTTTTTTTAAATGCAGCATATTTCTATACAATCGTGCGAAAATTTTATACCATAAAACTTTTATAAGTTTAAAACATAAGTTTTAAAATTATTATAATAAATTAATCACGTGAACAGGTTCGATATGAAGTATTATAAAGGTGTATTTGTAAGAAAAAAGTAATTAGCAGAGTGCATAACATAATATTCTTTCTTGTATACTTTTTCTTTTAAATTCTTTTAAGGGGAATTTCTTTATCATTTAGTCTTACAGCGAATTTACTTTAGTTCTTATGTAATCAATACATAGGTTTACTTTTGCGAAATGTCTAATTTAACAAGCAGAATCTAATTATGCAGGATGTCCCCAAAATCACGCTGCACTTGAAAAATGAAATAAAGAAAAATTCAAACCAATAGAAATGCACCTCACTGCATACTTGAGAAATCAATAAATTTTCAGTCACACAGGATTTCAAATTTAGTTACGAAGTTTGCCAACAGATGGCGCTGATAAGTGGAAAAATAAATAAATTAAGGAAAAAACTGTATGAACATATTGCGAAAACTAAATAATGGTATTTCCAATCTATCCACCATTTGCTGCAACAATATATGGTGCAGTCTGAGAACAAAATTCACAGAATCCCGTGCTAAACGTTACAGCCGGAATGGTCTTACATGCAGTAGAGATGTACTGTTTCAGTTCGGCAGTCGTTTGCAGATATTGGTGGTACACATCGTCTTTATAAACATGCACAGAAAAACTCACAGTGAGTCAAATTTGGCGAATAGGGAAATGCCAATCCATGCCGCTCCCCGTATGCTTCAAATAATCCAGGGCAATGACATGATCACTGGAATGTTCATTGAATAAATGAAAGACTTCAACAGCTCGATGTGTACGGGAACCATCTTGCATGATCCACAAGGTGCTCCCACGGTTCTCCGTAGAATTCACGTAGAAGGTCCAGAAATTTGCGCATAATGTCAGATAGGTCATCGCAGTAACCGTTTCGCATCGGGAAAATGGCCTAAGGAGACTTCAAGAGGAAATTTTGGCACAAACCATGACTTTTGGAGGATGCAGGTATGATGGTACAGCAACATGGGGATTCTCCTTTTCCCAAATGGGCCAATTTTGCTTATTGACGAAGCAAGGAAAACTCAGCTTCATTGGAAAGCAAAATATTTTCCACATAGATTTCACCAGCATCCATCTGCTGCAACATAGCATTCAATAACGTCCCCCGTGCATTAACGGCAACAGCACACTAAAGCGTTTGCGAATCTGCATCCTGTATGGATACAGCCGGAGGCTGTGGTGCATGATATGGTGTTTGGATATGCGTCGTAGTCCAGCCTGAACTGCAACATGGCGAACAGAAATCCAGGACCGCTGTTGGATCACTTGCTGAACGACGTCAACATTCACCCTGCGGGCGCACGACGTTACCAGCACGATCACATTAACGTTCCTAGTACCAGAACGTTTAAATTTGTCAAATAGATCCTTTAATTTATCCCTTCCATCCTTTTGTGCACTAAACTTCCTCCGAAATCCGCTCCTTATTCCGAAAATACTATGGTACAGACAGTGAAATTCCAAGACAAGAAATATCCGCTGTTCTAGAATAAACCATTTCTGCATGGCAACTTGCAACCTCTTAGCAGCACACGCTATTATCAGTACGACGAAGTATACAGATACAGACAAGGTCGGAACTAGGGGTGAACAAGCGGGGCATATGGCCGGTCTTCAGTGTAGAATGGGGGCACCGAAAGAAGATTTGATTCGTCTTTCGGTAGAAAAAAGAAATAACGAAATTTGACCAACAAGATATACAATTGGGCATCTCAAAGTTAAATTGAATTCGTTGTTTTTATACTCATTGCTTAAAAAGGGTCCTTTTTTCCATTTGGTGACCACACTGGGGCGTCAAAATAACATTTAATTCATGAATTGAATTTGACCAAGATACTTGAAAGTTCAATACAATACACGGCGTGGATCCCAATTGGGTTTGGCCCCACCAGTGGCCGAGAGGTTCTGCTCTCGAAGCTGGTAGACGGGAGGTGCTGGGTTCAAACCCAATCGCGCCCGTCGGCCTAACCGTTTCGGAGTTTTCGTGATTTTCTTCGAAACCTTGGATTTTCCATGCGTAAATACGGGTTAGGTTCCCTTAGAAAGACCCCCACGGAGGGCACTACCCCTAGGGCCTATATCCCTCGAGTAGATAATCGGCCGTCAAAAATCAACCCAACCCAACCCAATTGGGTTTGATTTGGTTAACTATTTCGTACGTTGTCGTGATTACAAGTTTTGCAGTTTTTTACTTTTGTGTGTCCCTGTAAACAAACTATATAAGCGCTACATACTTGATTAACAAACTCGTCTAATATAATGGCAGATCAATTTTCTGTCATTATTAGATTCGAATTGAAACAAACCAAAAATATTAACACCAGCTGTAATTTTCCATCTAGGTGAAAAGGTGTCCAGGCCAGGATTCGAACCAAGGACCTTTTGGCTGATGCTGTATCGAATCTTGGCCGGACGTTTTTTCACGTAGTTGAAAATTATAACTCGTGTGATTTATTTACCAATTATAATAGTTGTGTTAAAATTGCTTAAGTGCAAAAATATTCAGATAATGTACTTTCTAGCAATTATTTCATATTTAAGATAAAAAATAAAAGAAATGGACCCAAAACTTCTGTTTATAAATTTATTTTGGAAAGGGGGGGGGGCTTAAAATTTATGCTTACCATGGGTGAAAGAATTCATAGTTTTGGCCCTGAATATAAAGAATGTAAATCAGATGGAGCGCGTTCCCCTTACACCTCTCGTATAGATGTCCTGCAGGCTCCTCAAGTAGTTCTGGTGGCGAACTTCGTCACTAAATTTGAAATTCTGACTGACGGAAAATTTACTGGTTTTTCAAGTAGAATGTAGCGGGGTTCATTTTTATCGCTTTTCATTTTTCTTTATTTCATTTTTCAAATACTCCCGCCATTTTTGAGACACTCTGTTAGATTTAATTACCTAATTAGAAAACACTATCCAACTTTTAATTATTTTTTTAGATATAATTTGCCGGAAATTTCGAACAAATTCCACAGAATGACAGAAATTAACCCATTTATGTCTGAATTTTTGTTTTCTCAAATTTGTTGGGAAAATCACTTTAAAATGTTGCAAAATGAACTGGAAAAATACAAAAAAAAAATGACGATAAAATATTTTTGTATTTATTTGATAAAATGTAAACGTACTAAATATTGGAATATCTATATGTAGAAAAATGCATAATTATATATTTTGCCTAAATTTATATAAATTAAGCTTTTAAATTGTATATTATATACTATAATTAGTATTTCTATGAACTATTGAAAAAATATATTTATTTCTTTAAAGAGACTAATAACATTAAAAGTATTATTAATAATAAATTAAGAATAATTGTATTTGAGGCTAAAAAACAATTTATTACAAAATCTCCTTGAAAAGGACTTTACATAAATAATTGTCCCCTAAATGGCTAATAAAAATATGTACCCATTTGCGCCTAGCACCCTAGATTTTGTACGTTACAAACATGTATAAAAAATAGTCTTGAACATATAATTTCGCAATTTAAAAAAATATGTATTTCAAAGAAGTCTACAAGCTAAGATTATGACTTATTTATTTGGATCCTTGATACAAAAAATACAAATAAACTTACTTTTTACAGTTCGCTATCCTGAAAAATGAAAAATCTCTAAACACCGAAAAAAGGCTTCATTTAAGCAAATAAATATCAATCTTATGCTGGCATCTCTCGGTAATAGATAAAGACATTTATAGACAATTACTTCATACAATTTTCATGTTGTAAAGAAGAAGAAAATTATTAAAATTTATTAAAATTAGAAACGTCCCAAAAATGGGACGCTAGGCATAAATGGGTCAATATGTTCATAAAGATAGCGATAACAATCGGGAACTTATGTTGGACATGAATGTAATTATGATCGTGGACGGTAACACGTATAAAGTCTACAAAAAGGAAATGTTCTGTCATAAAGTATAAAAACAAGAAAATGCATAATTTGGAATATACTGTACATACTCGTGCATAAGCCTCTACATCCAAGAAAAAAATAGATTGTGTATCAGTATTTTCGACTAGTTATCTTCGCCTTATTTAATATCAGAAAAATTTTGCGAATTCTGCAGTTTAGAAAAAGATAATTTCTTTTAAATTCTGGTATTCTGTTTGTTATTCCTCTTGAATCTTGGGTCGACTTATAGGCGAGTATATACGGTAGATATTTTCCCGAAATGTAATAAAACATTTGTATATAAGGACATATGAAGCAACTGCTTTTGCAAGTTTATTAAAGGGTGGGGGGAGCGAGAAGTTTTCTCATTTTCCGATTTATTGTTGCGGATTTTTTTTTTTTTTTTTTTTTTTTTTTGAGAAAAGTTGGGTAAAACGGACGTCTTCTTTACATTTGCCTAGAGTGTCAAGTCCATTATGAGCAGTTTTTGTTCACTACTGATTTATTTAAGGAAAATACGAACAGTCAAAATAGTTTTCGCACACAGCTATTTCCAGATTTTACAAAAGAAGTTCTTTCTCCGGCGCAGATGCAAAAAACATAGACCAGACAATAGGAAAATTTTCTGTACAACTTACTACTCTGTTTATTATTTAAGGCATTTCTCAAATAAATATTACTTCTCACACAACAACGCGAAATTTTAGCGCATTTCCTAACTAAATTTTTAACCCTTAAATGCCTGATTTTTCAAAAATCGTTGTAATAAAGTTTTTCGGCTTTCATTTTAAAAATAAATCATGGGAAAAATACTTAAAAAAATCTTATTTTGTTTTAAGTGTGGTTTACGGTTTGTTATTAATCGGCAATTCTGGTCTTTAATTGAAAAATTAATTTCCCTTGATAACCTACCCTATTGAGTAGCATATCATTGGATAGGTCTTTCAAAATGAAGACGATGTTTCATTGACTATTTTACAGTCAGAAGCTCCGTTGAAATATTACACAACCTGGAAGTTGTGTAGGTAGGATATCTAGCTTTACTTCAACTCTAACCTTCATAGACATCTATAGACCTCATCAAAACAGTGTTTATAGATAGGAACTAACAATTAAACACAACTTAAAAGTCATCAATACAAGTAAATAAAAAAATAGGTAAGTAATATAAAAAATAGTTTCACGTTGATGAGAAATAATTAATTAGTTCGCTTTTTACGCAGTCGGGTAGATTTTTCAAATTAAATTTTTATTTGTTTAATTATGAATTAAAAAGTAAGTCCTTCCGGCTCAATCGGAAGAGTAATTTTCTTTTATTAAGATACATATATCAGACTTAACACAAATTGGTCTTACTCTTTCTAAGTTCGCTATTTTGGCGAGAAAAGTAATTTGTAGGGAAATTTTAAATTCGGCTTACCAAATGTATTTGAACGGATACGAGGTAATTATATAAAACATGTTAAAAATGTGCTGAGATCACAGTTTAAAAATCGCCCACAGGCTATAATGTATTTTCGACCCTCAATTGATCACGAACCATTCAATGAACGCCATAGATTTTTTTAAATATGTCTCATGAAATGGGGTAAAGGACTTCTAAAAAGATATTGAAATCGAAGAATTTTAACCATGTATTAATAATAAAGTGAAAATATAGCCTTATTGACCATAATTTTACTCTGATTTTTAAAGAGCCTTTATTGTCGAATCGATTATCGGAAATTGACTAACGAACCCATCCAAGATATTAGCAAGATAAATCCAAATTTGGTTCTAATCTCTCCGGTATTTTAGACGTTATGATGATGATACAAGGCTACAACATATGGTGATACTAAGCTATATTTCCGACTCGCAAACGAGGTTCGAACTCATTCAATTACACCAACGAAATTATTTTTGTATGCCTCTCTTACAAAAATAACGCCTTATAACTTTTTATTGAAATCGAAGAAATTTAACCTTGTATTAATAATGAACAAAAAACACAGACCCACTGACCATGATGTAACAGATTATTTTGTGCATCTCTGTAAACGGACTAAAAGAGCTACATATGTGGTTAATGAACCCGTCGAAGATATTTGTAAGATCAATACATTAGCCCAATTAGGTTTGAATTGGATCAGTATTGTAACCAAGATGACAAGTTTTGCATTATATATATATATATATACAGGGTGTCCACGTTATAACCTGACCGATCTTTATTTTCGCAACCGTTGGTCCTAGATGCATGCTTCCAATTACAAAAATAGTTTGAATTTGAATAAGGTAAAGAATTATTTTTAAAGCGATTTGGGTAAGAAAAACATTTATTAAAAAATTACGAAATTTAAATTTTTATACGGTCCCCCAATCCTACAAGTTATATTTAGTAAAACTTTCCTGTTACATTGACAAGTAAGACAAAAAAAAAAGTCCCGTTATTATACTATTGAAACTGACCGAGTAATAGCTATTTACTCGAAGCATATTTTTTGCTGCAAATCAGAGGTCATTCACAAATTTAGTAAAAATATAATTTCGTCAGATATGATAAAAAAAAAATGGTTGAGAGTTAAATTAACATTGCAATATAAATTTGAAATCTATAATCATTCTGACATATTACTACAAAATATACAATTTGTACTGAACATATAAGAGGATAAAAATAACAGAATTTTTGTTAAATAAAAGGATGAAAAACAACAGCCTCAATTCTTTACAAAATGATACATATTTTAAAATGCTGTTAGATTACACTGTCTTTCAAATTTTGGGTTGTGCCATTTTTTTAGCTTTTGAAAACTGATTCTTATGTATTTTTTAGCACTGCATCAGAAAATGATCTTCATTTTAAACCATCACGTCAGGATTTTTCTCAAATGGGAAATTTCAAAGTTAAAAAGCTCAAAGTTAAAATTGAACACCCCCCCCCCCCCCCTCACCTCCCAACCTCATTGACCCTGAGCAGTTTAGCTGTGAGAAACTCAGTATAAGCCAAAAAATTGAATAAATTATTGAATTAAATTAAATTAAACTGAATAAAAAAGTCTTGCATCTATTTTATAGTATCAGATTTTTCGCTATTCTTTAACCTTGAAATTTACGATTTGCGAAAAATCCTGACATGATGGTTAAAAGTGAAGATAATTTCTTTATTCAGCGTTAAAAAATAAATAAAACATAATTATAAAAGTTAAAAAAACACAACCATCGCAGGTTTATGTTATCTAATCTAAAACTCTTTCTTAAACTAGTTGACGGTAATCTATCCGAATTTTTTTGTGTTATCCTCTAATATAAGTATGTATAAGATGTTAAGCGTCGAAAATCATAATAATATTGCATTGTCATTGGATTTAAGTCAGTACGTAAAATTTAACTTCGATCGGACATTTGAAAGTGAGTTAAAGTTCGAGTACAGATTTTAAACTGGAAAGACGATCGTTGCAGGTTAAATAAAACCTTATGAAAATAACATAATTTTTGTTAAAAGAAATCATAGCCTCAAATCCTTACAAAATAAAACATATGGTAAAATACAAATATTTTAACTAATCTGAAAACTCATTCATAACAGTTGTACGATTTCTTTCAAAGCGCAGATACCTTGAAATAAGTTTAAGTACTTTATATACGACCCCTGAAAGCATGGCCGAAATCATCTGTTTTGAAATGCAAAAAAATGGTATAAGTCATGCATTTCAAAGTTTCATAACTCGGTCAATTTTAATGTTAGATGAATGGGACTTTTTTTGTCTTACTTGTTAGTGTCACAGTAAATTTTTACTAAATATCACTTATAGGACCGGGGGGACCGTATAAAAATTTAAATTTCGTAATTTTTTAATAAATGTTTTTCTTGATCCAAATCGCTTTAAAAATAATTCTTTACCTTATTTAAACCATTTTTGTAATTGGAAGTACGTATCTAGGACCAACGGTTTCGAAAATAAAGGTCGGTCAGGTTATACGTGGACACCCTGTATACGCATACAGATATAAGATAGATATAAACGAACTGATTGCAATAAATCGATTTTCAAAGAAATCAACCTACTAAAATAAAGCTTTTCTTTCTTTTAGCAAACACAATTTCATGTTTCTTGTGAGGAAAAAAAATACTCTATAATATATTAGCTTAATATTAGCTTAGTATAAGAAAGAAACAGAATTTCATAATTGGGTATTCATCCATCGAAGATCGAAAGTTAAATCAACACATTTAAATCACTCAAAAATTTCATTAGCTATCTTTAATTAGAAAATTCATATATATGAAATATCGATAAGAAAACAATTTAAAAATTTATTCTATTATTAATTACAGTTTTTGTATTAATTACAGATTTACAAGATCAATTTTTCATGTATTTGGAATTTGAAATCGATATACTGTACAATAATTATTGTATAAATTAATTATATTCGGAGTAATTGAATCAGTAAATCTGCTGTTTCTATATATGTCAAAACCTTCCACATGACTTATTTTTTCTCTGAGTGATTCGATTGTTAAATGGTTGATTCGATTAAACAATGATTCATGTAAATGGTAATTATAAGACATTTAATTTATTCGGCTTGCTATTGTATTATGAAAAAGACACAAACATATAGTACAAATTGAACACTGAACAATCTGGTTATTTTTCTTTTTTTTTCGAGTATCCTCTCCCCCCCCCCCTTCCATACACCCATACACATTCACACACACACACACACACACACAAAAAAAAAAAAAAAAAAAAAAAAGAAAGAAAACCAACGATAGTCATTATTCCAATTCCAAATTCGAAGAGAAAAACGAAACGTAATTTTTATCATAAGAAATAAATTAATTTAATAATAGCTTCTTGATTAATTTCTGCAATAAATTAATATCTTCATTCTTAAGTAACTTATTTCATAACCACATTGATTTGGAATTTGGAGGCACGCCAACTCTAAGTAATTTTTCCCTTAAATTTCGGGGCGCTCAAATTTTTGAAAGTAAAGTAAATTACATATCAATTATATATATAATAATAATTTAAGTTTATATATTATGTTTAAATATTTTAATATATATAAATTATTATAACAGAAAATTACATATCAATTTTATTATAAATATAGGTTCGGTTAAATTATAGAATTTAGATTCCAATTCATAATAATGTAGTGTTTACATACAGTTTACAGTTACATACAGTTTCTCATAAGTTGGATGGATACATATATATACATATTAAGGAAATGAAGGTGTTTAAATATTAAGGAAATAACTACAATTCGTTTATTAAATTCTTTAATAAAATGACTTATATTTTAATTATCCAACCGAAAATGTGTGTGATTTGTACCATATTTCTGGCATTTTTTTGCTTATACACATTCATAAAATTTTCAAATAAAAATTCTTTACAAATCTGTGTATTTTTATCTACCTATAAAAGTCATGTAATTTTGTATGAAACTTTGACAAAATTTAATTTCCAAAACGGATTTCGGGAACACCTATATTAATCATAATATTAATAAATAATGAGTAAAAATCAATGATGTTATTGGGTTATAAATTAGACGAAAAGAAACCTCATAATATGTATTTGGAGGCGGAATAAGTATATATATACATTTTTTCAAGTATGAAAATTATTAAAACGATTCTAAATAAATAAATAAATAAATAAATAAAAAAGAAATAAAAAAGAAAATCCCTAACTGAAGAATGTGAAAGTTTCTCGCATATTTTCTGAAAAGTAAAAGCATGATTATTCAAATGATTTCAGGACGTCAGTTTTTCTCCTTTCCAGCGCTGTTGCGTCCGGAAATTTGGTTCAAAACGCCAACTTTGGCAGAATTTTCTGAAAAATCTTCTGCCTTTACCAAAGATTGGAAAAATTGTTCAATTGCATAGTTTCAGAACAAGAGAACCTGCCAATAAATGCGAGAACAAAAATGAATTAAAAAATGTCTCAGAAAGTAGGCATTTTGTACTTGAAAACAGCCTTAAGTAATCGAGCCTGAAAGTTTATCGTTGCTTTTGTATTGGAAATAGCTTTACAGAGTTGTTGATGGAGTCTATTAGGCATTAGCTTTACAACTCTTGTCTATTAGATGTACATTTCACAGGCTCGGCTGTAAACTTCAGGTGTAAAATATTGTAACTGACTTTTTTTTCTGATTTCCATGTAAAATTGTTTATTTGCATCCTGACAATCTTTTAAAAATATAAAATTTATTTTTTCTCAATATATGCCATATTAATCAAAGATAAATTTTGTATATGGATTTTAATAATGAAGACTCATTGCGCGTAAGTTCAATAAAATAAAATACAACAGAGAAACAAATGTTGCAAATAAATTAACCGAAGGTCCAGTCTTAAAAAAATTAGCTGTTTCAAAGGAAACAATCATAGTAATTTGATTTATAGTTTTCTTTAAAAACTTGAATCGTGAATATCAGGAAACTTGCATTTCATTTCAGTTACTCTGATTTACACTCAAGGCCTTATTTTCATGAATATCATTTCAAATCTCATTTGCATGTTATATCAGTAGTTAACTTCTTAAGAATTCTTACGCATCTGTTAAAATAGTCTGGCCGTATCTGTTAAAACATTATTAATTTTTGTTGTGTCATTAAAAATGAAAAAAATTTAAATTTGTTAAAAAGATTAAAATTTTCTTCATTTTAATGACACAACAAACATTTATTTTCTGTATGTATGAGGCTTATCAAGGCCCAACTTTTCCAATAATGTTTATTTTATGGGGAGGGGATAAATAGCAGAGTACACCCTAAAAAGGCGAAGCGAATTCGAAAAAAAAAAAAAAAAATAGCTCTGCGTATTAAAAAAATGGCACTGTGTGAAATACTTAGAATAATCTCTATTTTTCAAGTTAGTAATAACTGTTTATATAACTATTATTTATATCTATAATTAAAAGTAACCAATTCATTCACATTATTCTTATTATTTCCTAGAGTATTAATGTTAATAAATAAATTAAAAAGGACAATTATTATTGATTAGAATAAATTACTAGTATTTTATTATAGTTTAATTAAGTTGTGAGTTACAATAATTAATTGTTTAATTATTAATCGGTCAAACCATACTTCATCTGTTTTATATGTTGCATCCTATATTAAAATAATAATAATATTCAATCAATATATATTCCCTATAGTAATAATTTGACACGTATAGATCATGTTAACGACCCAACTTGAACTTTATCCCGTAACATATGCGGTAGGGTGAGGGAAGAAAACTCCTTAATTCCCGTATAATTCCGTTCCGGGCATAAAGCAGAAATCATTAAAACAAAGATGAAAACATTTTAACTTTTCGAAATTAAGTTTGATGTTTTGAAAAATTGTATTAAGTTTTAGAATTTATTTTTATTTTTATGAACAGAAATTATATAACACAGTTATAATACCTAATCATTGATATAAAATTTTAAATAATATGAATGAAAAGCACTTTCTTTAACATTCATAATTATACTCAAGACTAAGCAGTAAGCAAACGCTTTAAATCACGTATCTTAGTTTAAATTGTATAAGGTACAAGCATTTCTGATATTTTTATTATTATGCTAGTTTATCATTTTTTTCTTTTTATTTGCTTAGCATTATTAATACATTTTTTTATTTAGAAAGAAAGTGAAATGTATTAGGTCTTAAATGTACATTATCGAAGAAAATTTATATTTTTGTGGGTTTTTATTACAAAATGCTTGTACTTCATTTATTTGATTTAAGTTTCTCTGTGAATTTTACTAAAAGTAGATCTTGTTTTATGCATAAAGAAAAATAACATTTTTACACTTGTTATTACTTACTGAAGAGTTATTATTTACTCAAAGATATTATTTACATAAATAATTAAATAATAATAAAACTTTGTATGAATCACCATAAAACAAAAGAACACATGGGACACGTTTCGGGATGGAAATTTTAACAGCCCATCATTAGCAAAGTATACAGAGTTTTATTATTTAACTGTGATTTATCGCCAGTTTTTCGGTGCTGTTTCATCTGTATTATTTACTTCTCCAATGTTCATTGCAAGGATTCTAGAATTTAAACTATTTATTTTACAAGGGTTAGCCTCATTGATATTTATGAGAATTTCATTAAAACATGATATTTACAAGGAATATTTCCTGACTTCGAACTGAAATAATAAAGCATTAACTTGTATAAAAAATTTGTAGAATTATATTTTAGAATACAATTAAATTGCAATTTCAAAATGTTTTACTACATATTTTTCAAGGCATAAATTAAGCAGGTTTTTCTTTTTTCAGAAGCTTCTGTCAGATTGTTAATCAGTCTCTTATTCAAATAGGTTGTTAGATAGCTTGTCAGTTAATTTTTTTAATCGTTTTCTGCACACCAATAACGTTTTACTCGTTTAGTTACTTTACAAAAATGCGCTATATATAATCAACTTAACGGTAAAGTAAACTAACTTTGTTTTTACAGTGATGAGCATAATAATAATATTTATTATAATTATAATCATAGTTATAATTGTTATTTTTATTTTTATTTTAAATATACTTTGAAAAGGACTAAGCTATTTGGACGAATTAAACCAAAGTAGTAACAATGTAACTTCCTCTGTCCATTTTGTAAGATGCACAGCGGCATTCCACACATTTCCAGTCACGTGACCAAGAGCACTAGAGGTCAATAATTGCTCTTGTTTTAATAAGACACTTTTCAGCTTTATAAGTGTACAGTCGACAAAAAAAAAAAAGAGAGAGAGAGAGAGAGAACATCTGATACATTTTAAGCTTAAAATTGTTAGAGAAAGAGAGAAAAAAAAATGAAAAGAAAAAAAAACGGAAATATCAATTTGACTCGGAATTCCGTCTTCTTTGAATTTATGTTACTTGGGGGTTCCTCATCAGGCTGTAATTGTACCAAATTGTGAAATTCCCAATATGAACACTTAATTTTCACATCATGTTTGTCTTTTTCGGTAAACTTTAACTTAGGATATCGGACGGAAAGTCATTCGGTTAGGTAGTTTAGGAATTATGAATGTTTAAAATTTAGATCTCTTGATGTCGAATTCATTTGTAATCGTTTCAAACAGATTACAATAACGGTAGTTTTTTAACCGAAACTCAAAACTACTTGGCTAAAGATCTGTAATTTTGGATTTGCATATTTGAAGCTTCTAGAAATCGATTTCTGTTTTTTAAAAAATCATGCGTCACAATCAATATATTTTTTTAGAAATTCATTTCTAGAATCTACAAAATTTGCGGATCTAAAATATCACTTCATTAAGCCAAGTATAGTTTTTGAGTTACGTTTAAAAAACTCATAATTCATAAACCTTTTCACTGAATTACTTTCCGTTTGATATCCTAAGGTAAAATTTACCAAAAAATCTAAATAGGATGTCAGAATTATTATATTCGTATTGAAAATTTCAGAGTTTGGTACAATTTCAGTATAAAAACGACCCCATAAGCTTATATTTAAAAGAAAACATAAATTGAAAGAAGACATAATTTCTATTCTAATGGCTTTTTCCGCGTTTTCTGTAACATAATGTTTAAAATGTAGGCATGTGGTGTTCGCTCTCTCTCTCTCTCTTTCTTTTCTTTCTTTTTTTTTTCTTTTTCTGGTCCATCTAGAGAGACAACAGCACATTCAAATCGATGCCGGAAATTTTGGTAGGATTTGATGTCATGCGATACATCCTGGCCTTCTAATGCGAGATGCAATCAATACCTTTAATTTCAAGAAATTCATCACAGAAGTTATGAATATCTTAATACAGGCAAAGTTCTTTAATCCGCACAAGTTGGGACCAAAGGTTGTGCAGATTATGGAATATTGTGGATTATGGAGTATTATCGATTATATGTCATTTTCTTATTTCTGAACACTATTTTAATTCCATATTCAGTATAACATGAAAAGAAAAATATGAAATATAATAATTTAATATGCTATCTCAAAAAATACATTTTTCAAATTCTTGTATTAAAAAATTGATTATATTCACTTTTATATTTAAAATTTTCAGATATTTCTTTTAAAAAATCCTTTTTGGATCAAAAATTTGTAAATTTGTTTAATTGTTCACATTCATTAAGCAATGCGAATTATAGAAAATTGCAGATTATGGGTGTGCGGATTATGGATCCTTCACCGTATTATTAGTTTGTTTTCATTCTCACGGGTCTCATGGTAATTCATATCAATTTAACACCGGTTTTATGGATGTGAGTTATTGTCTATAATAATAGGTTTGGGAAAAATTTATGCACATATTACCAGTCTCATTATAAAATCAAAGATGTGATCCAGATACCGTTCAGCAGTTTTTAAAATCTATTGCACATAGAATGATTTCTAAATATGGATTCAAAGTTGTAAATAATAACAGCCCAGTCATGCAACACCAACTACCATACTTTAATATTATTATTATTATATTTTTTTTTAACGAAGTAAAACTTTGAAAAGAACGCGGTCTGAACACGATATCCCAGTGCATTTCTCATCCACAAAGGATTTGTAAAGCAATTAAACAAAATGACATTAAATAAATAGGATAAATATTAATAATTAGATATGCAAATTATATAAATAGATAAATAGGAGACTTTTTTCAACAATTAATTGTACTATCTATCTAATTATAAATAACCTTTTCAAAACGCATATCTTTAAATTTTCACCCAGTTAAAAATCTGTGTTTATTATATAGCCTCTTTAAGAGGATTAAAATAGAATGAAATACGAACATACATGCATAATAAATCTAATTATAATTTTCCTTTATGACATTTCATTTTAAATAAATTAAATCGATTAAAGAGTTATTTTGTTATTTTATTTATTTATTTATTTATTTATTTATTTATTTGTTCAGGGTATTCAATATTTGAAGCATTTGCATGATAAATAAAATCATTATAAGACGAAATGCAATAATTCCGCCTTGATCCAATCACAAACTACGCAAAATAAACTTTAAAAGCTCTCTGTTTACTTAAAAGGTGACAAATAATAATACAAATATTAAAAGTTTAAAATATACATTTTATTTAAATTTCCGAGTATCTGCATCCGCAGCCTTCATCAGGGAATATTTTCATTAACTGCCGTTCCATTCATTCAAATTCTTTGTTTGAAATGGGCGAGTCTACAATTTTTAGAAGTAGCTGGAAGTAGGAGTAGTAGTACTTTGGATTAGACTTGTGAAGAGGAAAATATTTTCATTAACTGCCGTTCCATACATTCAATTACGTCAATACTCATTTAAAACGAAGTGACGTATGTGAACAAAGCGACGTATGTGATCAAAGTGACGTATTTGAATGAATGGAACGGCAGTTAATGAAAATATTTTACTCTACACAAGTTTAATCCGAAGTACTACTGCTTCTACTTCCATCTACCCCTAAAAATTATAGACTCACCCATTTCAAACGAAGTGACGTATTGGAATGAATGGAACGGCAATTAATGAAAATATTCCCTGACGAAGGCTGCGGAGGCACACCGAAAGTACTCGGGAAATTAAATAAAATGTAAATTTTAAACTTTTAACATCTGTATTATTATCTGTCACTTTTTAAGTATACAGAGAGCTTTTTAAGTTTATATTACATTATAAATAATGCATAAGTAGTTTGCATTTGCATGAGTTTAACCCTTTATGCACTGGATTATGAATTCATGAAAATTTTATCTTCTAAAGACTTTTTCCTGAATTTTTGAAACTAAATTAGAAGATTTACATAATCATTTAATACATTTTAGAAGGATTTTGGGCGAATTGAAGGATTTAGAAGGATTAATTAAATTCGAATTTATAGGGATTTTGTGCAATATTTATAACCCCTCTCAAATCTTTTATTTTAAATATTTTTCTTAGCATTTTGTAGAATTGGGAAATGTACAAATATAATGTTCTTACAACAGAAATATAGAGATATTTCCGAATTGAACCCCCCCCCCCCTCCCCCAACGCCAAGAAAGCTGAAAAGATGCAAAGGCAAAAGAAATCCCCCTTTTAAAAAATATTTTTGTTTTGTGTAACCCATAATGCTTTTGGAACAAGATAAAGTAATACATCTATAACTCTTTCTAAACTGTATTACAATTAATCGATGTATTAAATGAATTTTATAACACGTTATTTTAATGGTACTTATAAGTACCGTCAGTAGGTAAAGGGTTAAAGATGCATTTATCCAACAAAAAGATTTGGAAGATTTGAGCCTCCATGTATATTTTCAAAGTGTCTGATCCGTCCTTCTCTGCAGGAGATTCATATTTACTAGCAAATTGGTCTCTGCCCATTCTGTGCTGTTAAATTCATTTATTTTCTAATCACAAAACTACATTTCATTCTGAATTATTTTATCAAACCTCTGACCAATATGTTTATTTAATAAGAACAAATTTATGCTTTGCTATGTCTTTTAAATGATGTGTGAGGATGAAACCAGTTTTAGATGATTTTTTCATGTTCACAACTTAACAATTTTTTTTTTTTTTTTTTTTTTTTTACTATATATAAGGATCCAGGACCCGATTAAGACAGTCCGGGGACCGAGATTCAGCATTTTTTGGGGACCCCTAAACCAGTCGAAACTCAGTATCTTTATGCACCCTCCCCTTCCATCATCCACTAAAAATTAAAGTTGTACAAAGATTTGTACAATCTCGAGATTTTTTATAGCATAATGAATCAAAGTAAAAAGTTAAAAACATGGTAGGCTTAAAATTTCACTACTGAATGAAATATAAAGACACATTAAAGGTGATACATTGCTCAAAGTATTTCTCGAGTTTCAGAAAGATTCCTTTAGTTTTAAGAGAATGACTGCAACTATAACAAGGAATATTAAAAAAAAAATCTTTATATTTTATCATTAGGCATTTCTTTATAACCTCTTCAGTTCCGAAGCTAAAATAATAATACAAATGCTTATTCATTGTTTTTTCTAAACAAAATGACATCGTAAATGACAGAAAAAAAGTCTTTTTTTGAAATTGATCCTTTTGGCGCTTTGTAATTTAGGTTCAAAAATATGGATCTAAACCTGCAAACTCCCTTAAAAACATCAATTTAATAACCATTAACCTAAATTAATGCAATTACAGATTTAAGAGCTTTAAACAAGTAAATAATTTACAAATCCTCAAAATTTTTATTAAAAAAGGTTTAAGTTAAATACTTATGAAAATTTTCCACTTTCTTGGTCATACTGTCTTTTGGGCATTTTTAGGCATTTTGCAAACTCAGATGAAAATAACTTTTATTTTATGTAGGAATCAGCTTAGATGCTGCCATTTATTCGTTTGCTTTGAATGCAAAAAACATTCAGCTATTAAGAAGTCATGTGAAAATGTAAAAAAATCGGACATTTTAGTTTTTATAAGGAAAAGAACAAATGTCCCCGTATGGGGACCCAGGGAACGAAGAGGTTAAAATATACAAAATCTTGTTAACGGACTTTCATGAGATTTGTTGTTTCTCTTGAGTTAATCTTGTGCATAGCTAGATCCTTAGGCACAAGAGCCTTTGTTCCTCATTTCATGGTAATTAAGAGAATGACTGAACTAATAATTTTATTTAAAATATTCTTCAAAAATTTTTAGTTATGTCTTTTATATGCGGAAAAACATAAGTTTATTTATTATAACTCTCGAATTTAATTGGTGGCCCCTCAATGAGCCTTAGGTACCTGCCTATTGTACCTAGGCAATAATCAGGCCCTGTAAGTAGCAATAAATTTTGTTAGTGTTATCTCGTAAGGGGGCGGGGGCGGGGGGGCTATATAACCATTTAGTTTCAACATTTTCCCTCTACAATTTGATTTTGTATTTTTAAAATTAGATCCATTATCCCTTTTATAGAAGACAAATTAATCTTTCCAAATGACTAGGCACAACTTCAAATAGACTAAATATCCTGTGTAACATAATCTTAATCTGTTTTAATATCATTAAGGGTTTTAATAGCTTAATAAATCAGTTCAGCTCTACTAAATCAAAAATACTAATTTATAGTGCAGGAAATACTTCCTAAAAAATAAATCCATTGTCATTTTGACTTTGTTCCTCACATGTTTAGAATTTCAAGCAATATCTTCAGTTTTTGAAGTAAGTGTATATTTTCTTTGTAACTTCTGTTACTCCAATTTTAGCGTTAAATATTGTTTTAACGAGAAACTTTTCTTTCTAATTTTATGAAAATAGGTAAATAACGTTTATACAAACACATTTATTTATTTATATGCAATTATTGAACTTAAAATTTGTAATTTATTAAATGTAACTTCCTTTACAATATTTTTCTTTTTTATATGCCAAATAAAATTTTAAAAGATATTATTTTAATATTAAAATTGAATTATTTCACGTTGGTGCACAATTGACAGAGGTATTTAAACAATATTTAAACAATAATGGTGTTATTCAGCAAAATCTGTATCTTAAAAAAAGGTAAAAAAAATCTTGAAAAGCTCATGTAAAATTTGTTTCATCCGAAAAATCCCTCTATTTTTAAGTTTTTCCAACATGTAAAGGGTTTATGAATTCACTTTGTCTGACCGTCTGTCTAGTCGTGCTCTAACTTATGTAAATATACTTGGATTGCCATGTAATTGATAAATGCTATTGAGGTTTACCATGGCATATTCGGTAGTGAAAATGCTTTAACGAGAAAACAATAACGAGATTCTGTGCAGCATTTATGGTTCGTTTACAGGGGTACTCAAAACAATTATATTATGGTTTAAGGGAAAAAATCATTTGCAGTGTATTTGAATGATGTTAAACTATATTAAACATATTAAAAATATAAATGCATCACTGAGGTGTAGGTACTACAAGATGCTTATTTATTAATATGGTGTGATTATTGTTAAACGGACACACAAAATAATTAGGTTACAGCACTGTCTATGAGCAATAATTTATGGAAGTGCGTTTTCTATTGTGGTATAGGATTTTAGATTTAACTAATGTTTTGCATATCATTTGGTGTGTATAAATTTTATAGATTATATACAGGGCTGCACAAAAGAATTCGAGTTCATTCCCATTTATTGGCAGAAATTGTCGAATAGGAATTTCCAACTGTGCTATGCGTTTAACTGAGCTAAAATTTTGTACTATGTAGTAACATATCCAAATCTACAGATCACATACAGAGCTACATAAAATAATTCATATACTTTTTCGACTACAGGTGGTAATTTCTGAAATTGGCTTTTCAAATGTGTTGTGCGTTTTCCAAATTGCCTAAAACTATCTGTACAGTCCATAAAATTTGTAAAACTTTGCCTGAATATAAGGTGGGAGATGTCTAATGTGCGTCGCTGGGTGAGGCTAGTAGAGCTTTAACCCTTGGGTAAACCTCCTCACCTAGTTGAACCTTGTTTACTTAGGCATATCATCTTTCACATCATTAAACGGTGAAGTTTTGTTACAGTACACTGTAAAAAAAATCTGTAATTTTTACAGAAAAAAAAAACGGTTTTGAAGAAAAACAGTTTTTTTTCTGTAAAAGAAACTGAATTGTGTAATTTTTGCAGAACGAATCTGTATTTTTTACAGAAAAAAAAAATATTTTAATGAAAAATTACAGTTTTTTTCTGTAAATTAAACTGTTTTCCACTGGCGCCAAAATTGACAGTTTTTTCCTGTCAATTTGACAGATTTTTTTTTTCTGTGTAGTCTGAATGTGTTGGAAAGTATTTCATAATCTTTGACTCATGATTTTTCTTTCATGTTTAAAATATCCTTGTATCTGGAAAATGAAACATAAAACCTGCAACCAGAAGCTCCGTATACTCAGGTTGAAATTGTCTTATTTATGCTTAAAGAATTAAATTATTCCATTGAGGAGACAGGGGACTTTCAAACATGAGCAAAAATGAACCAAAAATACGAGTTTTTGTTTTTGTGTTAAAATTCAAAAAATAAAAATACATTATCATATATTTTTCAAAAAGTGTGTTTCCTTCTTAAAAGTAAGCAATGAAAATAAAATGTTACAATTATGGTTGGCCGTTTATGCGCGAAAGAAAAAGGTATTAAAAAAATTTAAACGCCTATTTCCAAATAAAATCTTCCAGATATATTTGTATTACAAATGTTGTAGAAATATAGCACGAATATTTTTGTTTGAAAAAATAGTGGTGCTAAATATTATTGGTGTCATTTTCTTTCCATGACGAACGTTCAACCCTAAAAATAATGTATTTCAAATGCATTTTTTAAAAGCAAATTTTTCTAATTCTATGAATCAGTGGTACTCTCTACAGCTACCACTTTTTAAAATTTTTTTAAAACTTATTTAATCGCAGAATTTCTGTTATAAGGCAAAAATTACTTTTGCAAACAATGGTGTGAGAATACGTTATCCAAATAAAGTGAGTACAAATGATATGCATCTTTAACCCTTAGCACTCCGTTGTCTCCGCTGCGGAGACATCACCTTTCTTTGCAAAAATTTGTTTTTGGCACCAGTAATAAAGAAAAATAAAATTTACCTTATTTAATCAGAGCATTTTTGAAATTGTATACTTGTAGGAAACTTCTTTTAAAAATGTGGTGCTGATCGAATAAAATTTGTGTAAGAGATGCCGGAGTCCAAAGGGTTAAAAAGCTCCATGCGATTTAACTTTTTATGAAAATTCTTAGTGCACGTAATCCCAACCGCAGCAAATATGCTACGGATAGGCACTTCGTTGGAGCCATCAGTTAGCACTACTGATACATAGACGATCAACAGAAAAAGAAAAACATTTTTTGCACCAAGGCGCTAAATACCGTTGTTGCGACGTTGCTTCCAATGGAAGATTTTGTTGTATGGTAAAACAAATATGTACATCCATCTTAGAATGTTGGTCTATTAAGATCTTCAAATGAGCAATAAAATCTATTAACTTCAGAATTTTAAACTAAAGTTCAGTTTCGTGCGACTTTTTAACACTTTCCAACAAAGTTGAAAAGTGTTTATGCATTCGGTTTGTCTGGCCGTCTGTCCACGCTCTAACTCCCGTAAATATACTCGGATTCTTATGCAATTGATAATCCGTATTTAAGGTCACCTAGCCATGTTTGGTATTGCATATGAAGTATGTGGGATTAATATTTCATTTACAGGGCTACCCAAAAGAATTCCATTACATTATGGTATATGGGGAAAAATCGTTTGCAGAGTATTTTAATGACATTACGCTGTTTAAAATGCATTGATACTTATATAAATCACTGAATTTTACTACAAGATGATTACGACAGAATAGGGTATTATCATTTTTCGTTCATTTACAGGGACACACAAAAGAAAACTGTTACAATACTATCGTTGAGTAATACTTGCTGAAGTGCGTTTTCAATTTCGGCTTGCGATTTTAAATTTAACTGTTTTAATCCTATACAGTGCTGCTCAAAGAATTTGGATAATTTTCCGATTGTAGATGGCAACAGCTGAAATTGGGTTTTCAAATCTGTTATGAGTTTCCATACGGTTGAATTAGACCTAATATTTTAACTTATTAAACTATGAAGTTTTGTTACATTATTCTGAATGTGTTGGGAAGTGTTTCATAATCTATGCTTGACGCATGATTTTTCTTTATTGTTTATTTATCGTTTTATTTTAACATTTTGTAGACAGGAAATTTGAGATAAGAAACTTTCTTAAGGTTTTCTTTTTATTAATTACCATATTTTAAAAATAGTCTTTAATCGCATATTTCTGCAATTAAATAAGACGAGGAGAATTTTTTCTGGTCAAAAAGTATGTAAATTGTCACCTATGAAAAGACGAGTATACTCGTCACCGGTCAACAATGCGTTAATAGATACACACCGTCGGATTAAAAAATGAAAGCAGTAATCTATAAATTAATAAAATGAAACAATGGAGAAAATATTTTGACATTTTGAACGCATTGATCATATAATTATTATTATTATTTAAAACTAACCCATTTACATTATTATCGCATATACGCGTGCCTTTCAGGAATTTCTTTTTTATTCAGAAATTCTGAGTAGTAATTTTTGGATTTATTTAAGGACAGACCTTTCGTGATTACACAAAGAATTCCTCTTTCAGAATTTCCTGTATAGATTTGGAATTTCTGAATTTAAAAAAAAAATCCTGAAATGCGCTTAATGCAAATGGGTTAATTAAAATATTTAAATTTTCAGCAAATCGATTTTTTTCCCAAATATTTTTTGAATTCATGATACAAAATGCTTCTCTGTAGAGTTTCTTTTTCGATTTACATAAATAACTAAAAATAATTTTTAAAATCCACCGTTTAAATAAGGATTGCCTTTACATCTGTTTCACTGTTCGGGTACTTTAGATGTCAAGTAGAAAACTACTACAGAAGAAAAAATCAGCCCATGCAAGTTGTATGGCTCTTTTCATCTCAGGTTATAATGATAAGCAGAATAAACTAAATCATTTGTTCATTATTATTGAATCAACCGCTTTAATGAATCATGTCACTGCAAGGGGGAAAAAATCATAGGTCAACTTTTGCCATAAATTTTAACAGTCGCTTTATTGATTAAATTTATGGTGCCTAAACATGATTAATTTAATAGACGATTACTATATAGTATATCGATTTCAAGTACAGAAAAAATGGTTTTATAAATCCATAAAAACTTAAATTAGACAATGATAATAATCGTCCCATCGCATTTCGAAGCCATTCACCAAGCCACTTGAAGAATCATTTAGATAGCTTTGCATAATGTTCTTTGTGCTTATTTTGATTATAATCACTCGATGAACAAATTTCATATCGTTTTTTTTCCAGTTGTTGCAATTATTTTCTTATATTGCTTAGAGTTCTAGGGATAAACATTTTAAAATCTTCTAAACGAGTGTAACGAATTTTCCGTTACCTATATGAAAATTAGATGTTGGTTATAAAAAAAGGCGGGGAGGGGGGGGGGGGGGTTATTATAACAATTTTGCAAGATATCCTAGCACCTCTTTATCCTTTCTTTGAATGCTACTTTTTTCAAAGAAAAATCTTCTTTTTAGAGTTATTTTGCAAACTTTTCAGAAACTTACAACTTCAAGGTTATTTTTGTTGCAAAAACATATCACGAAATTTTTTCTTCGAAAATACTGGTATTAAAAAAAAAAGGACCAGTTGGAACCCTGGCCAAACTACTTAACAAAACTTTAGTTAACTTGTGTTTTATAAATAGTTGTATATAAATGTGAAAAACAGCCACGCAGATTACTTATAATCTTAAACGGCGGTGACTGTAAATGATGATTTAAAAAAATCCCAATAAAATGTTTCGCTTCGAATTAAATCGCCGGCTATTTTAGACCGATCACTGAAGGAATGGATAAAATCCTGGTTCTTCACTAGAGGTCTTAAGTAAGGCCATTAACATTCTAAAAGTATTGCAGTTGTAACACTACATATTTTTCTTTTATCTTAATTGCTTCATTTTTCATCAAATAAAATGAAACTAATAAAAAGTTTTTATTCAACTTTTATTTTTAATATATATCGCGTATATTCCGGCGCAAATGAGCATCTAGAATATCAGATACTTTTTTTCTTCCATTTTTTGCTACATTCGCCATACAACGCGCACCTTCTTCTTTGTGGAATTCTTTATGAAAGTAGCAAAAAGTAATAAAAAGATCATTAAACAGAATAATAACTAGTACTTTTCCTGTAAGCTTGTAGAGAAAATTATTTCATTTTATTTTTTGCAAATAAATAGCATGTTTATTAACACTAGAAAGACCGAGAATTTTACTCAAATTTTATGAAAATATTTCACACCAGAATTTTTATTTTAAATTAGTAGCTTATTCATTTAACTAGTTTTTTTTTTCTTTGTATCTTTTAAACTAGTTTTACAAAAAAAATTTCTGCCTCGAACCGAGATATATTCATTTGGTAGCAGTCAAAATGACTGCTCGCGGGCTTTCTAGTGTTAAAGTAAGAACCTTAATGTTTAGAACGAACTTTTTTATTCATTCTTAAATTTTAATATTTTATTTTCATAACTGGCGTTTAACCACTTACACCTGTAAATTTCGATCAGCTTTCTTGTATTAAAAGTGCGCGATATAAACAGGAAGTTGTCTCAAAAGTTATTTTATTATATAGTTAAAGACAAGACTTTATATGATGTAATCTATTACATGATAAAGCTAACATACTAAGATTGAAATTAGTCTTTGAGATAGGAGACATTATTTTTTAATATTTAATATTTTTATATTCAGTTGCTTAAATCTAATTATATATTATAAAGCAAAAATACTAAGATTGTAATTAGTCTTTGAGATAGGAGACACTACTTTTTGATATTTAATATTTTTATATTCAGTAGTTTAAATCTAATTATATTATAAAGCAAAAACCTGTACATGAATAAGGCTGACGTCATGTTGACGGTGGCAACACCTGACCGATAAATTTTGATTTTACGACAATTTTTTAAAACTTATAAACATCGCCCAACTTTAGTTTCGATACCGTCGAAAAATATGTTCTTTCAAATGCAATTTATTTGAAATCTGTATCTCAATTTACGGATTTTTTTTATTTAATTTTTTTTTCATCCAAGAATGACCTTTTTAATCTATTTCTATCGCGTGCAGCCCGATTACAAAAGATTGGCTCGTTTGCACTTAAAACAATATAAATAGTTCAGCATTTGTTTACAGCTAATATTCCACAACGAAATTAACACTTCACCAATAAATAAATAAATAAATAAAATAATTAATTAAATTATATTAATAAAATTAAATAAATAAACAGCAAATTTAACAGACATGTAATGGAACAACGCACTTAATTCATCACTGAAATTATCGTAATCAAAAAGATAATTTTGTAGGAAATTTATGCACCACAACAGGAATTTTGAAAAATTTATATTCCTGGAAAATAATAATAATAATAATAATAATAATAATAATAATTAGATTGCATATTTTTTTTGAAGAAGTTTATCCTGCATTAATTTTTTTATATAAATTATATGTATCAAAATATGAAATTGTAAATCATCTAATTTAAAACAGCAAAATATATTTCCTCAAGCGAAACTTTACAATTTAAATTTCTAAAAACAGCTATAGGAATTTTTTTACATAAAATATGATTTTCTGTACTTTACAGTGAGCTAATAACATATATTAAATCTTTGCTATATTTTTTACTTTTCGAAAGTTTTTTTTTTCTTTTTTTTATCTAAAGATCTTTCAAAATGTTCCCCTTTATAGAAAACAGAAAAATTAAAATAAGAGAGCTAAATAATTGTTTAATCTAATTGTTAAAAAATATTATCTAGTCCGTTTTTAATATACAGAAATATAAAATTTAGGTTCCATGTAAAATCAAAAATGCAGATGAGAAAGAGGAACTTACATGCTGCTGTGGAGTCCATGGATATCCACTGATCCGAGGGAGACAACCATCCCTTTACAAGAGAAATGTGGGGAGGGGCAATGCGCGCGCATAAGAGGCGGGGCTAATTTGCTATTGGGCGGTACGCATGATAGCCTATTCTTAACAGTTAGATTTTTGTTTACAGTTGTGAAAAGGGAATTTTGTTAGAAAACGTGTATAGTATCACGTGTGTTTAACAGTATTAATAAAGTAAATGGCTCATTAATTTTAATGGAACGCTATTACTGAACTGTTACAATCATCAAGTCAATTAAATGAGATACCGAGTTGCTTTTAATGGATCTAATAGCTGACAGTTATCATTTAGCTTTATTTTTACATAATAAAAGAAGGCTATATGAATGAAAAATTTCTTAAATTATAAAAGGAATTTCATACAGCCTTAGAATAATTATTTCATCGCAGAATAATACATTAAATATGTTATCAAGTAACTTTAAAACCCTTCAGGACGGGCGTAATTAACGACATTTAAATTTTTAATACCAGTAATTCAGTATAGTATTTTTCGCCTTATTTAGTTCAAGAATTCAAGAATTGACCTAAAAATTTTGACTAAAATAATTTGAAAAAAAAAAAAAAAAAAAAAAAAAAAGACATACGGACCCTAAATGGAACATACCTAACATTCGACCTGAAGGGTGTAATATATCTAACCTTTTACCCATTTTATATAGCTTTATTTTTTCATAACAGAAGAAAGCTGGAGAAGATGGAGTGAGAAATTCCTAAAATATAAAAAGGATTTCATATTAATTGTACAGTCATGGAAAAAAAAAGTAAGCTGGAGAAGATGGAGTGAGAAATTCCTAAAATATAAAAAGGATTTCATGCTAATTGTACAGTCGTGGAAAAAAAAAAGTAAACACCCCCGACTAACTCCTCAACAAATTATCGTACACGAAAGTTACTGGTACCGGACGATTAGAAATAAAGTCTACTTTTAAATGGTGTGTATAAAATTTGCTTAGGGGGCCATAGACATATTAAAACGAATCCAAACTTCATTTTTTTCAGTGGCAGTACCCAAATTTAACGAGATATTTCAAATCTTCGGTTCAAAATATGCCTAGAAACCAAATTTCAAGTCATTCGAATGATAAGCTTTTGAATTATAGACATTCAAAATTTAGTACTTCCAATGTTAAATTACATTTCCATATTTTTATTTATATCTCCTGAAATTATGCTCCTAATGAGCTAATTTTTTGCGCAGCAATAATACCCAAACATACATACGTTGAATTTGCAATTTTTATAATTTTATGATATGAATTATGAAATTAATATTCGAAAAAATTATGAATTGCAACATACAATTTTTTTGATGGATTTAGATTTATTAAGTCCTGCTTTATGGAAATTCAAAATTTCACATATTTCTTCCAAGTAGTTTTCAAATTATGCTTAAAAAACGGCAAAATGATGGTTTAAGGGGTCTATGATAGAAGTGGATAAATTTTTGAAATATTCTGCTATTCTGTAATCAAACAGGTTTCATTGACGCTTAAACGTGCCTTGATCAAGAAGGCGGCTCTCTCGGTTAACAATCGAGTTCGGAACTTCAATTTGGATACAGCCCTTAAAATACGCTCGTTTTAAAATAATTAATTTCTTGGAAACTTATGGCACGAATTGCATAAAAATTTGTTTATAGGCTAATTGAAAGGTGTAGAGTTCCTTTATGCTGTCAGAAGTGTGTACTGCTATTGAAAAAAACAAAGTTATGGTTCGTTTTAATATGTAGATGGCCCCTTAAACAAATTTTATATACATCATTTAAAAGTAGACTTTATTTCCAATCGTTCGGTACCAGTAACTTTCTTCTACGATAATTTGTTGAGAAGTTAGTAGGGGGTGTTTACTTTTTTTTTTTTCCACGACTGTACAATAATCTCTTCCAAAAATACACGAAATCGCTAGTTTGTATATAGTTGGTTTAAAATGTTTCGCTTTATGACGTAGGCAGGGCTCCCAAATGGTCCGCCAACTGAGCACCAATAATTTCTTAGAAATTTTTTGTTTTTACATTTTTCTTGCAAATAGCGCAGAAAACACGTTAGGTGGTCAATTCTAGCGCAAATGCTGTAGAAACCTACCATGAAATTTTCTGTTAAAAAATATTGATGTTCAGTTCGCAGACCATTTGGGAACCCTGTGTATGAAAAAATAAATTTATATTGGATCAATTCAATTAGATATAGAGTCGCTTTTAAAATATCTAACCACTGGCTGTTTTCATTTAGCCGGGTTTTTTACCCCATGATTGAAGAAAACGAGACGAATGAGAAATTTGGTTTATTAAAGTGATTTCATACAGTTGAAAAATAATTACTTCAATATAGAATAATCAATTAACCCTCCAGCCGCGGGCGACTTTTTCGGTGGGTTGCTTTTTTAAAATTAAGATTGTTTGATTCCCACCACTTTTTTAAAGTAGAAATAGTCAGTTTATTTAATTACAGATTAAATAATGCGAGAATAAGCCGAATAATAAGCTTTTAAAAAGTGGTGGGAATCAAGCAATCTGAATTTTAAAAAACTAGTCCCCCAAAACGCGAAAATAGCGTTTCCCGCGGCTGGAGGGTTAAATTCGATATCGAGTCGCTTTTTTCTTTTTTTTGCCAATAAAAGAAAGCTAGATGAGTGAAATTTTTTCTTAATTCTTTCAGGGACAAGTAATTGTGTGTCTGTAATGGTGAATTTCCACCAGAATTTCCGAAAAAAAAATTTCAAAATACGGAAAATCAACTTTAAATTTTTCCACCATAGTGATAAAAGTAAAATTTAATTAAAATTTTCTGGTTCGAATCTTGATTAAAATTAAGTGGTTAAGTATAATATATCCCACCGCCCGTCAAGGGGTTAAAATATCAAAGTGATTTTCCTACAATTATAGAATAATCGCTTATTAAATACGAGAAATTGCCATCTTTTATGTAGCTCGTTTAATTTTCGCTTCAAACAGTGAAAAATTTATTTATATTGTAGTTAATCGCTATATTATTATAGCTATAAAATTGGATTTACATTTTTGTTAGTTGGCGCGGACCAAATGGAAAAATAAAAATTTAAGATGTGGACAAAAAAGAAGGAATCTTCATTCAAAAGTTGATAAGACATTTTTTTTCTCCTTTTTCTAGAACACTATGAAATTTTATTAAAAATAATACATAATCTAAATTTGATAGCATTTCCTCCTTAAATTTACGGTTTTCTTAACCCTTTAGTGCTCAGCTTTGCATATATGCAAACAACAGTGTTTTGAATTTAATAGATTTTTTATTCGTATATACCTAATTCACACCAGAAAATTAAAATAGCAATATTTACTTTAATTAATAAAATACATTCCATATTTAAATCCAGCGAAATTAACCATAGAAAATTTCTGGTGTAAAGTCAGATTCTCTGAACTACGTAATTTCTAGAACGTATTCTATGATGGAAATAAAGGGTTAAAGGTTAAGTTTCATAAAATAAATAATTATAATTTTTATAAATAAAAATATTTTTATATAATTTGTACTATTTCGTTACTGTAATTATATATATATATATATATATATATATATATATATATATCAATTTTTAAACAGTAGAAGCTCCCCCCTGTTCGGAAAATATTTTGTAAATTGGTGTTCAAGATAGGTTTCCCAAGTTTATGCATCGGTAAATATCTTTCAATGTACGAACTTAATATAAATGTCTTACAATCTGAAAAATATTATAAATCGAGCCTCTAGCTTTATAACAGTATAGAAGTAATTATATTTCTAGCTTTTAAGTTCTAGATAGCATAAATTATATATATATATATATTAATTTTTATAAATAAATATTTAACATATTATTATAATTATATAAAATAAGGTATTTGGAGACATACTTATTAAAATATTTACTAATTTGCAATATTTTAGCGTAAAACAGCCACACGACAGTAGTTTTTACTAGTATTGCAGATGTGCTACAGAAGAAAAGATGGACGTATTATATGAAAAATGTATCTCTGATTTTTTTTTCGTTATTTTTCCTGTGTAATAAACCTTTCAGAGAATCATATATAATTTTTTCGAAACAAAATAAAAAATCTCGCATTTAAGGGTTAACACATTCACGACGGGAAACGAGAATTCTCGTTTTCATTCAAAAAACATCCTTGACTAAGGGCGTGGCCTTAGAAAATGCATTACAGAAAAGAACCTTACAGAAAATGCATTTATATCATGTTGTCCATATTTTCTTAGATTGTAAGACATTTATATTAAGTTCGTACATTGAAAGATATTTACCGATGCATAAACTTGGGAAACCTATCTTGAACATCAATTTACAAAATATTTTCAGAAAAGGGAGGAGCTTCTACTGTTTAAAAATTCAGATTGGATAAAAATTGCCCGTCGACAATGAGTTAAATTAACTTAACACATTCTCGACGGGCAGTTTTTATCAAATCTGAATTTTAAAAGATTAAAAACTCCTTCCTGTTCTGAAAATATTTTGTAAATGGGTGTTCAAGAAAGGTTTCCTAAGTTTATGCATCGGTAAATATCTTTCAATGTACGAATTTATAAAATGTCTTACAATCTAAAAAAATATGGATAACATGTACATGATAAAATCCCTTTTCTGTAAGGTAGAAGCCACGCCCTTAGTCTATGATGTTTTTTGAATGAAAACGAGAATTCTCGTTTCCTGTCGAGAATGTGTTAATTAATTTATTTTTCATGAGTATACATACCATCGTTCATTGAATAAAATCAAGAAAAACAACTAAGGGATGTCTTGTTATTAAAATATGGAAATTTTATTTTAGAACACAAGTAAAAAATATTTTCTGTCACTCCATTCACTAAAAATTGCGCAGTCAAAATAAATTTTCTTTTTTCCAAATAGGAAGTTCCAGGGGAGTAATACATAATTAAAATTTTCATCTTTGCAAGCAGTAATTTCTCTTTTTCAAAGCTAAAAAAATGAGGGGAAAAATATAAATACATTTTTTAACCCCTTGAAGGGCGGTGAATTATTTTTGGACCACTTAATTTTAATCCTTAAATAGCACATTCACACCACAATTATGGAATAAAAATTTTCCTCTTATTAAGTACACGAAGTAAAGCTTTTACTTAATTTCAAATAAATTTGATTGTAAATTCTGGTGTCAGTCCATCATTTCAACGTTATACGAGTAGAAGTACTTTGCCCCTGAAAGGGTTAAGGTTGGGGAAGCTAAGGTCAGTTTATGTGCCCGAGAGTTAATTGGACTTAGCTTCCAACTTAAGACAATTCTCAAAAAAAAAAATAATAAAAATAAAAAAAATAAAGAAGGAGAAGAAGAAGAAGAAGAAAGAAGAAAAGAAAGAAAGAAAAGGTAAAAGTAAAAAAAAAAAAAAAGATATAAACAAGGCTCCCACTTGTCCCTTTTTACAAAACCAGTAAATTTTTAGAAAGAAATTCGTGGTAGGTTTCTGCAACAATAAAAAGAAAACTGCACTTCTCGGTAAGTTATTACGAAATTTATAAAGAAGATTTTTCTTTGAAAATTAGTGGTGTTCAAAAAACGGTCCAAGTGGGAGCTCTGTGTAAACAGAATTAAAAGAAAAAAAAACTCCCTGCTCAACAACGCTAAATTTTATGACTCATTTTTAAACGCAAAGGCAGGCATGATTATTGAAGTGATTTGTAATCGAACTTTTTTTTTCATTTTTCGATAAATGAATTACATCTTGTGTTAGAAGAGAAGCAATTGTTGCATTATGACGGCAGTTTTTTTCATTTCACGCGCTGTCGCGTCCGGAAATTTGATTCAAAACGGCAACTTTGACAATATTTTTGAGCAATCTTCTGCTTTTACCGAAAAATAGAAAAACTGTTTGACTACATAGTTTCTATGAATATGAGCATTTGACAATTTCAAGAGTTTCAGAAAATAAAGATGAATTTTAAAATGTGTCAGAAAGTAGGCAGTTTGGATTCGATAATAACCTTAAACATTAACAGCTGTTGTGGAACCATTTAGTCCTCGCGTATTTTTCTACTCGTGTAGTCTCTTCGTCAATTCAGATAAAAAATAATAAAGTATATACATTTGATACACAGTTTATACATTGTATATACTATATGTGATACATTTACTACTGATTTATTCTGCTGATAAGTACATCAGTTATGTGAAAATATCACTGTTTTTATAAAAATTGGCTTTTCTTTTAACATATATAGAACTTACAATACTAGCTGGGAACGAAATGGCACCACAACACCAGTTACGCACAAAGTTTTTGCAAATTTCTTGTTGAAAGTTGTTTGCCACCACAAATTCAAAAAGGGAAATTTCGCTTTAAGATTATAGCGAAATTTCTGCCAATAAATGAGATAATTTTTTAATTCTAAAATAATGGTGGCAAAGTATTTAACTTAAGCATGAGCAGTTAGTTTGACCGTTGCGTGAGCTCAACACCAGCGGATAATGGATTAAGGGTTAATGCGCATCATTGGATTTCCTTCTACAATTTTTCACGTGGTTTTGAATCCATTTTTTGTTTTTAATCGTGGGGACATTATTTATTTATTTGTAATATTTTTTTTGTCTTAAAGTCTAACACAATCAGCATAAAAATTCACAAGCTAATGTTAAGCCAGTGGAGGTGTTTTTTGCAAGTTTCTCGTTTGCATTTCAATATTTTTAAATAACACTTTTTGCATAGAAAATGTGAGGTCGAAGTCTAATATTGCATCTTTCTATATTATATTTTTGTTACAGTTTTACTCTGAAAACACTTTCGATTTAGAAAAAAAGTTAGTTGTCGGTTCCAAAAATGAAAGTGTATTCAGAATGAAACTGTATAAAAAATATATAAATAAAAATAGAAAGATACAGCGTTAGACATTCATCTCAGATACCCTACGCAAAAAAGAATAATTTTAAAATATTAAATTACAAATGAGAAATTAGCAATGAACGCCATCATTGGTTTAACATTAGCTTGCGACATTTTTTGCTGGCTAGTGTAGGCTCTTAATGAAATTTCTTTAAAAATTTTAAAGTAATAAAATTATATTTAGTTCGCGGTTAACATAATTTTATAAAGATGTCAACAGTTACGGTTTTAACCACAGAAATGCAACATGTGAAAGTATATTTTCAGTACGTATGATTTTCCACTATTTTCAGTAATTGGTCGCCGTACTGTAATAGTTTGTTAAAAAACATAACGATTTCCAGGAATTTGTAACCACTGGTGTCGCTGTAGTGCTACAGCGAGTATATTTTTCTTCTTTTCTTTTCTATTTTCCTTCTTCTCTAGTTCCCCTTATAACTTTACTATTGTCAAGTCTTAGAATGATAGGTGATGGGAGAAATTGTGAAAAAAATATTCAAATTCTCAAAATACTTTCTCCTTTTTTCTTGGAGAAGGAAATGTGAGAAAAGGTTTTTCTGCAAATTAAAAAAAGAAAAAGAGGAAGGAAGAAAAAAGAAGAAGAAGAAGGATGACGGAAAAGAAAATATTTCTGGAATTCTACTCTTGTTTGTTTGTTTCTCGCATAGTCTTAAAATGCAAGGTGTTTAAAGTACTGGAAGGATTGCCAGCTTATTTTAAACCTTTAAAAGGAAAAAGAAACGCATTAGTTATTTCGAAATTTCACAATTTCATGGATTTTGAAATAATAAACGAAAAACTATAAATAAATCAAGGTACTTTGGTAAATAATCTTTTGAGTTAATAGGAGAATCACAGAAAATGGCAGGTTTCTAATTAAATTATGGTAATCGAAACTAACAAGTTAATTTTATTGTTAGGAGTTTATACCTTTATTTTTAAATGATTTGTCAAGAAGTTATTTTTTTTCTGATGCAAAGTTTGCTAAAGAGTTTGAAAATATTTTAGTTAGACTGTGATTTTTGTCGCATATAAAGATCTCTTAATGTGATGATAAAAGATGCTGTTTTACAGGTTCATGAACATAGTTTTTAGTAAATACGGTGACGTTTAAATCCTGACATAATAAGAAGTACACTTAACCGAAAAAATATTTAGCATTCAGTTGTTTTAAGGCTTTATTTTTTAAAAAATGCCATCTCTTCACTCTTCAAAACAAAATAAAATAAAGGGAGTGACAAGTAGCAGTGAGCAATAAATATGCATACTTTGTTTCTACTGTTTCTCTTTCGTTTTTTCATTAATTTTGCTCTGAAAAAAGGCTCTTATTATTAAGCCTTAACCCTTTCAGGGGCAAAGTACTTCTGCGCGTGAAGTGTTAAATTGATTGACCAAACACCAGAATTTACAATCAAATTTATTTGAAAATAAATAAAAGCTTTTCTTCGTGTACTTAATAAAAGGAAAATTTTTATTCCATAATTGTGATGTCAATGTGCCATTTAAGGATTAAAATTAAGTGGTCCAAAAATGAACCACCGCCCTTCAAGAGGTTAAAAGAGTTGTATACTGAAATTCAGTTTGCTATTTATGCTTTTCTTTCTGTTTATTTTTTCACATTTTGCAGTCATTTTAGAGGTTTTGTATGCATTTTATTAGTTTTAAATGCTCTGGGAGAGATTTTTAGCCCATAAATGTTCTCCCTTTCGCTGTTCAAGTGTAATAAATATTTGATATGGATGCCGAATGATTGATATCGCTTAAAATATAAAAATATTTAATAGGGAGTTTGATAAAACTATCATTTCAGCATAGGCATAGGTGCCAACCTCAAACTAATCTTCCGTAATACTTGTGTTAATTCGACCCTGGCTTAATACGTTTCGTTCCAGAAATTTTTTTAAGAAATGCAATTAGATATGTTCCACGTAGAAACCTGGAATTAAATAAATAAGCATTCGTGAAATAAATTTTCTGGTTCGAAATGTGGTTAACCTGGGTCAAATTAATCCAGACATTACGGAAGATTAGTGGAAGGTTGGCAGCTATGCATAGGTACAAAGTGATTCATAAAGTGAGAAACGTAAAAAACAGTTTCGATGCGGTGTGTCTCATAAATTGTTGAAAACCGACGTGAATATAAAATGAATAAGGAAGTAATATTAATTTGTTTAAAAAATACAGATACTTCATGTTTTGTTGTTGTTGTTGTTTTTTCTTTTCCACATTTTATCTTGAGCGTGGCAGAACGAAATCGAGAGAGGGGCAAGATTTTGGAATGAATATACCTGTAGTCTACCGCCTAGACCGCATATTTTTAAATACAAAATAAAACATGAAATTGACTAAACTAAGAATTTTGCGTCATAATTAGCCCCATGTAAGACAAATAATAAAACATATTAACATAAAATAATAATGGCACGGTGTAATATAACACATAATTTATGGTATAACTATCATCTAGAAAAAATATTTTTTTTGGATAAGATGGGGTTTTGCAATAAAGTTCCCTTACACTAAGATTATTTACGCAATATGTAGAAGGGAGAAGAACAGTTCATGTTTATCTATTTATTTATTTTCTTACAATTTCTTACTTTCAAAACCTTCATGTATGTTTTTAAACCAAAGTGAAAAAACTAATTTTTAGAAACCGGAGCACTTTCTGCGTGTTTTAAATCTATTTTCTTGAATAAAATGAAAATGAAGAAGAAATGTACTTCAACTTAAACAATCTTTATTTTTAGCCAATGATGACTTTTTATTTCAAAAATTTAATGTAAAGCAACAGGTCACATACATTTTAATATTCAATTTAAAACAAATACAAGAAAGAAATTTAAAAGAAAGATAAGATTATAACGCATTTTTAAAGTTGAATACATAACATCAATAAATATGTATTCCGTAATTTAAATTTTTAATAAAAAAACATATGCTCCCTAAAACAATTATGCCTGTTCACTATTTAGCCTAAAAGAAAAAAATATGTTCAAGTACATGAATTTTTGTATCGTTAAAGATGAATCGTTCATTTATTTAATTTGCATCTATCTAATTTAGTTTTCTACTAACAATTCACAATCACTCATCACAGTGTGAGCAAATATCCCGCAAGTATAAGCAAGTACATTTGAGGAAGAAATGTACCCCCCCCCCCCCCCTAAACGTATATTAAACTATTTTTTACATTTTTAATTATTAAATTTTCGCTTTTTTTTAAATGCTTATTTTTAAATGAATTATTTTTTCATCAACTAGGGGGCTCGGCCCCCTACGAGCTACGCTCGCCAACCCCCGTCCAGACACCGCAGACTCTAAATGCACGCTAATTTGATCGGCTTTAAAAAGATTTCGAAAGATTGAATTATAATTTAAAAAACAGTGGCGATCTCCCTATAAACGAATTTCTATTCATTTCTCTTTGATTGGGGAATTTTAACGCCAAATCCGCTGCGGTACTACTTGATTATCCTGTCGACCAATTTCGCCAAATTATATAAATCGCCAAACCACTTGCCAAATTATACAAATTGATATAATTTTTATTTTAAATAACGAAAGAACAAATAAATTCGTACAACATTAATAAAACACAAATAAAACGTCGAAATAAAAATAACTTGATGACGTATACACGTGTAACAACATTTCAAAATAAGCTAATATAAAAGGAATTAAGTAAAGAGAGTCTTTGTCTCCTGGTATTTTTTAACAAAGCGAAAAGAAAGTTCTTTTAAATGAGACATTTTAAATTAATTCTCAAAATATCAAATAAATGTCTAGCGCAATTTCTAAATTTAAACTTTTTTGCAATATTATTTTGTGTTCATTTTATGTAATAACTATAATGTGGCGTAAATATGACGTAATTTCTCCTAAGACTTCTAACGCATGTTAATGAATTTATTATTTTACAATATCCTTTCTCTTTTAAAATTCACGTGTATACTTTTTATGACGTAATTTTTAATAAGTTCCTGCTTTTTATACGTAATTATTTAATTCTAATTTGAAAGTTTTTTTCCTGCTTATAATAGTCACGTGTAAATAAATTTTTAATTTGAAGCAAACATTATTGCTTGCGCTTTTTATACAGTTGGCAACAGTTTAAATTAGTACAATTTTCTGAAATCTGTAAAAAATATCTCTAGAAATGCTGAAAATTTGAATTTAAAATAGAAATAAAACCTGAAAAAATGAGTCAAAATAAAAAAATTAATGCTTCTGCACTCCGGCAAATTCTAACGCATAAAATGATCTAAAAATGATTACACTGCCATGTATAGTTTTTGCTGCTATAAAACTTGTTTAGTGGAACGATTTTGTCCAACTTTAGCATTAAATAACTCTTAAAATAATTCTTCGATTTGAAAACTGTCTGCATCAGCATGTTTATCAAACATTTCTGTATAAAACCACCGATTTTCATATTTTTGTATGCATTATTTTTGTTAATATTAACGAAGAAAGGCCTCCGGTCACAAAAAAATCAAAACCGGCGGCGGCGGCGGCGGTGACAGCGGTAGTTACTTTTTTTTAGAATAGAGAGATATTCATTTCAAGAATCTATGAATTCAGTTTAATTGCATTGAAGTTACACATTTTTATCTTTTTTCTCATTGTAGTGTAAATATGCGTACCTCCGCGATTTCTTTTATATTTGAAGAGCGAAAGAGGATATTTTACAGTCAAAGCGTGCGTTGTGTATTATTTTTTTTTATGGCGACTGGAAAAAAACTTTTTTTGCTATATTATTTGAGGATCCCAGAAGCCAAGGGATACAAGTGATAAAATTTAGCTTTGGAGTAAATTGAGTTCAAAGTTGAACATCAATACTAAATGGCTGAATTAAAATATGAAACTGTTGCTTATTTCATAGCGGCCTTTAAACTGTTATTTCAATAAATGCGAA
>OZ010796.1:456447596-456501674 GCA_963932465.1 Maratus speciosus
AGAAAAGTGGAATACAATATTTTTAAAAATTTAAGCAGAGATTTAAAAGGTTAGGTAGTTGAGTAGTTTAAAGAGCTTAAGTAGTTGAGCTCTAGAACGCAGCACAAAATTAGAAAATAACTTATATTTCTTTACTTCCAAACAAATAGCCTTATCTCTAGATAGCCTGTGCATTTAGATCAGTTTTTTCAATTTTGTCACTTATACCCATTGGCTTCTGGGGTCTCCATTTATAAATTGTTGCAATATTTCAATACTTGGGATGAAACTCTCAGTAGCTGATACCCTAAGGATTTTTTCTTGTTCAAATCACTATTACAAAGTTTTAAATCCATTTTATACTTATCCAGGGTTCGTACGTTTCAAGGACGTTTTATCAGAATTTTCGTAAAGTTTTATTTGGCTTATTTAACGAAAAAAAAAAAAAAAAAAAAAATGTATCTTCAGATATAGCTACCAGTATTTTACGAAATTTCTGGTACTAAACCCCCTAAAATCCCTTGAATCCCTGATGCGTACGAACCCCGTTATCTTTGTTTTTGAAAATATAGTAGAGATACATTAAAAAACCATTGTTGACAAAATTTTGAAAAATGATATTTTATATTAGTAAAAATTAATTTTTTAAATAAATATGGTCAATAACTCAACCAATAACTGACAATAATTTATAACAGTTAACCCTCTGTCTACCAGAAGGGTCCAATGGACCCGACATGTATATTCAAAATATCTATTCAAACCAGAAAATTTCTTCAAAACAAACTAAATGTATAAATCAGACAATAATAAGTTAAATAAGCAAATTAAATAGTTTTAAGTAAAAATTCTGGTGTAGAATGTTTTTATAAAACTTGAGTAAAATTTCCGGTAGTTCTAGGGTTAAGAAAAATAAGTTACACTTAGATGGCATTATTTTGCATAATTTTACAAGAAAATGCTTATTTGAGATAGATTTTTTCTGAAGTGTCAGTTACTGGTTTGCTGTCAATAACCGGTGTTTCACCCTATTTTGAAATGATTACTTAATTTGAATTCACTTAGAAATGATAGTTCATCAATTTTCGTGTCACGAATCATCATTATGACTCAGGTGTATTTATTACAAATTATACCGCATTCGAGGAAAAACATACGTATTTATAATCTGTGATAAAACTCCCAGTCGCACAAAATTTCGCCTGTAAAACAAGTTTCCTTGTCCTTATAGTCATACAGTTAAGAAAATAAGGTTGATCGATTAAGGCGCAAAACAGAAGGTAATAGCAGAAAATTTCCATAAATCCGTAATACTTCTGTTAACTCTTTGTACCACCGCGTTCCATATCTAGAGGTACTGTTGGCAGGTGTCCCGCATAAATCAGGGCTCCAGATGCTCGGGACACCATTAATTCTTACAATTTATTTCGCCATCTTTAATCGAAGATAATTCTGCCAGAAGATAAGGCAAAAAAGTACTTTAAAATACCGGTGTCCAGATAATTTGGAGCTCCGATTTACGCGGGACACCTGGCAACACTATCTGCAACATATCAAAAAGTCTATGTTACTTATACAGCTCCAAGTAAAAAAATTAGAATAATTCATTTCATTTGTGTTTGGAATTGTATTTTGCTTTATTTCAGTGTAGTACAATTAAAAAAGAACAACGGTTGATGTTTTAATAAATTTGCATGTTATTAAAGAAAATTAAAACTGTAAAAGATTAAATTTTGAGTAAATACTGTATTTTTGTAAAATTATTTTCATTATTCAAAATATTAGAATACTAAAATAGGTGATTGAAAAAATTAGAATACTTATGAATGTTCTTGATCGGTTCAGAAGGTTACATAAATTAAGCATAAAATTAGCTTCTGCGGGGCTTCTTCTTAAGTTATAAAAACGCTTTGCATCATTATCGTTTTCATTTAGTGTGAAACATGGGGAGTTCGTTCGACATAACGGAGTTAAAAAAAGCATCGTATTATTGTTTTGCATCATAAAGAAGGTCGCAATAAGCAATACGTCACCAGTTACTTAAAATGATCTCAACCAAGTGTTAGTAGAGCAATAAAGCAGAGCAGTATTTTAATGACGGACATTTTGAAAACAAGCATCTGAATAGCTGCCGAAAGCCAAAAACAACTCACAGAGATGATAGCAAGCTAAAGAGTCTTGCTATAAAAATAGTTTTAGAAGTGTAAGGTATTTGCATCGAAAGTGGAAAGAACACGGTGTTGATGTGAGGCAATCTACAACACTAAGACGTCTCCATAAACTTGGATTTCAATCTCATGTACCAAAGACAAAGCCCCTCATGGCTATCAAACAGAAAAGGGAAAGAGTGAAGTGGTGCAAAAAAAGGCTTTTATGGGGTCTGGATGATTGGAAAAAGATATTGTTTAGTGATGAGATTGAGCTTTGCGTAACATATGGTGATCAAGGTGTTCGTGTAGGGCAAATGAAGCAAGAAGCATATGACAAGGATTGCATGAAGCGATCAATGAAATTTGCAGCCAGTGTAATGGCATGGGCTTGCATGATTACAGATGGTCCTGAAAGACTATGTATCGTTAACGAAAGGCTTAATTCTGAGATCTATCAAGAGATCCTTGAGCATTCCACGATACCATCATCGGAAGATCTGTGTGGTGACGATTTTATTTTCCAACATGATTTAGCACGTTCACACAGGTCAGTGTCCACCAAGAACTGGCTCAGTCAACACCAAATTAACGTACTTCCCTTGCTGGCTAATTCGCCGGATTTAACCTCTTAATTCTCGCTCCCGTCATATTCACGCGCTGTGTCTTTACTCAAATTGTTTGATTCCCACCAGTTTTATAAAATAGTGAAATTGGCTATATTTTAGTATCGTTTTTCCTGTCATTAAATAAGGTGAATATTTCTTTTTCATAAAAGTGGTGCCAATAAGCAATTTGAATTTTTCAACCGTAATTTAATTCCAGCGTTAAGGGGTTAAATACAATAGGGAATTTGTGGAGAATATTGAAGAAAAGACTGCAAGATAATGCGCCAAAAAACAAAGTTGAGCTTCTTTCCAGCATAAAGTCGAAATGTACATGTCTGGGCAGAAAACATTGCGAACCACTTGTAGCTATGCTTGGCAAAGCGAGTTCGTGCTGTTATAAAATGTAAAGGTGATGTTACAAAATAGTACAGAATAACTATCTTTCTTGTTTTTTTAAACACGTATTATTTACAATGCACTATTCTAATATTTTGAACCAGTCAAATGGTTATTCTGATATATTTATTTTTTCAAGTGTGAATAATTGTTTTAATTTTTGTATTATTTCCTTTAATTTTTATGCTTAAAGATTCTACAAACTATGCAGATTCTTAAAATGTTAAGTTTTATCCTGTATTATTTTTTTTTGTATAAGCTATACATAAAAAACTTTTTTTCATAATTCCTTTTTTTCTATTATTCTAATTTTTTGACTTGGAGCTGTACGGTGAGCTTTAAAAGATAATTTTATTTATTGCTGTTAACTTCCAACGCAACGTTAGTATAAATTGTTCACAGAATTCTAAACAGAAGGCGATATTGAGTTACTTTTTCAAGACAAAGTTTTATTAACCATTCAAACAGTTTCACATCGCTATTTTTAAAATGAACTTCGTAAATTTTGTCAAATTAAAAAGGCTGGAGATGGCCCAAAATAGATTTTTTTTACAAAGGTAAATTCGTATTTTTTACAATTTTATAATAGAAAATTGACTATATTTATGAGAAGTATGTAATTTTCTGTTTATTGCAGATGTCAAAAATTACCTTTTAGTCAATAACTTTTTATTTTTAAATTCTAAATTTTTTAAATTATTTTTACGTTTTTAAAATAATGTATTCTAGCAGCTCAGTAAATATTTTTCAAATCGGAGTTTTTGTGTCACAGAGGGTTAATCGTAAAAATTCAGAGTGACAATTATTAAGTCAATTTTTTAACCCCTTAACGCTCGAATTAAATTGCGGTTTAAAAATTCAAATTGCGGTTTAAAAATTCAAATTGCTTATTGGCACCACTTTTTTGAAAAAGTAATATTCATCTTATTTAACGACAGGTAAAACGATACTAAAATAAAGCCAATTACATTATTTTATAAAACTGGTGGGAATCAAACAATCTGAGTAAAAGACACAGCTCGTGAATATGACGGGAGCGAGAATTAAGGGGCTAAATTAGGGTTCGTACGGGTACCGCTATTTTCAAGGCCAAATATCAGTACTTTTTAGAGAAAAATAAATCTAGTTTAAATGGTCGAAATTTCGCCTTATTTAATGAATGATTTTCCATAAAGAAATACTGGTACCGAAGAATTTCTTAGTCAGGAAATTCAAGGACCCGTACGAAGCCTGAAAATGTATTTTTTAATTGTGTCCTCCAGAAACTTTCCAAATACCATTATAAAAAAGAAAAGAAAATGCTTATAAGGAAGGTCTCCATACGGGCATACTCCGAAAAATCTGAAAAATTATAGAATGTTCTAATCATGAGGATAGGTGAGTTTATATATATATATATAAATCTGCGGAAACTTGATAATGCGTCCGTAAAAAAATAACGAAAATTTCGATATTTGGCGATTTATCACCGGTTGGCGATGAAATAAAATTTCAAAAAATATTTTTTTATGTCAAATACTCTTTAAGATAAAAATGTTTCATATTGAATAAGTAAATAAATTTAATGTAAATAACTTTAGTTTTGTCATATATATTTTATATATATATGTATATATAGATATATTTATAAGGAAAGTTAACTATCAAATTTTATGAATTAAAACAAACTTTAAATTAATTAAAATTGTTTCAATCTCAAAATTAAGTGCAATTGAGCACTGTCCATTCAATTTTGTTGCTATGGAAACAACGACGTCTATGATATTGAAATGAATAACTGCAGCGTTCTTCATATTGCCTTTATTTTATAAGTTAACTATCAAATTTTATGAGTTAAAGCAAAATTTAATTTAATCAAAATTGTTTCAATCTCAAAATTAAGTTCAATTGAGTACTGTCGATTCAATTTTGTTGCTATGGAAACAACGACTTCTTTGATATTGAAATGAATAACTGCAGCATTCTTCATCTTGCTTTTATTTTGGAATACGCTTAAATATATGAAAATATTTCTTATATATGAAATTGTTTTTAAAGTAATAAAATTAAATAACAAGCAGCATAAATATGTAATAAAAAATGTATTTATTAAACTCTCTCATTGTTTAAGATTAAATTCAGTAAATACTATTTACACGCATTCTAAAAATCAATTAACAAGCAATTTTCAGGTGCCTTAAAATTGTTTGTTTTTGGCGAGGAAAAGTACTGCTCGCCAAATCGAGTGACGCTTTCGTCTTTTCGCGCCAAATACTCGAAAATATTTTATTTTCTACAGACTTCCTAATGTAATTTCGCCGCTAAATTTGACTGATCCTTTATTACATGCATAAGTAGTTTAGTTAGGTTTTTTTTTTTTTTTTTTTTTTTTTTTTCAAAATATTCTGAGTATGACCAGTAAGGCGACCTTCCTTGTTAGTGAAATATTTTTATATTGGACAATTTCTGTTACAAAAAAAGATGCCCAACTTATAAGGGTTTCTAACTTATAGAGGTGCTTATAATTCTTTTAGCAATTATAAGCGTATTATATCCTTCTTAAATATTAATTGCATTAAAAATTTAAAACTAAATAAAAAAAATAAGAAGTTAATTTAACAATATCCAGTTAATTAAATGTCTTTAGCTTGTTTCTTTTCTTTTTTTAATTAAATGAAAAAGTAACTAAACATTTACTATTTAAATATTTAAAAGAATTATTTTTTGACTTTTTAACATGAAAATATAAAGTAAATAAATAGTAATAAATACAAAATGTTGTTTATTAATTACTAATGTGCATCAAAAGTAGACACGTTTACTGACAAAAGAAAAATTTCGTAATCTTGTTTACGAGTTTTGGTGTTGTTGTTTTTAATCTCAATCTCAATACTTGTTCAAACTGTTTATAATGTATCGTTTTATTTCATTTCTGTCGGAGTAATTTGGGTAAGGGGGGGGGGGGGTCATTTAAGCATAAATTTTATTTTTATTTTATAAAACATACGATTATTTTTTTTTTAGATTTTTTTTAATTTATACCATATGTTTATATACCATGTTTCTCGTTGTTTCACAGTGAAAAGGTTTTAGATTACAAATGCTCTGTAAAAAAGAAAAAAAAAAGTTTAACTGGTATTTTTTTACAAATCTGCGAGCAGAAGCATCAACTTCAATAGCAGATTGTTTCAAAATCATCTGATTTACAGTTTCTAATTCAGATATGTTTTCATTACATTTGTTTACAATAATTTGACTTAAAAATTTAAAGCTAAATAGGAGTTTTTAGCATATAATTGTAATTTTTAAAATGTGCGGTGATTTGGTTATACGGTCTAATTCTAAAACCAAGCCTAAAAACTAATCCAGTTGTTCTGTTACAGACATACCTTGCAAATATGCAAAGAAAAAAGTCCCATCAGATATAATAGAAATTATCCCAAAAAGACTGTTAGAAGATGTCAAGATACGCTTATCTGTGTATGATTCAAAAATCAGTGAGTGCTGCTTATTCTGGATCTAAGGCCTAATAAATTTCCATTAATAAACCTTTAAAATGTCTTCTTTATTTATTAACCCTTGGGCTACGGATTGGGACATATACGTCCCAATGTACCAATTTTTGAAAAATAATCTCGGCATTACACTCATACTAGGATATTTTGAAGAGAAATATAACCCCAAATAAAAAGTTTTGTAAAATCTGGTACGGTTGAATGTAAAAATAATCGCCAATCCTGGTGCTTAATCAAAGGATCAATATACCTAAATTTACCTATAGAGGGGTAACAAAAGTATAGTTAGAATGTAAAACACATATATTTATTTGTTAAGTCACATTATATTCTAATTCCTCTGACCACGGAGTAATTTGAGAATAGTTAACTTTATAATTATTTTGAGGTAATAAAAGGGGCAATAAATGTAGCATTTACATAGTTTACATTCTACAGGAGAACACATTGCTTAAAGAAAAGCAAAATAATAATAATAATAATAATAATAATAATAATAATAATAATAATAATAAGATATCCTGTCCCTTGTAGCATCTGTAAGAATTTGAAGTTACAACATGAACATGCGATAAATAAGAACATGAATATCCATGTATATATTCATGTTGAATGAGAATAAACATGCTATTGTTATACCAAAATTACCCGGATAGAGGATATAAAAAAAAAGTATCTTTGCTGAAAGTGTATGCTTTTAAGCAAAACAAAAGAAAGAAATAAATAAATACAAAACCTTTTAAAATCTTCATAAATCTGGGTGGCGCAGAAATCACACTCATGCTCTTTGAATCACTCTTGCAAGACTCTGTTTTCGAGTTACATATTGATTTTTCTGTGCAGGTAGGGAAGTAAATAATAAATTCCGAAAATTTTTAAAGTCTGCTCTGTATTTTTATAGAAAATTAAATTGCTATTAATTCATTTTGCATGTATATAGGGTGTTTGTATTCTGACAAAATAAAAGGGGGTACACCAACCATCAAGATGAATTTTTATTGTACTGAAAACCAGAGTCGCAATTGACTTACTTAGTCAAAAATACAGGATACCTCACTTAAAGCCCAATTTGAATTTTCGTCTATGAATTTAACAATGTTAAAGAAAATTCAGCTATATTATTATCATCTATATTATTCATAGATGCCAACATCTCTTAATTATTCCGGAGTCTGATCCAAAATTTGCATGGCCAAACCGGAAAAAATATATAAGAAAATATACCTTCTTTCTATGAGGTACATTTTTTATTTCTTTTTGAAATTTTGGTTAAATAAAATTTCTGGTTGAGAAAGCGTTCATTTTGGTTCAGGCTCCGGAATAATTAAGAGATGTTGGCATCTATGATTATTGTACGTGGAATTTGATCACATCACTATTAGTGTTAAAAATGCACAGTAATTTGGTCAGTGTCACGGTATGTACTGTGAGTTACATTCTAAAATAAGTCATAATAAGTCTAGCTCAATGTTTATTAGACATGAATGATGGCATTTTCCCGTACACTCTAAGAAATTTCACCGCTAAATTACGGTCAGTGACTGGCAAAAAGTGTGCCAGTCACTGACCGTAAAAATAATATCATGACCGTAAAGCTGCCATGACCATAAAAATACAAGTTTGCCCGTAAATTTTTGCCCGTAAAATTTAAAGTCACTGTCCGTAAATTAACATTATGCCCGTAATAAGTTCCTTAATATTTTTACGGTCACTGGCCATATATTAACATTATGCCCGTAATAAGTTCCTTAATTTTTTTACGGTCATTGGCCATAAATTAACATTATGCCCGTAATAAGTTCCTTAATTTGTTTATAGTCACTGGCCGTAAATTAACATTATACTCGTAATAGGTTTGCTAATTTTTTTACGGTCACTGCTCTTAAATTAACATTATGCTCGTAAAAGTTATCTTCATTTTTGTATGTCCAGCGACCATAAATTAATGTGGTCCTTGTAAAACGAGTCTCATTAATTTAAGGATACCGCCCGTAAAATCAGCAAACCATTGGACCTACAGACAGGCATCAGCTGGGCAGTTCAGGGATTCCAGTGCACAGTTAGGGGACTATGCTGACATTGTTCAGCTTCCCTTTTTAAACAGTTATACTTTGCTGTACATCATCGTAAAAATATGACTAGTATGAGTATTACAAATAATGTAAATTGATTATTGTGTGAAAACCGATTAGAATGCACATAGTTTTTTAAACATAACTAAAAGGCAGCTGGATGCAGCAAGCTGCAATCTATATTTAAAGCTTTTAGAAATCTACTTCTGTAAAGTATATGTGCCATTTATCTTTCAAAATTTACAAAAGGAGATAGTTTCAAAAAATATTTGAACTTTAACTTATAACATATTTGATTAAAAAAAAGCTTTCTAGAAGCTTCAAGTAACAGAAATTAAGAATTTATGTTCATTATATTCAGCAATTTGTGTTATGTTTAAAAAACTACCCAAATTGCAATTTCCCTATGATAAATAACAAATTCAACATGAAAGGTTTCAAACTTTAAACATTCATAAATAACTGGATCAAAAGACTTCTAGAATTTAAATATGATAGAAATAGTATAAAGGGTTAATTTTTATTTGTAAACAAACGTTTGAGAAAAGAATAAAATATGGCATTAAAAACCAGGCTATTACGAATCTGCCCACAATTTTTTCTTTGCATTCTCACATAATTTGTTTTATATGACAAAAATTATACAGATTTAAATAACTGGAATTTTTTTTAAAAATGTCTTGTTATATTCATATAAACTTTAGACTATTTAAGCAGAAAATATATCTTGACAATCGGCAAGAAATAATTTAGAGTTCTTTTAGCCAAATTATTACGAAAAACAATCAGATAAGACTTAATGTGTACTTCAATTTTTTAATAAATATTGGTTTTAAAACTTAAATTTTAGTCAAATTTCTGACACCCCTGTTTGGTTATTAAGAGGTTTGTGTCCAGGTATTTCAAATTAATTAACAGAGTGATGATCATAAACTAATGGGGTACAATCTACTCGTTTTTCAGTAGATTGTGTTCCTTAATGCAATAAAATACCTGGATAAGAAGCACCCTTTATGTTGCAAACTAATTAGTTACTTTAGCCATTTAAAAATAAAATATTGAATTTAAACATTTCACTGTTTGCTTTCACCAATGTATTGTAATGTGACTGAAATTGAGATGTTCCACAAGACAATTATTAAAAATGAAAATGCGTGTTTAGGAATGTGAAGTGCAAAACATAAATACAATGAACTATGACATGGAACTATCTGAACAAAATACAAGATGAACATATTTATTTGAAACTGATAAATTGAAATATGAACTTGATTTCTTTTAAGTAAATTTTCTGAAAACTAATGGATATTTTTCATTTAAAATGATCACTTTCAGAAAAGCAGTAACATTTCTATAAATATGAACAGTAAAAACAACAAATTAAAAAATGACAAAAAAATTTATTTGAAACACGTATTTACACTAAAAATATAATTAAAATCTTCCATTTAGATGAAAAATCCTTTGTTATCAATGAGTAAGTTTTTTGGGTAGATGTCAACTCTTTCCGTATCTCTTTTCCATTTCAGAACCTTTGGATTGCAGATTAATTCTAAACAATGCCCTATAAAGAAAATATAACGAGAATAAATTAAAAAAAAAAACAAGCTTAAATAACATAAAACAGAATTAAAGACAAACAAATTAAATGCATACTATTACACAAACTTATATATTAAGTGACTGCTTTGTATGCAACATGCTTTAACGATAAGAGGTTCATGAAAACTTTCAGAATTCTTTTTGGAAAAGGAGGTAATTTTAACTCAGTATGTTACACTTAAAAGATTACAACATACTGTCAATCCCCATTTTAAAAAATTATATTCCCAAATTTTATATATCAGATTCATTTTAAGAAAAGTTGGAAATGTGAGAATGAACTTCAATTACTCAAGACACTAAAATAAAGGTTAATACAAATGCTCAGGGGTGGGGAATTTTTAGAAAATCTTACCAACCAAGGATTTATTTTACCCGCCAGCAAAATGCAATTACATTGCTATAATAAAATTTACATGATTGCAAAAATAGTTGATTACTATTGCTACTAATACATTTATCACATATACATTTTTTCACCCTGTAAAATTACAAAACATACACAGGAGAGAAAAGTTTAATAAAGAATACAACTTAGTACCGAGTTTACATCGCAGTAATTTTAAAAGTTATAAAATATAGCTAACTAGTTAAAAAAACAAAGTTTTTGGTATGGAGTTTTTTAAAGACTGCTTACAAATTCACTCGCCATGTCAGAAAATCTACTCACCAGTGGCAATTAAAATGATGTATTTCCCCAACCCTGCAAATGCTCCAGTGATAAATACAGGAAATTTCTACAATAGAATAGCAATCTAACAGAAGAAAGCAGTAACATTTGCTTAATACTGTAATTATTTAAATTATATGGTGCAATCAAAGTTTCCATTTGAGATTGCTGCTGCAGCGTATATGCAAATTAGCACTTCGCCAAAGCGGCTATTAATAGCACTGACATTGAGGCAAGTGGTTATATTGTGGGATTAGTTTATTTTTTAAGTGTGTGTAAAAAATGCATAAGTGTGAACAATGGCGATGTTAGTACCAAATGTGTCTAAACAGGAAGAGTGAGCCAGTGGCACCAACTTATATGGGCCCATGGGGCCAGAGCCCACCCGATTTTCAATCTCTTCTGTTACTTATTTATTTTTCAATCTCTCAAAAAAAAAATTCTCCCGTCGATGTTCTCAAAATCTCTTTGTTTAAAAATACAGTAAGGATAGCAGTAACAGACACACCGTAGCATAGACTGCCCCCCCCCCCCCTATTTTAAAAGACGTACAATTAATTTTCTCTTAAAAGAGAAATTTCCTCATTTTACCAGTGAGCATCAAGGAAGTGCACTCTAAATGAAATCTTAAATAAACTTGAAATTTGTATGATTTTATATCTTTAATTCGATTTTGTCTAATTGTAACGTAAGTGTAAAATAACTGCGGAGGGAAAAATCTGTTTAAAATATATTTAGCTGTAAAAAGCCTTGAAATTACTGCAACGGGAAATGGGATCAGGCGATATGTTTCTGATGACTACGTAATTTTCGGACTAAAATATTGATATTTAGCTGTAAAAACCATACTTATACATATAACTTTTTTTCCCTACATTGAAATCCTAAGTGAAATTTTTTTTTATTTTCAAACTTATATCTCACCCTTAAATCGGGCTATATGTGGATCAAGTCGATACTCTTATCATTAGCTGAAAGTTTTTGAGCTATTTTATAAAATAAAGTATATTATACTCTTTTAATCAAAATATGCATAATGTTCATCCTGCGGCAAAAAAACTAACCATAACCAAGTGCAACGTAACTGTAACTTAATTATAACCTAACTAACATAACTAAAACCCAACTGCATCCAAACCATGCATGCACTGAGTTTTTTTTTTTAACCCCACTCACACCTAAAAATTTGTAAAAAGATATACCTAGAGGCTCAAATAGAGATAAAATGAAGATTGATTTGAGTAATGTATATCTATTAATGCTGTTTTTAATTATAGGTCTATTAAATGTAGAAACTGTTGAATTAAGTTTTTAATATGGCCCCACCAGTGGCCGAGAGGTTCTGCTCTCGAAGCTGGTAGACGGGAGGTGCTGGGTTCGATCCCAATCGCGCCCGTCGGCCTAATCGTTTGGAGTTTTCGTGGTTTTCTTCGAACCTTCGTTCTCCAAGCGTTAATACGGGTTAGGTTCCCTTAGAAAGACCTCCACGGAAGGCACTCCCCCCCTTAGGGCCTATATCCCACGTGCAGATAATTGGCCGACATATATACAACCAAGTTTTTAATACATATAAATATTACTTTTAAAGGCAACATTACTACATTAAGTTGATGGAAAAAACAGTTTTTATTTGATGTCTCCATCAGATAAATTTATTTACAAAATTGATTTATGTTGTACTTGTTTTACGATTGCTATTATCAATATATATTATAAATTATTTTGCACACATAATATATGACCACTGTACAGTTTTTCACCAATTTTCTTCAAACAATATCTTACACATTAGATAAAATTATTAAATCATTAGTAAAAGTATAGTAAGATGTAAAAATTAAAGGATTTAACATTTAAATCTTTTATAAACAAGCACGAAACTTTGACATATTTACCGACTCATTTTTACGCATGACACAAATTTGGGAGGGCTGACTAAGGAAGTGATTTGTAATTGAAAGACATTTTCCATTGTTTGACAATTAAATTATTTATGGAGTTATAAGCAATTTTGTGATCATGTGACAACCCGAAGTACAAGAGACAAAGGTTCTTCGGACTGGTTGACTGGTTTCATTTTACGCATTAACAGGAAACAAAAATGACAGAATTATCAAATATAAGATAAGGGAGAAATTTCAGAAATATCGAGAGATTGGTTAATTAATGGGTGATTTGGGAAGTATGATTTTATGATTCTGTTTTGATTTAACCAAATAAAAAACTAAAGTCATAAAAAAGATACTTAAATAAAATCTTTAAATATGTTAAAAAAACGACTTTTTTTTTTTCTTAAAGTGGAAATCTGATTTCGTGGAAAAGTGGTATGCCTATTAAAAGAAAAAAAAAGTGCTAAAAATTGCTAAAACTTAAAAAATTACAGAAGAGAAAATTTTGCTATTTCGTGCTAAATGTTGAAAATCTCGTAAAAAATTTTTGCGAATTATTTTAAAAAACAGCTGTTCAGATTCACAATAAACTTTTCTGAAATGAAACATTTTATTGGACTAAAATATTAAACTCCAATTCTTTTTACTAACGCATAAAACTCGCCACAAAGAGAAAAAAAATACTAGAAATTCTAAAATTGCAGAGAGGAAAATTTATTATAGTAGGCTAAACACCAGGAGTCAGAGTCCCTTTTTGAACAAAAAAATATAAGTCGGATCTGTTAAAATTCCTTGAGTCGGAGTCGTCCATTTTACAAGTGGGCTGCGGAGCCATAGTCGGGCTCATTTTTGAGCAAAAGTGTAATTCCCTGTTAAAATTCCCGGAGTCAGAGTCGTCCATTTCCTCCACTACCTCGGCAGATCTGCTAAAAACATTGTAAACAGCAATAAATTGCAGCATGATACAAAAAATCATCTGACAAATGAAAAAACTGAAAATTGCATAAAAAAATTCATGAACAATGCAGAAAACCCTATTAATTGTTATTCATTGCAGCATAACTGCTAATATTAATAAGTAAAGAACTTACCAATACATGCAATGAATGGTGTAACTGGTGTATCTTCACATACATCCACTAGGCTTTTGTCTTCCTGCAAGAATGAAGAAATTTAAATATAAATGTACAAACACAATAACAATAGAGTCGAAACACTGTATTAAACATTTCTCATGAAGGAAAATTTCACCTTGTTATTAGTAAACCTTATAACATACTTATAACTACTTAAAAGGTGACACAAACATATAAAAATATATTATTTAATGCAACCCTGAGATCTTTGGAACACAAATGCATTCATTTTCAATAGGAAAAGATGACTGACAATCAAAATACATTTTAAAAACAAAAACAACATAGTAGGCATGCGGAGTTCAGTCCATTTCTCTTCAATAATCCGTTTATAATATTCCCGCGATTTGGTATAGCCTAAATATTTTAAGACCTACTGATAATATGAACTTATCTTTTTACACCTCTGCAGAGAAATGGGCTGAACTCCGCTTGCGCATGCGTACAATGTGTTGTTTTTGTTTTTCAAATGTATTTCTATTAAGTTAGTCATCTTTTTCCTTTGAAAATCAATGCATATGTGTTCGAAAGATATCAGGATTGCATTAAATAATATTTTAATGTATTTTTATATGTTTGTGTCCCCTTTTAAATAGTTATAAGTATGTTATAAAGTTTATAAACACAATAACTTCAAGCATAAAATTAGTTGATTTGTTCATGAACCATACCATGAGTTAAATTTTTGCTACATAAATTTTTAAAAGTTAAGAAAATTACATCAAATTAATAAAAATCAGTTTTATAAATTTATGAAAAGTAATTATGAAACAAGAAGCACAATTAAATTTTCTTTCATTCTTAAATCACACATTTCGTCTATCGAATGTGAAGAAATCGTGAATTTCGACAGTTGGGTGTAGAAAATTTCAAATCTCGTCATTTGACCCATGGAGACCACCAATGCCAGCGAAAAAATCTCGAACTTCGCCAATCAAACGCAAAAAAATCTCTAATTTTGTCAATCGAACGAGGAAAAAAAAATATCGAATTTTGTCAATCAAACGCGGAAAAAAATATCGAATTTTGTCAATCGAACGAGGGAAAAAATATCGAATTTTGTCAATCGAACGCGGAAAAAATATCGAATTTTATTAATTGAACGCAAATGAGTCTCGAATTTTGTAAATCGAACGCGAATGAGTCTCGAATTTTGTCAATACGCGAATAAGTCTCGAATTTTCGAACGCGAATGAGCCTCGAATTTTCGAACGCGAATGAGCCTCGAATTTTCGAACGCGAATGAGTCTCGAATTTTATTAATTGAACGCGAATGAGTCTCGAATTTTATTAATTGAACGCGAATGAGCTCGAATTTTGTAAATCGAACGCGAATGAGTCTCGAATTTTGTCAATACGCGAATAAGTCTCGAATTTTCGAACGTGAACAAGTCTCGAATTTTCGAACGTGAACAAGTCTCGAATTTTCGAACGTGAACAAGTCTCGAATTTTCGAACGTGAACAAGTCTCGAATTTTCGAACGTGAACAAGTCTCGAATTTTCGAACGTGAACAAGTCTCGAATTTTCGAACGTGAACAAGTCTCGAATTTTCGAACGTGAACAAGTCTCGAATTTTCGAACGTGAACAAGTCTCGAATTTTCGAACGTGAACAAGTCTCGAATTTTCGAACGTGAACAAGTCTCGAATTTTCGAACGTGAACGAGTCTCGAATTTTCGAACGTGAACGAGTCTCGAATTTTCGAACGTGAACGAGTCTCGAATTTTCGAACGCGAATGAGTCTCGAATTTTGTCAATTGAACATGAATGAGTCTCGAATTTTGTCAATTGAACGTGAATGAGTCTCGAATTTTGTCAATTGAACGTGAATGAGTCTCGAATTTTGTCAATTGAACGTGAATGAGTCTCGAATTTTGTCAATTGAACGTGAATGAGTCTCGAATTTTGTCGATCGAATGCTATTAAGTCTCTAATTTTGTCAATCGAATGCTATTAAGTCTCTAATTTTGTCAATCGAATGCTATTAAGTCTCGAATTTTGTCAATCGAATGCTATTAAGTCTCTAATTTTGTCAATCGAATGCTATTAAGTCTCAAATTTAGTCAATCGAACGCGAATAAGTCTCGAATTTTGTCACTTGAACGCAAATAAATCTCGAATTTTGTCAATCGAACACGAATAAATCTCGAATTTTGTCAATCGAACACGAATAAATCTCGAATTTTGTCAAGGCTAAAAAAATTAATTTTATCAAAACTAAAGCGAAAAAAAAAATCTCTTATTTTATCAAATCAAAAAAAAAATCTCTAATTTTGTCAACCAAATGCGGAAAAATCCCGAATTTTGTCAATCGAACACGAAAAAAAATCTCAATTTGTCAAATCAAAAGCGAAAAAAAAATCTCATATTTTATCAAATCGAAAACAAAAAAAATCTCTAATTTTGTCGATCGAAAGTAAGAAAATCTCGAATTTTGTCAATCAAAGGCGAAAAACTAAATTTTGGCAATCGTTATCAGAAAAAAATAGTGAAATTTGGCAAAGGATTGTGGGGAAAAAAGTGAATCGCTGGGAAAAAATTTTGCGACTTATTTTTGTGTTAAAATTAGATATTTAACACTTTCAATATATTAGGGTTTTAAATTACAGAATTTATATCTATATATACACACACGCATACTTATATTGTATATGTACAGACACACATAGTGACATAGTATATATATATACACACACAGAGATACATTGTATATATAAATATATATACACACACACAGTGTGTATATATATATATATACATACATATATATATACATACATACACATGCACAGTATATATATATATATATACACATACACAGTGTATATATATATATATATATATATACATATATACACACAGTATATGTATATATAATGTATATATATACACACAATATATATATGTGTGTATATATATACATACATAATGTATATATATGTATATATATATACACACACACACCGTATATATACAAACACATACATAGTATATATATACACACACATACATAGTATATATATATATATATGTCGTAGGGTAATTGAGAAATCCGGCTCTTTGCAAACAGCCTAGGCTCTTTGCAAAAAGCCGGGCTAATTGGAGAATCCATCTCCCTTTTTCCAATTAGCCTGATATTTTTCAGGCTTATTGCAAAGAGCTTAGAAAGCGTTAGGCTAATTGAAAAATGACCACTTATTATCCGATAAGGGTGATATTTTTAGCTCACAGGCTATCAAAGCCTGAGTACGTACGTACGTATGTACGTAACACGATAACTCTTGATAGAAATACCCGATTTGTTTCAATTTTTTTTTCTAGGTACATTCTGAAAAGGTGCTTCCCTGATTAGTTTTTGGGGTTCATTGGTTAAGGATAAAAGGGGAAAAGAAGGCTAATCCCCCCTCCTTAATTTATATAAATGTTTTTTTCATGCAGAAATATTCGATTTGCTCCAAATTTGGTATACCGGTTTATTGTGTTAAGGAGCTTCCCTGATTAGATTAGGAAGCCCATTATTTAAGTATAAAGGGGTGAAAGGGGGGCTACCCCCTTAATTTAGATAAATTGGTTTTTCATGATGAATTATTCGATTTGCTCCAAATTTGGTATACCGGTTTATTAAGTTAAGGAGCTGCCTTGATTAGATTTGGAGGTTCATTAGTTACATATAAAGGGAGTAAAGGGGGGCTATCCCCCGTAATTTAGATAAATGTGTTTTTCATAAAGAAATATGCGATTTGCAATAAATTTGGTATACCGGTTAATTATGTTAAGCAGCTTCCCTGATTACATTTGGAAGATCATTATTATGTATAAAGGGGGGAAAGGGGGGCAATTGCCTCTCCCCTTAATTTAGAAAAATGCGTTTTTCATGTAGAATTATTCGATTAGCTCAAATTTGGTATACTGGTTTATTATGTTAAGGAGGTGGCTTGATTAGATTTGGAGGTTCATTAGTTAATATAAAAGGAGGAAAGGGGGGGGGGCTAGTCCTCCCCCCCCTTAATTTAGGTAAATGAGTTTTTAATGCAAAATTATTCGATTTGCTCCAAATTTGGTATACCGGTTTATTGTGTTAGGCAGCTTCCCTGATTAGATTTGGAAGCCCATTATTTAAGTATAAAGGGGGGAAAGGGGGGCTACCCCCCTTAATTTAGATAAATTGGTTTTTCATGATGAATTATTCGATTTGCTCCAAATTTGGTATACCGGTTTATTAAGTTAAGTAGCTGCCTTGATTAGATTTGGAGGTTCATTAGTTACATATAAAGGGAGTAAAGGGGGGCTATCCCCCCGTAATTTAGATAAATGTGTTTTTCATAAAGAAATATGCGATTTGCAATAAATTTGGTATACCGGTTTATTATGTTAAGGAGCTTCCCTGATTAGATTTGGAGGTTCATTGGTTAAGTATAAAGGGAGGCAAGGGGGGCTAGACACCCCCCCCCCCTTATTTAGATAAATGGGTTTTTCATGCAAAGTTATTCGATTTGCTCCAAATTTCGTATACCGGTTTATTATGTTAAGGAGCTGCCTTGATTAGATTTGGAGATTTATTGGTTAAGTATAAAGGAGGGACAGGGGCTAGTGTCCCCTTAATTTAGATAAATGCGTTTTTCATACAGAATTATTCGATTTGCTTCAAATTTGATATACCAGTTTATTATGATATGGCTTCCTTCATTTGATTTGGAGGTTCATTGGTTAAGTATAAAAGTGGGGAAAGGGGGGCATTTGCCCCCCCCTTCCTTAATTTAGATAAATGTGTTTTCATGCAGAATTATCTGATTTAGTTTAATTTTTTTTTCAACCGGTTCCGAACTTGAAAGTTCCATTTGAAGTCAACCCGAAAACCGACCACAACCAGGTTTCGGATTGAGTTCAATTAGAACTTTCAGGTTCGGATCGGGTTGCCGGTGGACGGAGATTATTTTGCTTGGCTTGTATCGGGTTATAGTTCTTTGGAATATTTTTGTCGGTTAAGATTTGGTTCGGGACGGGTTTCAGGTTGACTTCAAATGGAATTTTTAAGTTCTGGTAGCGTTGCGTGTCCACGAAAACTAATTTGTCTTGTTCGGATCCGGTTATGGATCTTTGGAATATTTTTGTCGGTTATCAAATTTGGTTCGGGATTTCAGGTTTTTTCAAATGGAACTCTCTGGTTCGGGTCGGGTTGCATGTAGACTGAAATTATTTTGTCTTGCTCGGATCTGGGTACGGTCTGTTGTAATTTATTTTTCGGGTTTGGGTAGGGTTATACGTTAATAAACCTAATAAAAAGAAAATTGCCCAGTTAAACTGATGGCATTGAGCTCACAAGTTATTCACACAAATTGTATATTATACTCTTATTTCAAAGAATAAAGCCCCTCGAAAAATAAATGAAGTTATTAGTCCCCGTTTCCCCCCTTTCTACTTAACCAAAGAACCTCCAAATCTAATCAGGGAAGCTACTTAACATAATAAACTGGTATACCAAATTTCAAGCAAATCAGATAACTCTACATGAAAAAAACATTTCACTAAATTAAGGGGGTATTAGCTCCCCCATTTCTCCCTTTATGCTGAACCAATGAACTTTCAAATGTAATCAGAAAAGCTCTTTATTAGAATGAACCTAGAAAATAAATTAAACTAAATTAGATAATTCTGCATGAAAACACATTTATCTAAATTATGGGGAGGGGCAACTGCCCCCTTACCCCCTTTTATACTTAACCAATGAACCTACAAATCAAATGAAGGAAGCCATTTCGTAATAAACTGGTATATCAAATTTGAAGCAAATTGAATAATTCTGTATGAAAAACCCATTTATCTAAATTAAGGGGACACTAGCCCCTGTCCCTCCTTTATACTTAACCACCAATAAATCTCTAAACCTAATTAAGGCATCTCCTTAACATAATAAACCAGTATACGAAATTTGGAGCAAATCGAATAACTCTGCATGAAAAACCCATTCTTCTAAATTAAGGGGGGGGGGGGTCTAGACTCCCTTTCCTTCCTTTATACTTAACTAATGAACCTCCAAATCTAAGCAGGGAAGCTCCTTAACATAATAAACCGGTATACCAAATTTGGAGCAAATCGAATAATTTTGCATTAAAACCCATTTACCTAAATTAAGGGGGGGGGGGGCTACCCCCCTTTCCTTCCTTTATACTTAACTAATGAACCTCCAAATCTAATCAAGCCATCTCCTTAACATAATAAACCAGTATACCAAATTTGATCTAATCGAATAATTCTACATGAAAAACTCATTTATCTAAATTAAGGGGAGAGGCAATTGCCCCTCTTTCTCCCCTTTATACATAATAATGATCTTCCAAATGTAATCAGGGAAGCTACTTAACATAATTAACCGGTATACCAAATTTATAGCAAATCGCATATTCCTGCATGAAAAACCCATTTATCTAACTTACGGGGGGTTATAGCCCCCCCTTTCCTCCTTTTATATTTAACTAATGAACCTCCAAATCTAATCAAGGCAGTTCCTTAACTTAATAAACCGGTATACAAAATTTGAGCAAATCGAATAATTCATCATGAAAAACCGATTTATCTAATTTAAGGGGGGTAGCCCCCTTTACCCCCTTTATACTTAAATAATGAGCTTCCAAATCTAATCAGGGAAGCTCCTTAACACAATAAACCGGTATACCAAATTTGGAGCAAATCGAATATTTCTGCATGAAAAACCCATTTATATACATTTTTTTTTTTTGGGGGGGGGGGGGGGGGAGACTAGCCCGCCTTTTCCCCTTTTATCCTAAACCAATGAACCCCAAAAAATAATCAGGGAAGCTCCTTATCAGCATGAACCTAGAAAAAAAATTTTAAGCAAATCGGATATTTCTATCAAGAGTTATCGCGTTACGTACATACGTACGTACACACGTACATACAAAATCGGCGGACACATAAGCTCTCAGGTATTGATAGCCTGTGAGCTAAAAATATCTCCCTGATCGGATAATAAGTGCTCATTTTTCAATTAGCCTAACGCTTTCTAGGCTCTTTGCAATAAGCCTGAAAAATATCAGGCTAATTGGAAAAAGGGAGATGGATTCTCCAATTAGCCCGGCTCTTTGCAAAGAGCCTAGGCTGTTTGCAAAGAGCCGGATTTCTCAATTGGCCTACGACATATATATATATACACACACACACACATACATACATAGTACAGTAAACTCTGTCTAAGGCGGAATCGATTGGGACTGAGAAAATTTTCCGTAGTAGACAATATTCCGGCTAATGCAACCCCCCCCCCCCCCCCACAAAAAAAAAAAAAATAAATAAATAGATTAATTAATTAATTAAAAATTTTAAAAAAAAAACCTCGAAGATGATGATTTTTCATTGATTTTCCTGACTCAAAAATCACTTGGAAACTGAAATTCGGAAAGATCTTTTGTCTTTATAGATAAATGAGAAACGTTATTCAATTTCTTAGTACTGCTGCAATACATGCGAATTGGAAATTTACACACATACAAAAAACAATAAACTTTAAGAATGAGACCGAACGCTATATAACTTTGAATTTGAATACAACTTTAAAGTATAATATACTTTTGAATACTACTGATATACTTTTGAAATATATATTTTGATAAATGTTCATTCTACTAGAAATATTAACTTTTAAATGCAATTTTCTATTTGAAAAAATGGCATTAACATAAATTCCTTAAAATTTAAACAGGTCTGTTCTTTTGAAATAATTTTTTCAAAGTGTTACGGAATTTAACTAACATGGTCGACATTGAGTATTTGACTTATCAGTTTTAAAGTTTAATAAACAAAATGCCTTTCATTTTTAAATTATCCTTTTTTCCGCCTTATACAAAATGTTGGTTTCGGTGGGGCCTTAAAATCCTGTCCGTTTCCGCGTTAGACAGATTCCGCCTTATGCAGCATGAAATAATGTAATTTTCTATGGGTTCGCCGGGACTTGAGAAATTTTCCGCGGTAGACAGATTTCCGTCTTACACAGAGTCTGCCTTTGACAGAATTTACTGTACATATATATACACACACATACATAGTATAGATATATACACATACATAGTATATATATATATACACACATACATAGTATATATACACACACACATAGTATATATACACACACACATAGTATATGTACACACACACATAGTATATGTACACAAACACATAGTATATATACACACACACATAGTATATATACACACACACATAGTATATGTACACACACACATAGTATATATACACAAACACATAGTATATATACACAAACACATAGTATATATACACAAACACATAGTATATATACACAAACACATAGTATATATACACAAACACATAGTATATACCGGGTGTCCCAAAAAGGACTGACTGATTTTAAAATTCAATAACTTCCAAACGGTGACAGATATTAAAAAAATTCTTGCAGGAGGGTTATGCATAAAGTCAAAAGTTTTATTACAGTGATTTTCGATTTTAGTTCTATTTACAAGCAATAGATGGCGCTGTAAGCAATAGTCGCTAAATACAGGCTCGATTTTTGGTCCTTTATCTTGTTCCATGCAGAAAAAGGAGATGGAAATGTATTATCCGGGCCACGAAGTACCAAAAATCGAGCCTGAATTTAGCGACTATTGCTTACAGTGCCATCTATTGTTTGTAAATCGAACTAAAATTGAAAATCACTGTAATAAAACTTTCGACCTTATGCATAACCCTCCTGCAAGAATTTTTTTAATATCTGTCACCGTTTGCAAGTTATTGAATTTTAAAATCAGTCAGTCCTTTTTGGGACACCCGGTATATACATACACACACACACACACAAAAAAAATAGTATATCTACCCTATATATATAAAATCCTTACGAATCAAATTTATGAAACGACTGATTAAACAACTGAATATGTTTCATGGCGATTTATTCTAAAATATGGAATATTTTGCGATGAAATTAACACTAAACATCCGTATTGAACCGCAGATCTCAAAACTGGTATTGGAATTTTCAATTTCGAATTAGTTTTCAAAATATTAATTTTTTTCTAATTTTAAATACTTTTTTCTAATGATGGCAACTCAAATTTTAATCAGATTTTTTTTTTTTCATATTTTAGAAAAGATTATTATTTTAAACTAATTTGGCGACCAGTTTGGCCTCCCTTAAATGTATGCTAAGAAATTTATGTTACTTTTATTCATAATTCAATTTTTTCATTATCATTCTATTTAATACACACAATAATTGATTAATAATGCAATTTATCGCTAACTGTAATTTTTTATGGCAAATAGTGTTGATGTTAGAATGTGATAAAATCTTACATAAGCAAAAGGAGGTGGGGGGGGGGTCTAGTGTTTGCTTATTTTTCCTTACAAGGGGGGGGAGGGGTACAAAATGACTCAAAATATGTTTATGTAATACTTCAACGGCCCCAAATTCCTGGAGTCAGAAGAGTCCATTTTTCCCACCAACTTCACAGCCCCTGCTAAAAACATTGTAACCAGCAATAAATTGCTGCATGATGTGGAAAAAAAATCTAATAAATGAAAAAAACTAAAAATTGCATAAACAAAGCAGAAAACAATATTAATTGTTATTCATTGCAACATAACTGCTAATATTAATAAGTAAAGAACTTACCAATACATGCAGTGAATGGTGTAACTGGTGCATCTTCACACCCATCCACCAGGTTTTTGTCTTCCTGCAAGAACGAAGACATTTAAATATAAATGAACAAACACAATAACTTCAAGCATAAAATTTAGTTGATTTGCTAATAAACCATGAGTTAAATTTTTGCCATATCAGTTTTTAAAATGTTAAGAAAATTACACCAAATTAATAAAATATCAGTTTATAATTTTATAAAAAGAAATTATTAAACAAGAAGCACAATTAAATTTTCTTTAATTCTTAAATCCTGCATTTCGTCAATCAAACGTGGAGAAATCGTGAATTTTGTCAATTGGGCGTAGAAAATTCTGAATCTCGTCAATCAACCCATTAAGACCACCGATGCCAACATCTTTAAAAATTCAAGAGTTGCTAATTTCGTTAACCGGAAGCGAAAAAATCTCGAATTTTGTCAATCGAACACGAAAAACATATCAAATTGTCAATCGAACGCGAAAAAAATCTCAAATTTTGTCAATCGAACACGAAAAAAATCTCAAATTTTGTCAATCAAATGTGAAAAAAATCTCAAATTTTGTCAAATCGAAAAAAAAAAAAAAAACCCTCAAATTTTGTCAATCGAAGGTGAAAAAAAATCTCAAATTTTGTCAAACGCGAAAAATATCTTCCATTTTTTCAATTGAATGTGGAAAAAATATCGAATTTTGTCAATCGAATGTGAAAAAAATCTCGAATTTTGTCAATCGAACGCGAAAAATCTCATTTTTTGTCAATCAAATGCGAAAAAAAATCTCATTCTTTGTCTATCGAACGTGAAAAAAATCTCGAATTTTGTCAATCGAATGCGAAAAAAATCTCTAATTTTGTCACGCTCTTTAACTTTCTACACTTTCACTTTGCAGCAAAAATAGATAATATACAAAATATCACTGAGCATAAGCATGTCAAGAATGAATGTAAAATGTGTTAATTTGCATAAAAGGATTAAACATAAAAGATACAGAAAATCTCTTTTTTGAGGAAATTAAGTAAAAATATTTAGTGCTTTTCGGTTAGTTGGGCACCAGCACCAGTGTAATACATGAATATACATATATCTATTATACAGCGTTCGAAATCCTTGGTGGTCCACTAGTCCGAGACCACAAAAAATTCAATCGGACCACTAATTTAAAAAATTTAGTGGCCCGCAGGACCAGTAGCTTTTTTCCCTCTCTGACAGGTTAAGCTAAATTTTCCCAGCCCTGAGAAAACCGCAACCAAACACAAACCACAGAATTTTATTTTATTTAAAAAAATATAAATTGCATTAAAATTTAGTCAGTTGAAATAAATAATTAGATAATTATAATTCATAATGTTATAGTTTTTGTTCATGTACTGTTTATTTAATTTTTAGCAAATTATAATTTTACATTTTATTATGCTGAAAATTTTGGGTAACTGAAAGGAAGTTTCGTTTATATTCTAATAGGAAGAGGAGGAGGGAGATGTCACTTGAAGGGTTAAAGGTACATAATAGAATTTTATGTAGCGGGCCAGTGACGATGTCTGCGGACCAGTAAACTCTGATGTTTACTGGTCCTTTGGACCAGTGACTTTTTTTTTTTATCAATTCTACCGCTTATTATATATATGTATATACATTATATTGTATATATACATACAAACATACATAGTATATACATACACACATACATAGTATATGCATACACACATATGTACATAGTATATGCATACACACATACATAGTATATACATACACACATACATAGTATATACATACACACATACATAGTATATACATACACACATACATAGTGTGTATATATATATATAGTGTATATATATATACATACATAGTATATATATACACACACACACATACATAGTATATCAGCTTTCGAAATCCTTGGTGGTCCGCTGGTCCGAGACCACTAAAAATTCAATCGGACCACTAATTTAAAAAATTTAGTGGTCCGAAGGACCAGTAACTAACAGTAACTTTTTCCCCTCTCTGACAGGTAAACGTAAATTTTCCCATCCCTGAGAAAACTGCAACCAAACATTACAATATGCATAAAATTTGCATAAAAACTTAGTTAAAATAAATAGACGGAAATAAAAAACATAATAATTTCAGTTTTTGTTTATGTACTATTTAATTTTTAGCAAATTATAATTTTACTTTTATTATGCTGAAAATTTTGGGTAACTGAAAGGAAGTTTGGTTTATATTCTCGGAGGAGGAGAGGGGGGGGGGGGGGTGTCACTCAAAGGGTTAAGGTACTTATATAATTTTATGTAGCAGTCCAGTGACGATGTCTGCAGACCAGTCCTTGGGATCAGTGATTTTTTTTTTAAATCAATTCTACCACTGAAAATAGTCAGGGTTGCAAAATCGCTAAAAAAATGTCGGTTATAGCAAAAAAGATGACAGACGATCAAGGGAGAATATGCAAGGAATATACAAAAACTCATTCAATTTCATTATAAAAATTAACAAAAGGTTAACAGATGATAAGATTAAAAATTCAAAACAATATTCTTGTATTTAATAACATTTGTTATAATACTTGTCCCCAAGCAGCATTAGCGATAAATACAAAATATTATTTTGTCTTCAAAAGCATCGGTAAATTAGAAAAATTTTGGTTAAAAAAAAAAAAGATCTATTCAATCTATCTTTTAACATGCTTTTACAAACAAAATACCAAAGTTCTCCAAATGTTATTTATGAAAAAAGAGAGAGAGAGAGAGAGAGAGATGGAGGGGGGGGGGGGGGGGGAAGAGAAATTTGTAAAAAGCAAATAGTATAAAATTTTGTAATGATAATGATTCTGAGATTCATATAAATATTAAAATTGATCTAAGTCCAATAAAAAACAATTATGTTTTCAAAACAAAATACCAAAATTTTCCAAACGTTATTTCTAAAAAAAGAGAGGGGAAAGGGAATTTGTAAAAAGTAAACAGTAAAAAAAAAAAAAAAAAATTTGTGCATGCATGTGGCAGTAAGTAAAAAATACTGCATGTATGAGCACTGCATGCCCATAAAGCAAAAATTCAAAACAATATTCTTGTATTTAATAACATTTGTTAATGCTTGACTGCAAGCAGCATTAGCGATAAATACAAAATATTATTTTATCTTCAAAAACATTGGTAAATTAGAAAAATTTTGGTTAAAAAAAAAAAAAAATCTATTCAATATGTCTTTTAACATTCCGATGAAGCAAGTAACTTTTTCCCCTCTCTGACAGGTAAACTTAAATTTTCCCATCCCTGACAAAAACCGCAACCAAACATTACAATAAGCATAAAAACTTAGTCAAAATAAAAAAACGGAAATAAAATACATAATTAATAATTTCAGTTTTTGTTAATGTACTACTTATTTAATTTTTGGCAAATTATAATTTTACATTTTATTATGCCGAAAATTTTGAGTAACTGAAAGGAAGTTTGGTTTATATTCTCGGAGGAGGAGGGGGGGAGGGTCACTCAAAGGGTTAAAGGTACTTAATATAATTTTATGTAGAGGGCCAGTGACGATGTCTGCGGACCAGTAAACTCTGATGTTTACTGGTCCTTGGGACCAGTGACTTTTTTTAATCATTTCTACCGCTGTTATATATATACACACATACATAGTATATATATACACATAGTATATACCGGGTGTCCCAAAAAGGACTGACTGATTTTAAAATTCAATAACTTGCAAACGGTGACAGATATTAAAAAACTTCTTGCAGGAGGGTTATGCATAAGGTCAAAAGTTTTATTACAGTGATTTTCAATTTTAGTTCGATTTACAAACAATAGATGGCGCTGTAAGCAATAGTCGCTAAATACAGGCTCGATTTTTGGTCCTTTATCTTGTTCCATGCAGAAAAAGGAGATGGAAATGTATTATCCGGGCCACGAAGTACCAAAAATCGAGCCTGAATTTAAGGACTATTGCTTACAGCGCCATCTATTGTTTGTAAATTGAACTAAAATTGAAAATCACTGTAATAAAACTTTTGACCTTATGCATAATCCTTCTGCAAGAATTTTTTAAATATCTGTCACCGTTTGCAAGTTATTGAATTTTAAAATCAGTCAGTCCTTTTTGGGACACCCGGTATATACACACATACATAGTATATATATACACACATACATAGTATATATATACACATACATAGTATATATATATATACACACATACATAGTATATGTATATACACACATACATAGTATATGTATATACACACATCACATATATATAGTATATATATACACACAGACTTAGATAAAATGTAAAACTGTCTGCGATCTCAAATAGTTTCTTAAAAATTTTCTGCAGAAAAACGCTGCACCCCTCCCAAGTCCTATATCGCTGCTAACCAGGGTTGGCAAAAAACCAAAAAAACTGGTTTATTTGGTTTAAACCAGGCTCTTTTAAAACAACTTTTCTTATTACATATACATGCATATTTATTGATAAAAATAGACATTGTTGGATATACAAGTAGAATAACTTCATTTGAAAATAATTTAAATTAAATAATCCTAGTCAATTTATGTAGAAATTTGAAAAAAAAAAAATATTTTAATTTAAACAGTTTTAGTCACAGTCTTATGTTCAAAGAATACACTGCACTACTTTATAAACAATATTTTGATTACTAATATAATAATAAACATTTGATGTAGTTTGATGAATACAATATTCTTTTTCACAGTTATTCAAAAAATAAATTGCAAATACTTCTTGGGTTTTTGTTTTTTGAGTGACAATTCGAAGTTAACATTTTTGGTCATTAGATTCAGCAGATAACAGAAAAAAAAATAGATTGGTATTATTAAAATGCTATAACTAGAAGCCAATTTGTGAATACTCTCTTATTCAACTTCATATTTTGATTGTAATTCTTAAAGATAATCTCTCCAATCAAGAAAATTTTCGTTTACAGCTTGGTCAAAATCTTAAGGATTGTGTTATGTTATTAATTTCTTTAAATAATCTGCATTTTTTAAAAAATGAAAATATATTATACTAAATATTGAATATTTTTAATCTATTTTATCTTTGATAAATTCACATGTTTTAAGCTTTTTCTTTAGATCAATAGATATGTTCATCAACACATACTAATTTTCCTAATATACATAATAAGTGTTGACTCTAAGCCGCTTTAGCAGGGTGCAGCACCCGGCGGCCTTTTTTATTTCTTTTTTGTGCCCGGCGGCTCTTTTAAATCCTTCAGATGCACCCGGCTGCCTTTTTCAACACTTCCTATGCGCCTCGTGGCAATTCAATTGATGCCAGGAAAATATTGTAAATTCTAGACTCTAAACAAACCAGTTCAAAATATTTTTTGTGAACAAGGTACAAGTGTGCCCTTTTTGGAAAAAAATGTGCCCTTTTCTAAGAATAATGCTCCCTTTTCGAAAAAATGTACCCTTTTTGAAAAATTCCCGCCCGGCGGCTCTTTTTTTCTAGAGTCAACACTAATAATACATATCAACATGTCCTCGACCCACTATATCTAATGCTTATTGCAGAAATAAAGTGTTAAAAGTAGTAATTATTTATATCCAATGATTTGAAACACTTAAATTATGAAGAAAAACGAGAAAATGTCATTAGATTTCTTCTAAAAAAAACCAATTGGTTTAAACCGTGCCAACCCTGCTTCTAGCAGCAAAATTGAAAGTTATATGCGAGTGGAGTGCCACTAAGCAACCATCACTAAAAGAAAAATATTAATTTAGAAGCATTATTAAGCAGAATTTTTTTCTGCAGTCTGCAACAGAAATAGAAATTTTATAAACAGTCTGACGAACTTAAAGACAAATGGCCTCTTTCCAATCCCTCGCATTACATTAGATGCACTCAATCCCCCCACCAGTTTTCTGAATCAGACTTTATTGAAAAGAGGATAATATCTACTAAGATATTAAAACAATATTTCCCTTTCAAATGTAAAAAAATTCGCTAAAATTTCAAACCAAATAAACTCTATTTAAAAGCGACCAACATTCGGGCAACAGCGACCGGGCCACATAATTGTTAAAAAAGGCAGCCGGGCACATCGGAAGGATTTAAAAGGGTCGCCGGCAGCAAAAAAGAAATAAAGAGGGCCGCTAGGCGTATCAAAAGGGTTTAAAAGGGCCGACAGGTAAAAAAAAGAAATAAAAAGGGCCGCCGGGCGCTGCGCCCTCCTAAAGCGGCTTAGAGTCACACTAACTTAGAAATTAATAGTAAAGTGCACTTAATCATGTTAAATTTAAAACCTGATAACTTCAGAGCAAAACAAAAACAAATTTTATACAGTGTTGATAGTTACAATTGAATTGAATCTAGTAAAAATTAAAAAAACATGTAATGCATCTACATTTAAATCTTGTAACATGAAATCGAAAGGTACACTAATTATTTTTAATTAGTGTACCTTACAGTAATAATACAATAAATATTTTTTTAGAAAGCTAGGAGTCAAACTTGACTACTGGGAATAATTTTGTAGTCGTCAAATGCAATAATTTGGTTGCATTTGACGACTAACGACCACTAATTTTGAACACTGTATATATGTATATACATAAATATATTGTATATATTATATACACACACACATACTTATATTGTATATATACACAACTAGTGTTGACTCTAGAAAAAAAGGGTCGCTGGGGGGGAACTTTTCAAAAAGGGAACAAACACTATTCTTACACAAAAAAAAAAAAAAAAAAAAAAACGTACATTTTTCAAAAAGGGAACACTATTCTAAAAGAGGGTACATTTTTTCAAAATGGGAACACTATTCTAAAAAAAAAAAGACTTTTTTTAAAAGGGCACACTATAATATAGGTAAAAAATATTTTGATCTAATTTGTTTAGAGTCCCTAGAATTTGCGATATTTTCCCAGGGCGCATAGGAAGTGTTGAAAAGGGTATATGGGTGCATTGGGAGGGGTTAAAGAGCCACTGGGTGCAAAAAAGAAATAAAAAAGTCCGCTGGGTGCTGCGCCCTACTAAAGCGGCTTAGTGTCAACACTACACACACACATACAAACATATACAATACCAAATACAGTAGTGCATGCAATATTTTGTATGCTATATTCAGGGTTGTAAAAAACCCGGGTTTTTTAGAAAAAGCCCAGCCCGGGCGGGTTTTATTAAAAAACCCGGGTTAAATGGGCAATTTTCCCCGGGTAAATTAAAATGCCAAAATGTGGATGATGATTCCCCCTTCCTCACAAATAATAACGTTCACAGTTGCCACTGTATATGGAAAACTAGAAAATCTGACGGAATTTAAAAATGAGTATTAAAAACAAGGACTTTTACTAAACTTTGGTTCTTTGCAAAATTTATCCGTTTAAATTTTGAAATTTTTCAGAGGAATTACTCTGGGAAAATTTAAATTTTTTGCTCAGGAAAGCGCAAGGAATTTGATTGCTGAAATAAGTGGAAATCCTGATCTCAAATACAATCTTTGTGAACACTTCATAGTCTAATAGATGGGAATGACTTCATAGTCTTAATAATGATGTCACTAATTTTTTCTGTTCTTAAAATACATCTATAGATATGATCCCTTTAATTTAAATAACAAACAAATTTTAAATTGCACAGCTATCAATTGTGTATTTTCCAATTGTTTCCAATCTAAAAGTGCAAGTAAATTAGTACAAATATATTTTCTAAGATTCAAAGAAGTGAATAAATAAAACAAAATAACGATAAACTGTTAACAAATACATCATCTGTTCTTTTCCAGAAATATATTTAAAAAAACCTGGGCTTTTTACATGGGTTTTTTATAAAAAACCCAGCCCGGGCAGGCAGCTGGGCGGGTACCCGGGCAGCTACTCACTACAACCCTGGCTATATTGGCACTAATCAATGGATATATGGATACAGCCCCTCATCTTTTTGCTTCATTTTGGGAACAGCGGATTTTGAGCTTATTCTATCAACGATAATTTTTTAAAGAAAACATGCAAAATTTAAAATATATATTCACATCCGGATTGCAGAACTTATCAGCCTAAATAAGAAAATAATTGCGAGGGTGGAGGGCTATAAAAATAATTAAGTTACAGAAGCTGTTAAAAATCTATTTTCTGTCTTAAATGTTTCCTTATTCACCTCTGACCCCCCCCCCCCCCAAAAAAAAAAAACTGTAATATTAATGAAAGTTATAGGTAATATTCATGAAACTAGTAAATCTGCAAGTCAGCGGCCTCAAACATCAGTTCTATAGTTTTATTTTGAAATTATTTTATTTAGTATTTAAAATATTCAATTCACAATATCATTTCTTTCATATTTGTAATATTAATTATTATAAATGATATATAAGTAGTATATGGAAGATTAATTGTTAAAAATAGTGAAACAAAACTAAACACTAATATTCCAAAACTTTTTTTTTAGTACCTTTTAAATCCCCCACAGTTTCAATAATTTGATAGCTGTAATTGCCTGATATTTAGTATTTTAAACTATCCATCTAAAATAATTAAACATAGATCTTCCGATAATTACAATAATTGATGCATGCAAACAGTAAATGATTATCAAAAATATTTTATTAATTACTGGTATCCTAATGGTTAAATTTATTTGAATTATATTTTAATTATTTATACCGTGTTTCTGTTTTTTCATATATCTGAATACTGTTTTGCTAATGATTTCGTAACCAAACATTCGAAATCTAAATAGGGTTTATCTTATGTTTTATAATCTGCGTTATTGTTGACATTTTTAATGAAATCAGAAAGCAGAAAATGTTTCGAAGCTGCACTGTGAAAAATAATGTATTCATTAAATTTTGGTTTGAAATACAGTCATAAAAACAATTCTATTTATTTAACATATGGACATAATATATGTCCATTACTGGAACAGAGGGTGTCCATTACTGGGCTTTTGATATGTTTCTGTTATTTAAAATTAAATTTCGATTCATATTGGGAAATGAGACTATAAGAATGACTAAATAGTGTTGATAGGTTAATATAATATTGAAAAACTCGAATATAATAATTATAACTATTAATAAAAAAAATAATTTTAAAAGAAATTCCTTAAGGGTGCCCATTACTAGCACATCTACTCTACATAAAATTCAATGTTTTCTATTACTACCAAAACAAAAATATTCAAATTTTGCAAGAAAATACAGAACATATAAATAAGTATAACCAGCTTTAGCATATTAAGATTTTCACTGAAAAACAGTGCAGCTTCGAAGCATTTTCTGCTTTCATTAAAAATGTCAACAATAACGCAGATTATAAAACATAAGATAAACCTTATTTAGATTTCGAATGTTTGGTTACGAAATCATTAGCAAAACAGTATTCAGATATATGAATAAACAGAAACACGGTATAAATAATTAAAATATACATCATATTAATAATAAAAAACAGTTACTTACTTGATACTTGAGTAAAAGCTTCCACGTTGGTTTTACAATAAACAGAAGACACCGCGCGCCATTGAATCTCTTCCCATCTTTTACTTCCGCCGGATCTCATTGCGCGTGACGTACATAGCAGTGACGTTTGATTTCTAACAGCCAATGGCAGGTGCTCACGCTGAAATCCATTTCGGAAGGAGAACGAATTTACGGTTAATGGCACTGATTTTCAAAACGAATGCCGCTGACATTTTAATTACTGTGAATTTTACAGCAAGTTGTTAGAAATAAGGGCACTGGACTTTTTTCTTAAAAAAGGGATGTGACCTTATAATTTTAAGGCCAACTCTCCTAATTTTACTGAAATTTTTAACAGTGTACTTCTCCTGACGTCATTACATTTAACTGGAAACAAAGACAATATACAGATAATATCGTCAAAATATCTTCATTATTTTTAATGTTAGGAGTTAAATTAAGGGTTGAACTTGGAGCAAAAAACCCTGTATTTTTAATTAAATAAATATTACTTCTACCGGAAAATTCCGTGGGATAAGGTTATTTCACGCATACTTTTTTAAAAATTTAGACTTCTTCATTGGCACCACTTTTTTTAAATGGTAAAATTCCCATCGTTTTCACCTTGGACGTTCACCAGCCGGAATTTTAACATTTCAAAAAGTGGTGCAAATGAAGTAATCTGAATTTAAAAAAAATAGGCGTGAAAAAACATTATCGAACAGAACTTTCCGGTAGACCTAATATATTGCGACACTAGTTACTTATACAAAAATTGATCATTTTGTCCATTTTTATTCAGAAAATCCGAATTACTGCTTGAAAATAAAAATAGTATTTTTTTGCTTTATTCAATGACAGGAATTTTGTGATAATATAAAGTAAAGATACTTTTTTCAAAATTTCCGGTATGAATTTGAAATTGCAAAATAAAAATGGAGGCCAAACTGGCAACCCTGGTCGGTTCCATCACCTTTCATTGTATCAAACAACTTACGTACGTCACAAATTCATATCCGTATCAGATTTAATCAAAAAAGTTAGTGGTATCGATAGCTTTTTTTTTCTTTTCTTTTTTTTTAACTTAGGAAACTTCTACTTAGGAGTGTTCTACACTGTAAAAAAAAAATCTGTAAAGTTACTAAAGTTTTTCTAGGAAACTCGGATTCCTAGAACTTTTTACGTAACGGCAACAAGAAAAATTCCTTTAACATACGCTGTTACAGGAATTTTTGTTGCCGTTGCATAAAAAGTTCTAGGAATTCCAGTTTCCTAGAAAAACTTTAGTAACTTTACAGATTTTTTTTTTTTTTTTTTTTACAGTGTACTTAGAGCTATTTTTAAAATCCCAACTTTTAAGTTAGAGAGGCGTACAGCTCATAGGGGTTAGATATAATGTTAATCTTATTTGTAAATTCCATTTTCCGATAAAGTGTACAGTTCATGATGGGAAAGTCCAACTAAAGAGGTTTTGTTGTATTATCAACTGAGTTAGAATTACTAGCTACAAAAATTTTCGCCTGTGAAAAGCTCTCCTTTTTCATTTTGGTCATTATGAAAAAAAAAAATCACTAAAATGAAACATAAAATAAAACATCATAACAGAAATTTTTCGAAGAAAATTTAGAAATCAGACTGGCTAATGGGTCATTCAGCAAAACTAATAATTTTTCTGTAACTTTTTAAACCTTTCCGGCACAGACAAATTTTTTGATAAAATGATGAAATGATCGACTGACACCGGAATTTACATACGAATTTTTTTAGAAATTAAAAACTTGTTACTTTATACTTTCATTGTAAAAGCAAAGTTTTATTAGAATAAATCTTGGTTCCTTTTGTAAGTTTGGAATTAAAATTAGGTATCCAGGGTTAAAAAGTATTTTTCTGCTATTAGTCAAATACCTGTAATAAAAGATTGTTGGAAATTGGTAATCATGAGCCTTAAAATTTCAAATCCCGCAAAACTTCGCCTGTAAAACTTGTTTCTTTGTCCTGATAGTGATGTAGAAGACACTAAGATAACAGAAGTTCGGCGTAAATTGTGAGGTTGCAAGTGCATTGTGAGGTTTCTTTTTTTCCATTGAAAAGAATATTAATCGTCAACATAAAGATGAAGATTACTGACTAAAGTTAATAGTATTTACAAAAATTTTTATTAATTTTTTCGATATTAGGCAAATATCGGTGATAAAAAATCTTTGGTAAATGTTAATCACGTACATTAAAATTATTAATACTAGCCCTGCAAAACTTCGCCTGTAAAACACGTGTCTTAGTCTTGACAGCGATGTAGTTAAGAAAACAAGTTGACTGAAGCTAAGCAGCATTTTTTCTTCCCTTGAAAGAAACGAGCTTAATTATTAAGAAAAGTAAAAAAAAAAAAAACTGTCGAGTAAAGTTAATATTTTTTCCATATTTGTTTATTAAGTTTTTTAGATATTAGCCAAATATCAGAGATAAAAAATCGTTGGGAATTGATAATCATGTGTATTAAATTAGTAACACTAGCTGCGGCCGAAGAAATATTTTTTTCTGTTAATTGTGGTATTATTAAAAAAAAGTTCCCAGAAGCTCGGCGCAAACAAAAGCGTAGTAGCATTTTTTCCTTTGGAAAGAAACGAGCTTGATTATTAAGAAGGTTGCAAAGTCTGTTTATATCTGTTTATTAAGTTTCAGATATTATCGAAATATCGGTAATAAAAAATCGTTGGGAATTGGTAATCACGTACATTAAAATTATTAATTCCAGCCTTGGAAAACTTAGCGTGTAAAACTTTTTTTTTTTTTTGTCCTTACAGCGATGCGTTTAACCTTTAACACGTTGAATGCTGAGTCTATTTTGTCTGTCTTTCCGATTAGGCCACGAAATAAGACTCCCGTTACAGAAACTATAAGTGTCAGTCACCGATGACTGACGCGCTCTAAACGGGAAGATCCGTGTCAGTCACCGGTGACTGACGTGGCATTCAACGTGTTAACTGCTGTTAGCGGTCTCGCAGAAAGCTGCTTTTATAAATTTTCACAGTTTGAAGCTTTTACGCTTCTATCTGACCACTAAAATTTAATGATAAATTTTGCTTTATTTAATTATTGAAATGATGTGATTGAGTAAGGCAAAATTTATTATTAAATTTTAGTGGTAACAAAAAAAGAGTTAAAGTTAGAACCTATCGGTTAAAAACACAAGCTGATTGAAGCTGGGCGCAAACAGCAACGTAGTGACTTTTCAAAGAAACGAGCTTAAACCATTAACGATCGCGTTAAATTACGTTTTAAAATTTCAAATTGCTTGTTTGCACCACCTTTTTTGAAAAAAAAGTATTTACCTTAATTAATGACAGGTAAAATGATACCATAATAAAGCCAATTACACTATTTTATAAAACTGGTGGGAATCAAACAATCTGAATGAAAGACGCAGTCCGTGAATATCACGGGAGCGAGAATTAAAGGGTTAATCATTAAAAAGAGTGCAAAGGCTGTAGAATAAAATTAAGAAGATTTTTTTATATTTGTTTAGTAAGTTTTTCAGATGTTAGCGAAATACCGTATTACCTATATTTGGCAATACAGATATAAAATATTTGGGAATAAAAAGTCGTTAGGAATTGATTATCAAGTTCGTTAAAATATCAATACTAGCCGTGAAAAACCTCGCCTGTAAAACCTGTTTCTTTGTCCTGACAGCGATGTGGTTAAGAACGCAAATTGACTGAAGCTCGGCGCAAAAAGAAACGTAGTGGCATTTCCCCACCTTATAAAAAAATGAGCTTAATAATTAAAAAAGTGCAAAGATTGTTGAATAATGTCAATAATTTGTCCATAATTGTTTATTAATTTTTTTAGATTTTAGCGAAATATCGGTAATAAAAAACCGTTGGGAATTGGAAATCATGTGCTATAAAATTATTAATAAATACTTGCAAACTTTTGCCAGTAAAATATGTTTATTTGTCCTGATAGAAATGTGGTTAAGAAAACAAGTTGACTGAAGCTTGGCGCAAGCAGAAACTTAGTAACCTATTATTTCCTTGAAAGGAACGAGCTTAATAATTAAGAAGACGGCAAAAACTGTTGAATAAAGTAACTATCTTTAGCATATTTATTTATTAAGTTTTTCAGTTTTAGCCAATATCGGTAATAAAAAATTATCGTGAATTGGTTAACCCATTTATGCCTGAATTTTTGTTTTCTCAAATTAATTGGTAAAATCACTTTAAAATGTTGCAAAATGAACTGGAAAAATACTAAAAAAAATTACGTTAAAATATTTTTGTATTTATTTGATAAAATGTTAATATACTAAATATGGGAATATCCATAAGTGGAAAAAGGAATAATAATATATTTTGTCTAAATTTGTATAAATTAACACTAGAAAGGCCGTGAGCGGTCATGTTGACCGCTACCAGATGACTATATTTCGGTTCGAACCAGAAATTTATTTTTAAATAAGTTTCAAAGTAACAGAGAAGAAAAAAATTAAATAAATATGTTAAACAGTTTTAAATAAAAATTCTGGTGTGAAATATTTTTACAAAACTTGAGTAAAATGTCCGGCCTTTCTAGTTAGTGTTAAGCTTTTAAATTGTATATTATATACTATAATTAGTATTTTTATGAACTATAAAAATATATATTTATTTCTTTACAGAGACTAATAACAATCTAAGTATAATTAATAATAAATTAAGAATAATCGTATTTGAGGCTAAAAAACAATTATTTCAAAATCATCTTGAAAAGGATTTTACATCATTAAATGTCCACTAAATGGCTAATAGAAATATCTACCCATTTGCGCCTAGCGCCCTATATTTTGTACGTTACAAACATGCATGAAAAATAGGCTTGAACACATAATTTCGCAATTAAAAAAAATATGTATTTCAAATAAATCTACAAGCTAAGATTATGACTTGTTTATTTGGATCCTTGATACAAAAAATGCATATAAACTTACTTTTTACATTTCGCTATCTTGAAAAATGAGAAATCTAATATAAACACCGAAAAAAGGCCTTCATTTAAGCAAATAAATTACAATATGTGCTGTCATCTCCCGGTAATAGATATAGACATTTATAGACAATTATTTCATACAATTTTCATGTTGTAAAGAAGAAGAAAATTATAGAAAATTATTAAAATTCGAAACGTCCCAAAAATGACACGCTAGGCATAAATGGGTTATTGCGTGTTTTAAAATTGTTAATTCCAGGCTTGAGGGATGAGAGCGCTCCGACCCAAATGACTGCTTGTTACCACTAAATTTTAATGGTATTTCTCGCCTTACTTAATGACAGAATTTCTTAGATTTATTAAATCAAAGAATACTATTAAAATTTAGTGGTGAAAGACAACCATTTGGGTCGGAGCGCTCATATCCCTCAGCCTTGCTAAACCAAACCTATCCTGTTAACCCTTTCAGGGGCGGTGGTATGTTTATGAAACCACTTAATTTTAATTACCAAATGCCACAGTGGCATCAGAATTTTGGTAAAAAGAATAAGTTTATTAGGTATGTGAAATATAACCTTTTTTTTTTTTTAATTTCAAAATAAATTTGTTTGTAAATTCCGGTGTCATTCATTCATTTCAACATTTTAGCAATGGAAGTTCTTTGCACCTGAAAGGGTTAAGCAAATTTCTTTGTCCTGACAGCGATGTGGTTAAGTGGCTACTTTACTCCAGCGAAAACACACGCTCCCTAATGATAATCCTATGGGCATATTTTTTAAAATATCTCGTTTGAATTTGAATATTTTTAAATGTTTTGTTTTCGCATTGGATAACTAATGTCAATCTTTACAACTGCCGTTTCTTAATGTTTTGATTTTTGTTGTACTTTTTTTTTTATGAGGAGACCTTCACTTTCGGGACCAGTTTCGAAAGTGAAAGTATCTTCATTTAAAAAAAAAAAAAAAACTGCGAACAAAATCGAAAAAGTAAAAAATGGATCTATGGACCTCAGCTATCCGATACAAAATAATTATTTAAAAATATTAAAATGCAAACGAGATATTTTTAAAAATATATCCCATAAGATTAACATTAGGAGGCGGGTGTTTTCGCGTGAGTGAAGTAGCCCCTTAAGGCTCTTCTCAAATCCAAAGATCAACTTTACGACACAAGTTTTAATTCATTTTTGTTCAGAAACGCGTGAAATGGGCAGGTGTGAATATTCAGAAACTATGTAATCGAAAGACGTTTTCCAAATTTTGGTAAACATAAAAGATACAAATTAAAAAAAAAGATATAAATCATATCAATTTCTCGAGATCACTAAATTCACCTTACAATAACAAGTTTAAAAATTTGTAAACGCAAAATACTACTTAAATTACTTAATTTTTTTTTTTTTTTTTTTTACTTAAAGCTGTTTTTTTTTATTCACATTAAAATACATTTGCAATGTATTTTATTCTGAATAAAAAGACACTTTTAAGTAATTTAAATAATATTTTGCAAAAGATCTTTCAGAAAAACCCATCAAAGTTGACGTTTTGAACCGAATTTTCTGACGAAAGGAGAAAAACAAGCCAGAGAGAGGAGAAAAACCGACTGTCACGTGATCAAAATTGTTTATGAATTCGATAAGTAATTTATTTATCAAAAAACGGAAAATTCATTCCAAATCGCTTTAATAGTCAGCCCTGCCAATTTTGTGCCTTTACGTTTAAAAATGAGTTAGTAAATGTGTCAGACAGTTTCTCGCTTGTTTGACATAGGATAGAAAACAGGATGTCTAAATCTCGGGCCAAACAGAAAACGAAGTAGCATATTTTTCTCCTAAAAATTCTCAAAAAAAAATGCAATTTATTTTTTATTGGCTTAAATAAAAATACTGAGTTTTTAGCGTTAAATACCGCAAACCGCATGCTTTCATCTTCATTAGATCCAGAGATATAACACCCTTTGTCTTGAGAAACTATGCATCAGCTGCCCCTGACGAGAACTTTAACAACTTCATTTATCTCAGAATGAATTTTTTCACGATTTGTCAACTTTAAAAGAATATATCTAAAGTTCCATGAAAGATATGTATGAAAATTTCAACAGAGATTTTATTCTATATTTCCAACAAATTATCTTCAGGATTTTTAATTTTGAGTGATAATTGCGAAAATATGCTAATGAATGCAAAACTCGCTCATAAAACACTTCAATGTTTTAATAATCAATATTTTAAAAAATCCTGAAGACAAATTAAAATGACACATTTTCTGTACACAAAAGTGTAAAAATTTTGTAAATCGAGTAAGTACTTCCAGAGTTATATCAAAAATTAAATATGTTTAAAATTTTAAAATTAAATTTTTTTAAAATATATTTAAATATTTTCAGATTTTTTTTACATGCAATATTCTTATTATATTAAAACATATTTTAGAAAAAAATTTCATGACAAAATCTCTATAAATAAAAAAAAAAAATAGAATTTTGAGCCCTAGACCCCCTTAAGAAGAGTGCAAAAACTGACCAGTTATGTTAATAATTTTTCCATATTTGTTTATTAATTTTTTCAGATTATTAGCCAAATAGCAGTATTCAAAAACCTTTGGGAATTGGTGATCACATGAGTTAAAAATATTAACACTAGCCATTCAAAACGACACCGGTAAAACGTGTTTCCTTTTCTCTGATGGTTGCGAATGATGCGATGTGGTTAAGAAAACAAGATGATTGAAACTCGACGCTAACAAAAACTTAGTAGCAATTTTTTTCCCCGTGAAAAAAACCTGGTTAATGATTAAGATGAATACGAAGACTATTTTGTAAATTTTATTATTTTTCCATATTTGCCTATAATATTTTTCAGATATTAGATATATATGAGGGTGTTTTCAGAATGGGAGGAGATGTTTGTTAGCCACGCGCATTAAAAAAAAAAAAAAACTGTTAACCGTGCAAAACATCTCTTCTATAAGAGGTTTCTGAATTTCTTTATTTTTTCCATGCTTTTCTATATTTTAAATGTACTATTAAACTTGACTATATATATTAAATATAATTATATAATTGATACTTCTAATAAACACATCTCGCGAGTTGCTAACCGCTGCATTAGGCCAATTGACCCTGGAGAAATAAACATAACTTGACCAGAAATTTTACTTAATAAATAAATCAAAATTGCATATAGAACATATTTTAAGTAAATATTGATTAACGTATATAGTATATATATATATATATATATAAATATATATAAATATTAAACGTATACTGATTGTTGCATATGTTTCATACACGTATATTAAATAAATTGTTAATCCTATGTGGGGGGGGGGGGGGAGAAAGCTTCTTCTATTTTCTGCTCGGTCGTTCTACAACATCACAATTACCACACGACATTACAAAACATACCAATTTTTGCGTTGCCAAAAGGCAACGAATTCAATTCCCTGTGCGTATCTCTTTTTTTACAGGATGTCCACTCTCAACGGTGTCCAATGGCTAATTTCTAAACCGTTAGTCATAGACTTATAATTCCAATCACAAAAATGTTTTAAATAAGGTAAAACATTATTTAAAAAGTCGTTTAGATTAATAAAAACATTTCTTAAAAAGTTACAAAATTAAAATTTTTATACGGTCCCCTGGTCCTATAAATGACATTTAGTAAAAATTTCCTATTACACTAACAAGTAAGACAAAAAAAAAATTCTATTCATACATGGAACTATTAATAAAAAGGAACTGACATATCCTTAAATTAGCGACGCTTCAACTGTAACCGCTTTCACAAGAGCTGATTTACCTCCGGTCGAAACTTCCACCAGTAAATTTATATAGAAATTTTCTCCGTATTTAAAAGCGTTATAAATGCAATATTTCAGTCATAAATAATCGCAGAAAAAGATTTTAATTTTAACTGGTGTAAGCTTACTCTTGCAGCAGTCAGGTCCTTCGTTTCTGCCATATTGTGACAACCGGTGACGCAATCAGACTGTTTTACCTGTCAAACTGACACCAGAAATTATTTGAGAGAAAATATTTCCATGAATAAGACGCTTAAGTAAGATAAAACTTTCTATTCAATTATACCGGCGGTATTTTGAAACTGTAGATCCGATTTAAAAAAAGCAGCCGCCATCTTGCGACAACCTCCTCAGTTACTTCACTCGCAACTGGTAGACAGAGCACTATATGTCTCCTTCACTTTATTCATAACTCCATTTATTCATCTGTCACTAAACTTGACCGACTTAAGGAAACTTTCAATTGCATGACTTATACCAAATTTTCTACATCTGAACACAGATGAGTTGGGCCATGTTTCGGGGGATCGTACACAAAGTGCTTAAAGTATTAGAAGGATTTAATTCCCCGTGTACATTTCTTCATTGCAACCGAAGGGAGTCACTTCGAGCAAGTCTTTAGATGATTTTAATTTTATTAATTAAGTTTTAGATTAGATAATCTAACAGTATTTTAAAATATCTATCATTTTGTAAAGAATTGCTGTAAAGAAAACTGTTGGTTTTCATCATTTCATTTAGCAAAAATTATGTTATTTTTTAATTTATATTTTTAGTGCAAGTTTTACATTTTCCTTTAATATGTCAGAGTGAAAATAGATTTTAAATTTATATTGTAATGTTAATTTTACTCTCAACTATTATTATTTTATATCTGCATACTGCATGACGATTATTTATATTCTAAACTATTTTCGTCCACAGACCATAATGTATCTGAAAAAATTTTTAGGGTCCTAAACTAACTGTAGATGCTATACACTTCAATTTCAACAGAAAACATGTCATTACAAATCTCAATCAGATATAACAATTAGTCGGAATTGCAGTATGTTTACGAGAATTAGAGCGCGAATAGATGATCAGATAGACAGACAGAAAAACCGAAGCCATAAACGCGTTTAAACTATGTTGAGGAGTGTTACAAGTAAATGAAAAAAACAAAAAAAAAACAGAAATTACGAAAATGGGTAGAAAGATTTCAAGACGCACTATTTCTGGTATGTTTAATCAAACTGAATTTTGTTATCCGGGATTTGCATGCTTTGCATATAAACTAACTGACTCATTATTTAACGAACTGACTCAGTATTATTATTATTAACCAACCCATAGTCCAAGAGCCGACAGCACAAAAACCTATGTTATCAAGTACAAGAAAAAAAAAAACCTTTTACTTTATGGAAGAGTTGAAGTAGGGGAATCTAATGATCCATGTCTGCCGGAAGTGAAGTGGTACATAAGCCAAAAATTATTACCACCAATGGTTGACTCGTAGGTTTATCATTGTGTTTGTTCTACAAACAAAGGTATGACAACATGGACGATAGTTGTAGGACAAACACAATGATAAACCTACCAGTCAACCGCTGGTTGGTATTAATTTTTGGCTTATGCACCACTTCACTTCCGGCAGATATGGATCATTAGATTCCCCTACTTCTACTCTCCCATAAAATAAAGGGTTTTTTTTCCCCTTGTGCTTGGTAACACAAGTTTATGTGCTATAGGCTCTTGGACTAATGCTACCATTACTTCACGAGTTACAGAACATGGATGAAAATTGTTTTTATTTTTAAAGTGAATACGCTAATAGATTTTTTACATTTAATATATATATATATATATAGTTTAAATTGCCCACTAACAACACCAAAAAGCATTTTTATATGAAAAATAAGAATAATGCATTCAAATAAAATCTTGAAATGTATTAAAAGTGATACTTTCATAGCGGTATGCCATGAGCTAATAGCCGGAGAAATCGCCAAATATTTCGTTTCTTACATCAGCCTTTTCGATTCTGATAGTTTGAGTAGGTTGACCCTCTAATGCCCCATGGTAGCATATATACTACCATCAGTGTTTCCAATTTAGTGAATTTTTTAATTCAGATATTCCAAATTCACACCAGATATTTAAAATAGCAATATTTGCTTTATTTAATAACAGAAATTACTTCATTAAATAAACGAAATTTTCTATTCAAATTTTCTGTGTAAATTCAGATTATCTGAATTTCGGAATCTCTAGAACGTATTCTGCCCAGGGAATTAGTGGTTTAACCACGTAGATCAATTACATGTCTGTTAAATTTATGTTTTATTTATATAAAAAAAATATTTTATTCATTTATTGATGAAGTTTTAATTTCGTTATGGAATATTAGCCGGAAGCCAATGCTGAACTATTTATATAGTGTTTAAAGTTAATGGGTTAATCTTTCGAAATCCGGCTGCAAGCGATATAGATTTTTGTTTCAATCATACTTAAAAATTATTTTAAAATCCATAAAAATTCAATAAACTGTGATACGGTTTTCAAACAAATCGCATATGAAAGAACATTTTCTTTCCTATTTGATGAAGCAAAAATTGAAGTTGCGCAGTATCGGGAAGTTTAAAACATCGCAATAAAAACGAAATTCATTTTTCAGGTATTGCCACAGTCAATATGCCATCAGCATCACTCACGAGTCTTTTTGTACTTTATAATGTATAACTTATTCCTTATTTCTTCTTGCTATAAGGAATTTAAATTTAACGATTAAGTGTAAATAATAATTAAAAAAAAATTAGGCGTTTTTTTCAACAAGGGAAGCAAAAGTAATTTTTTTATTGCTTGTTTTTCACAAGACGATCAAACGTCTATCTTTTCTGTAAAAATATGTGGGTTTATATTATTTTTGTGAAAATTTATTGAAAATAAATTGAATAATTTAATATATTTCTTCAATTATTATTTCTTTTCAAAACAAATTACGATCATTCAGTACAATTTATTTTCCTCTCACCTTCAATTCTTTTAAATATACAGGAAACATTCCTTTTATTTCTGTAACTGTCAAAGGTATGCTTAAGAGTAAAGAAAAATCATTACGCCTTCTCGTGCTTATTCTTTGGTTTTATGCCCAGCAGTTCTATCTTTTTATATTTATTTATTTTTAAGATTAGACAAAGAAGCTGTTTTCTGATTATCTTAGAACACTCACCTTCAAATATGCGGCTATAAAAATGTTTATTGGTGTACTATGTTCTTCAATTTAACAACTAACATGTAAAAGTGTTCGAAAATTTTGATGCACTTCAAAGTGCAACCAGCAATGAAAATGAAATGCTGTTTTTGAAAGAATAAGCTGTGATTTTGTTTTCGTTGGTGTGATAGTGCTGCCGTTTTTATATTTTACAACCATTTTTTCATCAGTTTAATCTAATTAAACGAACTAAAAAAAATCATATTATTTATAATTTTTCATTGGAGTTTTAAATACACACCTAGTAAAAATGTGTTGATTAATACTTTTATGTTGTCGGATTTTTTTTTTCTTCATAGCCTTCCGTTCAATTAAAAATAAAATATTGAAGCAATTGACTCTGTCCAAGGAAGTGAAATTAAAGCAAAATTGAAAAAGAGAAAAAAAGAAAAATCCGGAAATCTGAAATGAAAATTATTTGTGTGTTCATGAACTCCTTATGTTTGAAGTTAAGTCAAAACACGAGGTTCGACGGTAGTGTTGCCAGGCGTCCCGCGTAAATCGGGGCTCCAAATCCTCTGGACACCAGTATTTTAAAGTAATTTTCTTCGCCTTATCTAATGCCAGAATTACCTGCAATTAAAGATGGCGAAATAAACTGTAAGGAATTAGTGGTGTTCAGAGCATTTGGAGACATGATTTATGCGGGACATCTGACAACACTACTTGCCGGGTGCAATGCACCGGGCCCTGCTTTTATAGAAACCACTAACGAGATAAAAGACTTACTTTTAACCCTTTCAGGGCAAGGTACTTGTATTCGTAAAATGCTGAAATGAGTGAACGACACCAGAATTTACAAACAAATTTATTTCAAAATAACCAAAAGCTTTTGTTCACGTACTTAATAAAAAAGAAATTTTTCATTCCAATATTCTGGTGTCAATGCAGCATTTAGGAATTAAAATTAAGTGGACCAAAAATGAACCGCCACCCTCGAAGGGGTTAAGCAAAAAATGAAGACTTACAACAGGTTTGCACCCGGTTCTGCGTTTGGTAACACGTTTATAGAGGATTCCCAATAAGCATAAACTATATATTTTTTTCTCTTTAACCTTTGAAAATAATTCTGGGCGCCAATTTTTTTTTCACTCGAGCTACTTTATTCGTTTCAGAAGGATGTTCTTGACCAAAATTAGCTGTAATGTACTTTTACGCACTTAAACCGAAAACTTCACATTACTGCGAAACCAAAATTTTAAATGTCGGCGTTTTTTGAAAACGTGCTTTCATTAATTTGCATTTTGCCTTAACAAAAGAAAGTGGTTTGATAAAAATAAATATGACACTTCGATTCCACATTAAATTTTATATAGGTATCATGTGTTATATTTCCTTACCACTATATTGCCAACAATGTTATACGCAGTTGAAGTTACGGAATCCCAAATTGCACTAGTGCAGAGTACGCGGGTGCTAAACCAAAATGTGGAGTTCGCTGGTTAAATTTTTATTGTAAGAATTGGAAATTTTGAAAAAAAAAATTGCACGACTTTACATACCGCACCTTACATTTTTTAAATAATTACAGACAATAAATAGTTCTCTTTTAAATATTCAAAGCGTTGAAAATTTAATTTATTTGTAGATGTAAATTTTGAAATAATTATCAAACTATGTGAGCGTACTGATTTTAGTATTTATTTTTATTATTGCAATTTTAAGTAACGACAGTAAGATTTCCGAATTTAATACTTTCATGCATTAACTCATGCGTTAACAGGGATTCTCAAAGTTCAAGAAATTCTACCAAAAATACATTTCCCAAGACATTTTAAGTCCAAACAGTTTTATTTAAATACTTATGATAAAAATAAATTAATTGCTTTTAGATAAAGAATGCATTTAGCTTACGAATACATTGTTGGTGACTTCTGTTGCAAGAGAATGAAATTGTTTTGAAGAACATTTCATTGTTTCCATAATTTTATTATTATATTTTTTATTATTATTTACAAGGATTTCCGTATGAAAAATCATAACCGTTAGATAAAATTGCTCTTTCCAAAAGTTTGAAGGCAAATAACGAGTTTCCGTTAGATCCGGCCGACCGAAAAGTGCTTTTATTTTTGTTCTTTTATAAATATATTTTCTTAAATGATATTACATATATTCTCAGACTTGAACTTTTAAAGTTCATTCAACTGGCAGGATTTTTCCCCCACTCTTCTCCATTTTAAATTTTTCAGATAGAACATAAAATTGGAATATTTTTGTACATTAATGGTGTAGCAAGAATGAGAAAGCAGAATAATTAAAAAAACTTTTGGTCATTCTTTTCGAATGGTAGGATGGTATTTTCTCTAGTAAAATAAATTCAATTCAAAAGGCTTAAAATAATAATAATATAAAAAAGCAAATACCGATTGTATGAGAATGAGGAAATGACAATAATTGAAAAACTGCGGGTGGTCGCTCCCTCTCTCTCTTTCTTATCTTTTTTTTTTTTCTTTTTTTGAGGGGCGTGGTGGTATTTTTGTCTAGTAGAATATATCGTATTCAAAGTGCTGTTAATGAAAATAGATTAAACATTTTTTTTTTTTAATACTAAATTTATTTGAAACATTTGGTGTTTTAAGGGGACCGGGTAAGCAAAATTTGGAAAAAAAAAATCGATTTTTAATTTTTTATATCATTAAATAATTTAAGCTTTTATCTTTCCAACGATGTATCACACATGTTTATATATATATATAAGAAGTTTTGGAATTATTCATTCTTTATAAGAGTACTTCAGAGCTTAATGGCCATCTAAATTTTTAATTGACTTTTTCTCAAAACTTGGATTTTTCATGTTTGTGTTCCTTTTTTTCCAATATCTATTAAACTTATGAACACAGATTTTTTTTAATACTTTTATTATGTTAGATTGTGTACTTTAACACAGGGATTTAATGATTTGTTGAGAATTATTTATTTTAGGAAGTGAAATCTTACCAAAAATGCTAATTTAAAAATGTCTTTCAATAAATAATTAATAATTAATTTCCAGGTTCACTCAGAAAGAAAATGGTCTGTTAAAATACGTAAAGCATGTTATTCAAACTGCTCTAAAAAATCTAGACTATCTTTCACCATTTCTGAGAAAAAGGTAGATAAAGTTGGTGAATTTAACATGGCGGAGATAGGGCTTTCCCGGTCCCCTTAACCCTCTCGCTGCGCAACCCGACATATACCATTACCGTCGCAATACTCAAGGCCTCCGGACTGATTTCGTGACGTACCAAATGAAGATTAACCCCTTGAAGGGCAAGCAATTGGTTTGTGTAATGCTTAATTCCCACCGGAAATTTAGAAAAATTTTATTTCAAAATAAGGAAAAGCAATTTTACGACTTTTCTCCACTAGTCAGAAAACTAAAATTTCCTAAAATTTTTCTGGTGCAAATCCTGGTTAATAGTAGGTGGGATAAAATATATCCCACCGCCCCTCAAGGGGTTAAGGGGCGGCGGTATACATTATGTACCACCTACATTTAATCAGGATTTGCACCAGAAAAATTTTAGGAAATTTTAGTTTTCTGACTTTAGTGGAGAAAAGTCGTAAAATTGCTTTTCCTTATTTTGAAATAAAATTTTTCTAAATTTCCGGTGGGAATTAAGCATTACACAAACGCAATTGCTTGCCCTTCAAGGGGTTAACCCCTTGAAGGGCACCGGTATATGTTATATACCACTTAATTTTAATTCCCGAATGACACATTCACACCAGAATTTAGGAATTAAATTTTCTTTCGTATAATGTACGCTAAGAAAAGCTTTTATTTAGTTTCATATAAAGTTGTTAATAAATACCTGTGTCAATCAATTATTTTAATATTATAGCAATAGAAGTGCTTTGCCCCTGAAGGGGTTAATCTTCATTTGGTACGTCACGAAATCAGTCAGGAGGCCTTGAGTATTGAGACGGTAACGCATCTACTCGGGCATGCATTTTTTCGTCTAATTAATACTATTTGGTTATTCCCCACCAGTTATTTTTAGCGAAAACTTTGTCTGATTTAATCAGGACATTTTCTCCGATTACGATAGTCAAAAATTTCTGCTTTAAAGAACCGGTGATTAAAAATTCTGTAAAAGACGCTCATTGCGAAGAATTACTGACGCAGCGAGAGGGTTAAATGATAAAGAAAACATGCGTCTATTTGATGTATAATATTTTCATTAATATGTTAAAGAGGTGTTTTAACAATGTTTAAACATGTTGTTAAAATATGCTAAACACGGCGCCTTCTTTTTATGCCGTTAGCTTTCTGTAACTTATTTAAAAGGTAAAGATGTAAAGTAAAATGATAGAAAATCATGCATCGTACAGTACCGAAAATAAAAATCTGAATAATTCCAGTTTTAATCGGTTAATAAGTAAATAATTAAATAAAAGTAAACGACCTTTATATTTCGTGCATTTTATTGTATGATTTGTGCATTTTATTGTATTGCAAAAACTATTGTATGATTTATTTTGTCCAAAACAGTCGCCTAAACATCAAAACTTAACCCAACGTTTTCCATTATTTTATTATAAATCCCTTATTTTATCGCATATTTAAGTTCAACATCCAAAAACTGTTTGAAATTCGAATTTTGAACACTTTGTATACGTGGTTAATGAAGCATAAATTATTGAAAAATGAATAAATAAATTTTAACGTCGGCAATTAAGAAATAGTTTATGTATCTCTTTACTTTTTATTTTATAAGCTATCTTTGCAAAATTTTAAACGTAAAATTCATGTTTATTTTCATGAACCTAATTTTGAAATAAATTATTAATTAATAATTCAATTATTAAAAATCCCTAAATAGAGATACATGCACACGCATTGTTCCCATTAGAATTGTCATGGTCAGAAGTGCCCATAACAGAATTTATTTCTATTCTAAACTTAAGAATATTTTATAGATATTCCAAGCATAAAAAAGCCTCTTTTCTCTTATATGACATTACCATCCGAGCATTTTCACACTTCTATTTGAACAATTATTTTACCGTTGGGTATATTTCTCTTAAATTAATGAATAGCAAATAACTTACTTTGAGGACGATAAAGCCTATGATTGCAGTCGAGAATGAAAGATTTTCTCGGTTTTTGTTTCTTGAGACTGAAATCTGAAATCTTTTAAATGTTCTCACTCACTAAATTTTAACGCATTTCTAATTCATCAGTTTGCTCATGTTTGAATAGCAATTATATTCTGAGAAACATAGATTTATTTATTTATTTTATTCATTTAACAGCAATAAATAATTGCGTTATTCATCGTATCGATCAAGGGTTGTTATCTTTTGCACTATCATTGGCGCATTTGAAGTTTTTAGATAGCTTCGTGGAAGCAGACTTCCAACTCAATTATTTATTTATATTTCTAACAAGAGAACCACTTTTGGTGCTGCTTGCACCTAGCATTGAGACCTGGTGCATTTTGTAGCCCTATACATAAAAGTTAGAGAACCGATAAAATTTTTCTGTTAAAATCATATTTTATGTACTTTTTTATACTTTTAATTTTTTAATTACATTTTTATTTGTTTATTTCACGCCAAAAGTCAGTTAAGTCGCCAAATATGACGCTACAATTTTTCCGCCCGCTTTATCCTCAGAGTAAACGGGCAGTACATATTAGAATTATATCAGGTTGCGATTTGTTTGATAATTGATAGCATAAGAAACAAGAATTAGATTTTTTCTTTTTTTTCTATGCAGACGATAAATATATAAATCGTAGATATATTTCTATAAAAGCTTTCAAGATCATTGAAAACTATTTTTTAGTGAAATACAAAATAAGCAATATATATTCTTTTGGAATCGAGTGGAATAAAGTTTCGAATGTTTAAAATAAAATGTTGCTGTCCTTTGTTAAAAATAATCATAAAGTAAATTAATATTTTTGCACAATTTAGAAAAATTACTGTGGCTAATTATGTCGGACATTACAATTTCTACTGAAGTCCAAACCAATCCTCACGCAAGACAAACAGCTATGACAAACCGCCAACTTTTTCTCCGCCAAAAATGTGAATATAATATTGCAATTTTTCAAAATCAATTTCGTGGGTTTTTGGAGGAATTTTTAAACTTTTTTCAGTATTTTATACTTATTATTAACTAATTTTTATTTTTAAATGCTTTTCTTTAAAAAACTTCAATGTTAATAGTCCGATAAGTGGTCTCGAAAATTGCATTTTCAGAAAGTTATGCTGCTGTAGGTTCAAGAAATATTATTTTAACAGAAAAATTTTATCGATTCTCAAACTTTGTAATATAGGACTTTAAAATGCACCAGGTCTCAATGCTAGGTGCGAGCAGCACCAAAAGTGGTTCCCTTGTAAGTTGTGTGCAAATGATGCATATATATAAACAGTCCAACATACAGATGGGTATAAATGTATATATTAAAAAAAATCAAATGCAAAAAATAATGCGTCTTTACGTTTACCAAGGATACAAAGAATGATTTTTCATTAACGCGAGTAATATTGTGACCGGAACAAATGCCGTAATAAAAAAACGTACTGGTGGAGACCCCTTTTTTTGTATTTTAGAATCATTATTTTCTATCCATGACTGCAATATATTGCTCATTTTGTATGCTCCCATATTTTAATCCATTTTAGTATTTTTTATGTACGACAGCCCAAATCTTGAATCTTTTGAGCTTATTATAACTAGTGCAACGACGAAATCGTAACATGTTTTGCGGAATCTATAGTAATTTGGGCTTGATAACTCTACTGTAGGTTTCACAATTTTTTCAATTCTTTTTTATCATAATAGGCATGAGTTACATCTTTCTTTACCCCCACCCCCTATTTGTGTAATGATGAGCAAAACTAGGTAAATAATTACTTGAAAATTTTTAGTTTTAGTCTAAGTCATCTTATATTACACAAATTTTTAAACCTTTTGATCTCAAATGGTCTTATTTATTTATTTATTTATTTTTTGTGCGCCTATTGCAATCCATATGAAATATACATCATGGATATAATGCTATGAGTACAAACAGAAAATCGTTGTAGTTATCACATTTGCTATTCCATAAATATAAGAATAAAAAAAATAATAAAATAGAAGTTCTTTTTCTGTAATGGCTTGGTGTTAATTAAATAATGAGTATGTTTTATGATATTTATTGTAAATTTATTTTAAACTTTCAAAGTATGAAAAAATATATGTATTTATATATACATTCTATGTGCTGCTTGACGGAATTGTATACGGTTATTTTATTCATTTATATCAATAAATTTTATCAATTATTTGTTATCAATTATTATTTTTATTTGGTAATAATAATGTCTAATTAATTAATTGTTGTTTGTTTTCTCTCCAAACAACAGAAAAAAAATGCTGTAACTAATTTGGTTTGATGCAAAAATTTTGATTTCCATGGACGTCGAATCTTCACCCCTCCCCTTGTGAAATTCCTATGTGCGCCATTGATAAAAATAATAGGTATCTTCTTTGAAGCCAAGGTGTGGATTTTCGTTCATAACTTCAACTTTTATAAGTTTAAAGATATTTTAGCGAGATTTTCACCAATCTGATTTTATTTTGGGTGAAATATGTAAATGGCACCACGCGAGGTATACTGTAATTCAATCAATATACAATCAGCTACATTCTGAATCATATTGAACGGCTATTTCAGTATTATATAGGACCAATTGAGGGCATTTTCAGCATTTCTCGCGGAGTGACACCACGTTTCAAACAAAGCAAAATCATTCTATGTGGTAAGTGTTGTTACAATATCTTAATTACTGCTGTCAACGAAAAACCAAGTTTGGTTTGAAATGAGACAGTTTGTATTTTTGGCACAATGGTTTTCGATACAAAAATTATTTGTCTTGATGAGTACTGTAAACTCTCTTATTTTGTAAAGACAGTTTTATGAACACCCCGTATGTAGGGATCAAACACAAGCAACCCCCCCCCCCTCCCATTAGTTGCAATGAATGCATCTAATATAAGTCAGTATTTGTGAGACCACAGATTCTTGTTCCTGAAGATAATATCATAAATGCCATGTGAGTGAAATTTTAAACGCAACACGAATATCGGCATGTTGAACTGTTGACCGAAAAATGCCGTGTGCCAGGCATTTCGAACCACAGTCATTTTTCGAACAAAGGTTTCAGCTCTTGATTGGTGTTGCGATTAAAGATTCACTGATATAACAGGTGTGATATCTTTACCTTCGCACTCTTGCGCAAAAACACTACTCGCCTGGTAATCAAAGGGTTGCGAGTTCGAACTCCTCTGTATGTAAGAGAGCACCACAAGTTCAGTAATGCGGTTGGACATGTTAAAAACACCTCGATCAAAATCCCTATCACTGGTGTGTCATGAAACGTGGATAAATAAAAACAGTTCAGGTGTTTTTGGCTCCATCTGATTATAAATCTAAATTAAGAAACATTAAAAATTGTACCATAAAGACTGCAAATTGAATCCGTTTCAATAAATCTTCATCGCTTTAATTTTTAATCTTTCTTTTATTTGGCACAATTTTTTAGTAGAATATTTAGTAATTTTTAGTGTAAATAGATTTTTTTTTAATTAGGAAACATTAAAACTTGTATCAGAAAGACCGCAAATTGAATCCGTTTGAATAAATCTCCATCGCTTGGTACAGATTTCATGTTTCACTATATATAACACAACATATAATTTTTTTTTAAACTGATCATTCTAAACATAATACGGTTAAAATAATTTATTTTAATTCCAAAAGTAAAAGCTATTGTGGTATTTGATAAATAATTTAGAAGGTTTTTTTTCTTGGCATCTTCGTACTCATACTGCTACAAAGTTGTTTTGTTGGCACCTTCGTACACATACGTCTCCTACTACTTCTTATGGCATATTTCTTTGAAAGTCTATTACTTAGTATCCTTTAGTCTTTCAGTTCGATGGTCTAATAACTCCCGAAATTATAATTAT